>CAMRHE010000745.1:0-517331 GCA_947044405.1 Leptodactylus fallax | reverse complement strand
TATAGGTAGGTTCACGGTCTCGGTATACTCTGTAGTTACTATAGGTAGGTTCATGGTCTGGGTGTATTCTGTAGTTACGATAGGTAGGTTCATGGTCTGGGTGTATTCTGTAGTTACTATAGGTAGGTACATGGTCTGGGTGTACTCTGTAGTTACTATAGGTAGGTTCATGGTCTGGGTGTATTCTGTAGTTACTATAGGTAGGTTCATGGTCTGGGTGTACTCTGTAGTTACTATAGGTAGGTTCATGGTCTGGGTGTATTCTGTAGTTACTATAGGTAGGTTCATGATATCGGTGTACTCTGTAGTTACTATAGGTAGGTTCATGGTCTGGGTGTACTCTGTAGTTACTATAGGTAGGTTCATGGTCTGGGTGTACTCTGTAGTTACTATAGGTAGGTTCATGGTCTCGGTGTATTCTGTAGTTACTATAGGTAGGTTCATGGTCTCGGTGTACTCTGTAGTTACTATAGGTAGGAACATGGTCTCGGTGTATTCTGTAGTTACTATAGGTAGGTTTTTGGTCTGGGTGTACTCTGTAGTTACTATAGGTAGGTTTTTGGTCTGGGTGTATTCTGTAGTTACTATAGGTAGGTACATGGTCTGGGTGTACTCTGTAGTTACTATAGGTAGGTTCATGGTCTGGGTGTACTCTGTAGTTACTATAGGTAGGAACATGGTCTCGGTGTATTCTGTAGTTACTATAGGTAGGTTTTTGGTCTCGGTGTATTCTGTAGTTACTATAGGTAGGTTCATGGTCTCGGTGTCCTCTGTAGTTACTATAGGTAGGTTTATGGTCTCGGTGTATTCTGTAGTTACTATAGGTAGGTACATGGTCTGGGTGTATTCTGTAGTTACTATAGGTAGGTACATGGTCTGGGTGTACTCTGTAGTTACTATAGGTAGGTTCATGGTCTGGGTGTATTCTGTAGTTACTATAGGTAGGTACATGGTCTGGGTGTATTCTGTAGTTACTATAGGTAGGTTCATGGTCTCGGTGTATTCTGTAGTTACTATAGGTAGGTACATGGTCTGGGTGTACTCTGTAGTTACTATAGGTAGGTACATGGTCTCGGTGTATTCTGTAGTTACTATAGGTAGGTTCCGATGGTCTCGGTGTATTCTGTAGTTACTATAGGTAGGTGCATGGTCTGGGTGTATTCTGTAGTTACTATAGGTAGGTACATGGTCTCGGTGTACTCTGTAGTTACTATAGGTAGGTACATGGTCTCGGTGTACTCTGTAGTTACTATAGGTAGGTTCATGGTCTGGGTGTATTCTGTAGTTACTATAGGTAGGTACATGGTCTGGGTGTACTCTGTAGTTACTATAGGTAGGTTCATGGTCTGGGTGTACTCTGTAGTTACTATAGGTAGGTGCATGGTCTCGGTGTATTCTGTAGTTACTATAGGTAGGTACATGGTCTGGGTGTACTCTGTAGTTACTATAGGTAGGTTCATGGTCTCGGTGTACTCTGTAGTTACTATAGGTAGGTTCATGGCCTGGGTGTATTCTGTAGTTACTATAGGTAGGTTCATGGTCTGGGTGTACTCTGTAGTTACTATAGGTAGGTTCCTGGTCTGGGTGTACTCTGTAGTTACTATAGGTAGGTACATGGTCTGGGTGTACTCTGTAGTTACTATAGGTAGGTACATGGTCTGGGTGTACTCTGTAGTTACTATAGGTAGGTACATGGTCTCGCTGTACTCTGTAGTTACTATAGGTAGGTTCCTGGTCTGGGTGTACTCTGTAGTTACTATAGGTAGGTTCATGGTCTGGGTGTATTCTGTAGTTACTATAGGTAGGTTCATGGTCTGGGTGTACTCTGTAGTCACTATAGGTAGGTTCATGGTCTCGGTGTACTCTGTAGTTACTATAGGTAGGTACATGGTCTGGGTGTACTCTGTAGTTACTATAGGTAGGTACATGGTCTCGGTGTACTCTGTAGTTACTATAGGTAGGTACATGGTCTCGGTGTATTCTGTAGTTACTATAGGTAGGTTCACGGTCTCGGTATACTCTGTAGTTACTATAGGTAGGTTCATGGTCTGGGTGTATTCTGTAGTTACGATAGGTAGGTTCATGGTCTGGGTGTATTCTGTAGTTACTATAGGTAGGTACATGGTCTGGGTGTACTCTGTAGTTACTATAGGTAGGTTCATGGTCTGGGTGTATTCTGTAGTTACTATAGGTAGGTACATGGTCTGGGTGTATTCTGTAGTTACTATAGGTAGGCTCATGGTCTGGGTGTATTCTGTAGTTACTATAGGTAGGTTCATGGTCTGGGTGTACTCTGTAGTTACTATAGGTAGGTTCATGGTCTGGGTGTATTCTGTAGTTACTATAGGTAGGTACATGGTCTGGGTGTATTCTGTAGTTACTATAGGTAGGTACATGGTCTGGGTGTACTCTGTAGTTACTATAGGTAGGTTCATGGTCTGGGTGTACTCTGTAGTTACTATAGGTAGGTACATGGTCTGGGTGTACTCTGTAGTTACTATAGGTAGGTACATGGTCTGGGTGTATTCTGTAGTTACTATAGGTAGGTTCATGGTCTCGGTGTATTCTGTAGTTACTATAGGTAGGTACATGGTCTGGGTGTATTCTGTAGTTACTATAGGTAGGTTCATGGTCTCGGTGTACTCTGTAGTTACTATAGGTAGGTACATGGTCTGGGTGTATTCTGTAGTTACTATAGGTAGGTTCATGGTCTCGGTGTATTCTGTAGTTACTATAGGTAGGTACATGGTCTGGGTGTACTCTGTAGTTACTATAGGTAGGTACATGGTCTGGGTGTACTCTGTAGTTACTATAGGTAGGTACATGGTCTGGGTGTACTCTGTAGTTACTATAGGTAGGTACTGGTCATGGTCTGGGTATATTCTGTAGTTACTATAGGTAGGTGCATGGTCTGGGTGTACTCTGTAGTTACTATAGGTAGGTTCATGGTCTGGGTGTACTCTGTAGTTACTATAGGTAGGTTCATGGTCTCGGTGTCCTCTGTAGTTACTATAGGTAGGTTCATGGTCTGGGTGTACTCTGTAGTTACTATAGGTAGGTTCATGGTCTCGGTGTATTCTGTAGTTACTATAGGTAGGTACATGGTCTGGGTGTATTCTGTAGTTACTATAGGTAGGTTCATGGTCTCGGGTGTATTCTGTAGTTACTATAGGTAGGCTCATGGTCTCGGTGTATTCTGTAGTTACTATAGGTAGGCTCATGGTCTGGGTGTATTCTGTAGTTACTATAGGTAGGCACATGGTCTGGGTGTATTCTGTAGTTACTATAGGTAGGTTCATGGTCTGGGTGTATTCTGTAGTTACTATAGGTAGGCACATGGTCTGGGTGTATTCTGTAGTTACTATAGGTAGGTACATGGTCTGGGTGTATTCTGTAGTTACTATAGGTAGGTACATGGTCTCGTGTACTCTGTAGTTACTATAGGTAGGTACATGGTCTCGGTGTATTCTGTAGTTACTATAGGTAGGTTCATGGTCTCGGTGTACTCTGTAGTTACTATAGGTAGGTTCATGGTCTCGGTGTACTCTGTAGTTACCATAGGTAGGTTCATGGTCTGGGTGTATTCTGTAGTTACTATAGGTAGGTTCATGGTCTGGGTGTACTCTGTAGTTACTATAGGTAGGTTCATGGTCTGGGTGTATTCTGTAGTTACTATAGGTAGGTTCATGGTCTGGGTGTATTCTGTAGTTACTATAGGTAGGTTCATGGTCTGGGTGTACTCTGTAGTTACTATAGGTAGGTTCATGGTCTGGGTGTTTCTGTGTTACTATGGTGGTTCATGGTCTGGGTGTACTCTGTAGTTACTATAGGTAGGTACATGGTCTGGGTGTATTCTGTAGTTACTATAGGTAGGTACATGGTCTGGGTGTATTCTGTAGTTACTATAGGTAGGTTCATGGTCTCGGTGTATTCTGTAGTTACTATAGGTAGGTTCATGGTCTGGGTGTATTCTGTAGTTACTATAGGTAGGTTCATGGTCTCGGTGTCCTCTGTAGTTACTATAGGTAGGTTCATGGTCTGGGTGTACTCTGTAGTTACTATAGGTAGGTACATGGTCTGGGTGTACTCTGTAGTTACTATAGGTAGGTACATGGTCTGGGTGTACTCTGTAGTTACTATAGGTAGGTTCATGGTCTCGGTGTACTCTGTAGTTACTATAGGTAGGTTCATGGTCTGTGTGTACTCTGTAGTTACTATAGGTAGGTACATGGTCTCGGTGTACTCTGTAGTTACTATAGGTAGGTTCATGGTCTCGGTGTACTCTGTAGTTACTATAGGTAGGTTCATGGTCTGGGTGTACTCTGTAGTTACTATAGGTAGGTGCATGGTCTCGGTGTATTCTGTAGTTACTATAGGTAGGTTCATGGTCTGGGTGTACTCTGTAGTTACTATAGGTAGGTTCATGGTCTGGGTGTATTCTGTAGTTACTATAGGTAGGTTCATGGTCTGGGTGTATTCTGTAGTTACTATAGGTAGGTTCATGGTCTCGGTGTACTCTGTAGTTACTATAGGTAGGTGCATGGTCTGGGTGTATTCTGTAGTTACTATAGGTAGGTTCATGGTCTCGGTGTACTCTGTAGTTACTATAGGTAGGTTCATGGTCTGGGTGTACTCTGTAGTTACTATAGGTAGGTGCATGGTCTCGGTGTATTCTGTAGTTACTATAGGTAGGTTCATGGTCTGGGTGTATTCTGTAGTTACTATAGGTAGGTGCATGGTCTCGGTGTACTCTGTAGTTACTATAGGTAGGTTCATGGTCTGGGTGTATTCTGTAGTTACTATAGGTAGGTTCATGGTCTGGGTGTACTCTGTAGTTACTATAGGTAGGTTCATGGTCTCGGTGTACTCTGTAGTTACTATAGGTAGGTTCACGGTCTGGGTGTATTCTGTAGTTACTATAGGTAGGTTCATGGTCTCGGTGTATTCTGTAGTTACTATAGGTAGGTTCACGGTCTGGGTGTATTCTGTAGTTACTATAGGTAGGTTCATGGTCTGGGTGTATTCTGTAGTTACTATAGGTAGGTTCATGGTCTGGGTGTACTCTGTAGTTACTATAGGTAGGTTCATGGTCTGGGTGTACTCTGTAGTTACTATAGGTAGGTTCATGGTCTGGGTGTACTCTGTAGTTACTATAGGTAGGTACATGGTCTCGGTTTTATTTATATTTAAAAAAAGGTTGTTGGTGGGGTGTAATTTATAATAAATATAAGAAGGGTCAAGGCACAGGGCCCCGCATTTTTTTTTTTTTAAAAAGGGGTTTCCCTTTCGGGGATTACACCATACCACCGCCGCCCCCCCAGGGACCGGCCCCCCTCAGCATACAGACGGCAGCCCCCCAGGGACCGGACCCCCTCAGCACACAGGCGGCAGCCCCCGGGGACCGGACCCCCTCAGCACACAGGCGGCAGCCCCCCGGGGACCGGACCCCCTCAGCACACAGGCGGCAGCCCCCCGGGGACCGGACCCCCTCAGCACACAGGCGGCAGCCCCCCGGGGACCGGACCCCCTCAGCACACAGGCGGCAGCCCCCCGGGGACCGGACCCCCTCAGCACACAGGCAGCCCCCGGGGACCGGACCCCCCTCAGCACACAGGCGGCAGCCCCCGGGGACCGGACCCCCTCAGCACACAGGCGGCAGCCCCACACGTACACAGGTGGCAGCACCGCAGGAACCCCCCACTTACATGAAGATGAGACCTGCACACCACTCGGACCCTCCACCAGCACCCCCAGGGACCCCCAAACATGCACAGAGGTGGCAGCGCCCTGAGACCACCTCCAGAACCCCCTCTTACACACAAGCAATACCCCAGGGATCCCACACAGACATGCAGCAACCCCCCAGGGACCTGAAGCCCACAAGACCCTGCCCCCATTACATGCAAGCAGCACCCCAAGTACCCCTGCCCCCCTTTAAATGCCAGCAGCACCCCAAAGGACCCCTGCCCCTCCCCCCTTTAGATGCCAGAAGTACACCAAGGACGCATGCTCCCATATTTAGATGCCAATGGCACCCCAGAGACCCATGTCTCCACACCCTTTAGTTGCCAGCAGCACACCAGGGACCCCTGCGCTCCTTCAGATGAGAGCAGCACCCAAAAGCCCCCTCTCCTGGCACCCCAGGAACTCCTATACCACCCTAACCATCAACCCAATCCCCCAGACTCTCCAGGATACAGTCCCATGTAAATACATCACTCCCTCCCCTCAGCCTCCACCAACATGCAGTCCCATGCAAAACACTCCTATCCCTCCCCTTCCATCCTGCAGTCCCACAAACCAGTCCTCACAGCTTTCTGTTCTCCATCTACACGAGCTCCGCCCCTGCTTCCTCTATACAGCACAGAGACCCCGCCCCTTCCTGTGACATCATACCTACCGGGAGCAACTCCACTCTAGTCACGACCGTCACATGATGGTGACATCATCACAGGTCCTTCATCCAGCGCTTCTCCTCTCCTGAGCTCCGCCCCTCATGTACTGGTCACATGATGGTGACATCATCACAGGTCCTTCAGCTCTTGCAGTGTAGCAGATACAGAGCAGGTCCTGGTCGGTAGTCACTGCTGTTGTGTTGTTCTCTCTGTTATCAGCCATTATCACAGGCTATAGATATATATATATACTGTATATACAGCAGGGGCTCGCTGGCTGCTCTCAGGACACGTTCACACCTGGGGATTTAGGAGAAAACTCCCGCTATAAGGTAAGATGACATCAGTATATACTATATAATATAATACCCCCTCAGTGACCCCCATATAATATAATACCCCCTCAGTACCCCCATATAATATAATATCCCCTCAGTAGCCCCCATATAATAATACCCCCTCAGTAGCCCCCATATAATATAATACCCCCTCAGTGACCCCATATAATATAATACCCCCTCAGTGACCCCATATAATATAATACCCCCTCAGTGACCCCCATGTAATATAATACCCCCCTCAGTAGCCTCCATATAATATAATACCCCCTCAGTGACCCCCCCATATAATATAATACCCCCTCAGTGACCCCATATAATATAATATCCCCTCAGTGACCCCCATATAATATACAGTAATATCCCCTCAGTAGCCCCCATATAATATAATACCCCCTCAGTGACCCCCATGTAATATAATACCCCCTCAGTAGCCCCCATGTAATATAATACCCCCCTCAGTAGCCCCCATATAATATAATACCCCCTCAGTGACCCCATATAATATAATGCCCCCTCAGTGACCCCCATATAATATAATACCCCCTCAGTAGCCCCCCATATAATACCCCCTCAGTGACCCCATATAATATAATACCCCCTCAGTGACCCCCATGTAATATAATACCCCCTCAGTAGCCTCCATATAATATAATACCCCCTCAGTGACCCCCATATAATATAATACCCCCTCAGTACCCCCATATAATATAATACCCCCTCAGTAGCCCCCATGTAATATAATACCCCCTCAGTAGCCCCCATGTAATATAATACCCCCTCAGTAGCCTCCATATAATATAATACCCCCTCAGTGACCCCCATATAATATAATACCCCCCTCAGTACCCCCATATAATATAATACCCCCTCAGTAGCCCCCATATAATATAATACCCCCTCAGTGACCCCCCATATAATATAATACCCCCTCAGTGACCCCATATAATATAATACCCCCTCAGTGACCCCCATATAATATAATACCCCCTCAGTGACCCCCATATAATATAATACCCCCTCAGTAGCCCCCATATAATATAATACCCCCTCAGTGACCCCCATATAATATAATACCCCCTCAGTGACCCCATATAATATAATACCTCCTCAGTGACCCCCATATAATATAATATCCCCTCAGTGACCCCCATATAATATAATACCCCCTCAGTGACCCCCATATAATATAATACCCCCTCAGTGACCCCCATATAATATAATACCCCCTCAGTGACCCCCATATAATATAATACCCCCTCAGTGACCCCCATATAATATAATACCCCCTCAGTAGCCCCCATATAATAAGTTCCAAAGAAACCCCACCCTATGGACCTCAACGACTACAGACCTGTAGCACTGACATCCCACCTGATGAAGATCTTGGAGAGATTGGTTCTCACACATCTCCGCCCTCTAGTGAGCCCCGCTATGGACCCCCTCCAGTTTGCTTATCGGCCGGGCATTGGGGTAGATGATGCCATCATCCACCTTCTGCACAGGGCTCTGTCTCACCTGGAGAAACCAGGGAACACAGTGAGAATAATGTTCTTTGACTTCTCCAGTGCTTTTAACACCATACAGCCCAGGTTATTGAGGGACAAGCTGGGCCTTGCTGGAGTGGACCACCACCTCTCCAACTGGATCCTAGACTACCTCACAAAGCGACCTCAATACGTGAGAGCCCGAGACTGTGTGTCAGGTACCGTGATCTGTAATACGGGGGCACCTCAGGGTACGGTTCTCGCCCCTTTCCTCTTCACACTGTACACTGCAGATTTTAGGTGCAACTCATCCAGCTGCTACCTACAGAAGTATTCTGACGACTCTGCAATAGTAGGTCTCATCACAGATGATGATGACAGGGAGTACAGAGAACTGAACCGGGATTTTGTGGACTGGTGCCACCGGAACCACCTGAAGATTAACGCGGGGAAGACCAAGGAGATGGTGGTGGACTTCCGCAAAGGCAGAAGCCCTCCTAAACCAGTGGACATCCTGGGGACGGGCATCGAGATTGTGAACACCTATAAGTACCTGGGTTTGCTCCTTAATAATAAGCTGGACTGGGCAGATCATATGGAGGCCCTGTACAGGAAGGGCCACAGCAGGCTCTACCTGCTTAGGAAGCTGAGAGCCTTTGGAATCCGGGGGGCACTTCTTAGGACTTTCTTCAACTCGGTAGTGGCATCAGCCATCTTCTTTGGAGTGGCCTGCTGGGGGAGCAGTATATCAACCAGGGACAGAAATAAACTTGACAAGCTGATTAGAAGGGCCAGCTCTGTCCTGGGGAGCCCACTGGACCCAGTGCAGGTGGTGGGTGACAGAAGGATACTGTCCGTGGTGAGCTCCATGCAGAAGAAGAAGTCCCATCCCATGCATGAGACTGTGATCGCGCTGAGCAGTACTGTCAGTGACCGACTGCTCCACCCTAGGTGTGAGAAGGAGCGCTATCGGAAGTCTTTCCTCCCCACCGCGGTTAGGCTGTACAACCAACACCAACCTAAGCGGAGATCATTACACACAGAGAACTGAAATATCTCTCTGCCTGTTATATCCCCCCCCCCCCCCCCCCCCTCCTGCTACGTCCTATCTGTCTGTCTGCTATTAATGTAATGCCTCTCACCTTGGAACATTCCTGTACATGTTGTATTTGTATTTGTATCTGCTTATCTTATCTTTGCTGCTGTAACACACTGAATTTCCCCACTGTGGGACTATTAAAGGACTATTATTATTATTATTATTTATTATTATTATAATATAATACCCCCTCAGTGACCCCCATATAATATAATACCCCCTCAGTGACCCCCATATAATATAATGCCCCCTCAGTGACCCCCATATAATATAATTCCCCCTCAGTAGCCTCCATATAATATAATACCCCCTCAGTAGCCCCCATATAATATAATACCCCCCTCAGTGGCCCCCATATAATATAATACCCCCTCAGTAGCCCCCATATAATATAATACCCCCTCAGTGACCCCCATATAATATAATACCCCCTCAGTGACCCCCATATAATATAATACCCCCTCAGTGACCCCCATATAATATAATGCCCCCTCAGTGACCCCCATATAATATAATTCCCCCTCAGTAGCCCCCATATAATATAATACCCCCTCAGTAGCCCCCATATAATATAATACCCCCTCAGTGGCCCCCATATAATATAATACCCCCTCAGTGACCTCCATATAATATAATACCCCCTCAGTGACACCCATATAATATAATACCTCCTCAGTGACCCCCATATAATATAATACCTCCTCAGTGACCCCCATATAATATAATACCCCCTCAGTGACCCCCATATAATATAATACCCCCTCAGTGACCCCCATATAATATAATACCCCCTCAGTAGCCCCCATATAATATAATTCCCCCTCAGTAGCCCCCATATAATATAATACCCCCTCAGTGGCCCCCATATAATATAATACCCCCTCAGTAGCCCCCATATAATATAATACCCCCTCAGTGACCTCCATATAATATAATACCCCCTCAGTGACCCCCATATAATATAATACCTCCTCAGTGACCCCCATATAATATAATACCTCCTCAGTGACCCCCATATAATATAATACCCCCTCAGTAGCCCCCATATAATATATTGCCTCCAACACTGTGTATGTGCTAGTTACCTATACCAAGTCCTGGGATATTCAATGGAGGCCACTGATAGACGAGACTGGTCAACAGAGAACTAACTGTATTACACCAGGGGGCGACACTGCTTAGTGCGGGTGTGGAGGATGACTCAGCTATTGTATCCTCCATTTTGGATTCTAGGGCCATGTGGGCCATGCCTGTAGCCATTTAACATTCCTCCTTTGTTTAGAGAGCTCATCCCCCACCAGATGGCTTAAAGGGATGCGGCCTCTCTTTTGTCTCTTATCCAATAGGAATGTGCCAGAACTATTTTACAACTTTGCCACCAATCATGTTATGCTAATTCCAGTAACCCGACCTGTTCTTTGTCTACACTGTATTTATATATGTCTAAGATTTCTTAGGTGTTATTTCTGTTGTTGTTGCTTATTGTACTGTGTGTGAATAAGAAAATATTAGTATATGAAACAGTGTATTCTACCCACGTGGAAGGGCCGGTAACCATAACAGTAATGTCTCTGTATCTCTGGGCTATATCACTGATACATTATAAACTTCTCCAAAAACTGCCTGTGTGTTTCCAGCCCAATAGGAATTTCTCTACTTTGTGGTTTGAAAAATAAAATACTAATCATTAAATCTATTTCTAATCCTACAGAAAATCCCAGTAAGATCTCTGAGGGGAACTTCATGTTATCAGTAAGTGATAAAGGAGAAGATGAAGATATGATGGAGCGCTGCTCAGGAGAAAACCTCATTACCTCTAATGTACATTCAGGACATCACAGTACAGATCCATCATATAATCCCCCGAATCATGAGGAACCTTCTGACCAGTCACAGATTGTGACCACAAGTACCAGCCAGAAAGAGAGGAAAAGGTTTCAGTGTGGTGAATGTGGGAAAGAGTTTAAATGCAGATCACACCTTGACACTCACAGGATGATTCACACAGGAGAGAAGCCATATTCATGTTCAGAATGTGGGAAATGTTTTACAGAGAAAGGATCTCTTGTTAGACACGAGAGAATTCACACAGGAGAGAAGCCGTATCCATGTTCAGAATGTGGGAAATGTTTTACAGATAAAGGATCTCTTGTTAGACACAAGAGAAGTCACACAGGAGAGAAGCCATATTCATGTTCAGAATGTGGGAAATGTTTTATTCGGAAAGGATCTCTTGTTATACATGAGCGAAGTCACACAGGAGAGAAGCCATATTCATGTTCAGAATGTGGGAAATGTTTTACAGAGAAAGGACATCTTATTAGACACAGGAGAAGTCACACAGGAGAGAAGCCATATTCATGTAAAGAATGTGGGAAATGTTTTAAAGATGAACGATGTCTTGTAGTACATCAGAGAAATCACACAGGAGACAAGCCATATTCATGTTCAGAATGTGGAAAATGTTTTGCAGATAAACAATATCTTGTATTACATGAGAGAATTCACACAGGAGAGAAGCCATATTCATGTTCAGAATGTGGGAAATGTTTTACAGAGAAAGGACATCTTGTTAGGCATGAGAGAATTCACACAGGAGAGAAGCCATATTCATGTTCAGAATGTGGGAAAGGTTTTACAGATAGATCCAGTCTTATTAGACACGGGAGAAGTCACACAGGAGAGAAGCCATATTCATGTTCAGAATGTGGGAATTGTTTTTCTCAGAAAGGAAATCTCATTAAACATCTGAAAATTCACACAAGAGAGAAGCCATATTGATGAGCTACTGTTTGTGGCTTGGATCCATGAAGGAAAAGTTTTGTGGGTATAAAGAAGAAGAGAAAAACTTAGATTATTGCCTTTTAAAAACCTATTACTCTTGTAATATCTTGGCATATTGCCATATTTTTGCTATAAAGGTTGATCACAACTTCACAATAAACTACAACTCATTTGACACGCTACCTGTCTGTGCATATGATTTATCCGAGCTCGTCTGAATTACCTAATCAGAAACTCTACAACATATCTTGGGGTCCATTGTAATCCCTAACAGGTGTGACGGGATGGGGTCACTTGTGCAAGTAGTAGGGTATGAAGAAGAGAGAGTTGGAAGACGTCTTCTGTTACTGGATCAAAGGTTGAGAGTTCACAATGAGGAGCAAGAGAGGGAAAGAAGGAAGGAAGGAAGAGAATGATGGTGCCTGGAGATTGGGTTATCTCCTGACACATGTTGTCGATTTTTTTAATTAAAAGGATTCTTTCATTGGGGAAACGTATTTTTAACTGAAGCAATGTTGGAATAACCTTTATAAAGGCTATTCTACTCCTACCTTTACTTTTCTTCTTCTCGCCGCCGTTTGTCCAAAAAATTTTTTATTCTCATATGTGAATTAAGCTCAGGGAGCACCGTGGGCATTTCCCCTGTGCTCCGAGCACCCCCATGTCATTGTCGCAACCCGCCTCCAGCGCTGCTTTTTCACGCCCCCCCCTACATTATCTTCTGTTCATCTTGCATCTGCTTCTTGCTCAGTCAGCAATTTTTCGGGAGTACACTAGTGTAAGAAACTAAACAAAAATGGCCACCGGAGCCACTTTGAGTTCAGGCAGAGCCGACAAAGCATGCTCCATCGGTCATTTTTGTTTAGTTTCTTACACCAATATACTTCAGAAAAATGGCCGACACATGTTCTGTGATATAACACCCTCAGAGAGTCTTTATCGCTCTCATTTATTACTAGGCACCTTCTCATAAATAAGGAGCAACTGATACTTCTTAACTTGTGTAGATTTACTTCAAAGTGATGACATCACTGAATGTTCTGTACTAAATACAACGCAAAAAAACAAGATCCACCCCCTCATGACATCATCACAGGTCCATCATCCAGCACTTTTCTTCTCCTGAGCTCCGCCCCTCATGTACTGGTCACATGATGGTGACATCATCACAGGTCCTTCAGCTCTTGCAGTGTAGTAGATACAGAGCAGGTCCTGGTCGGTAGTCACAGCTGTTGTGTTGTTCTCTCTGTTATCAGCCATTATCACAGGCTATAGATACAGTCATATGAAAAAGTTTGGGCACCCCTATTAATCTTAATCATTTTTAGTTCTAAATATTTGGGTGTTTGCAACAGCCATTTCAATTTGATATATCTAATAACTGATGGACACAGTAATATTTCAGGATTGAAATGAGGTTTATTGTACTAACAGAAAATGTGCAATATGCATTAAACCAAAATTTGACCGGTGCAAAAATTTGGGTACCCTTATCATTTTATTGATTTGAATACTCCTAACTACTTTTTACTGACTTACTGAAGCACAAAATTGGTTTTGTAACCTCACTGAGCTTTGAACTTCATAGCCAGGTGTATCCAATCATGAGAAAAGGTATTTAAGGTGGCCAATTGCAAGTTGTTCTCCTATTTGAATCTCCTCTGAAGAGTGGCATCATGGGCTCCTCAAAACAACTCTCAAATGATCTGAAAACAAAGATTGTTCAACATAGTTGTTCAGGGGAAGGATACAAAAAGTTGTCTCAGAGATTTAACCTGTCAGTTTCCACTGTGAGGAACATAGTAAGGAAATGGAAGACCACAGGGACAGTTCTTGTTAAGCCCAGAAGTGGCAGGCCAAGAAAAATATCAGAAAGGCAGAGAAGAAGAATGGTGAGAACAGTCAAGGACAATCCACAGACCACCTCCAAAGAGCTGCAGCATCATCTTGCTGCAGATGGTGTCACTGTGCATCGGTCAACAATACAGCACACTTTGCACAAGGAGAAGCTGTATGGGAGAGTGATGCGAAAGAAGCCGTTTCTGAAAGCACGCCACAAACAGAGTCGCCTGAGGTATGCAAAAGCACATTTGGACAAGCCAGCTTCATTTTGGAAGAAGGTCCTGTGGACTGATGAAACAAAGATTGAGTTGTTTGGTCATACAAAAAGGCGTTATGCATGGCGTCAAAAAAACACAGCATTCCAAGAAAAACACTTGCTACCCACTGTAAGATTTGGTGGAGGTTCCATCATGCTTTGTGGCTGTGTGGCCAATGCCGGCACCGGGAATCTTGTTAAAGTTGAGGGTCGCATGGATTCAACTCAGTATCAGCAGATTCTTGAGAATAATGTACAAGAATCAGTGACGAATTTGAAGTTACGCCGGGGATGGATATTTCAGCAAGACAATGATCCAAATCTACTCAGGCATTCATGCAGAGGAACAATTACAATGTTCTGGAATGGCCATCCCAGTCCCCAGACCTGAATATCATTGAACATCTGTGGGATAATTTGAAGCGGGCTGTCCATGCTCGGCGGCCATCAAACTTAACTGAACTGGAATTGTTTTGTAAAGAGGAATGGTCAAAAATACCTTCATCCAGGATCCAGGAACTGATTAAAAGCTACAGGAAGCGACTAGAGGCTGTTATTTTTGCAAAAGGAGGATCTACTAAATATCAATGTCACTTTTCTGTTGAGGTGCCCATACTTTTGCACCGGTCAAATTTTGGTTTAATGCATATTGCACATTTTCTGTACAATAAACTTCATTTCAATCCTGAAATATTACTGTATCCATCAGTTATTAGATATATCAAATTGAAATGGCTGTTGCAAACACCCAAATATTTAGAACTAAAAATGATTAAGATTAATAGGGGTGCCCAAACTTTTTCATATGACTGTAAATAGTGAAGGGCCCCCACACAGTACAATGCGCTCCACAGTGGCCCCCAGACAGTATTATATGCTCCACAGTGTCCGCCATTCAGTAGCTTGCTACTTCCCAGTATGGTTGTAGTCCCACGAAGAGCGTCCTCTTTCTTCTTCTGATTGCAGGTGCTGATGACTTACGTCATCGCGCCTGCGTCGGGGCAGAGGTTACACTTTGCATTCAGTGTAAGCAGCGGTCCTGCAGACCGTGGCCTACCCTGGCAGCTTTCATCTGTATGTGCATTTGCACATACAGCTGAAAAAGCGATCGCTCACTAGTGAGGAATCCTGTACCGGATTTCCTGTTAGTGAGCGATCATGGTGACGGCGCATGTACCAACAGAGAGGGCTCTGCGTGCCATAGGTTCGCCAACATGGATATAGGGGGTGGAGCTCGCCGCTCCTGCACTCATACATGGCCTCATGTACCAGTCAGCAGGTAGATGGCGCTGCTGAGTCCTGGGGCACATCTATATAGGGGGTGGAGCTCGCCGCTCCTGCACTCATACATGGCCTCATGTACCAGACAGTCAGCAGGTAGATGGCGCTGCTGAGTCCTGGGGCACATCTATATAGGGGGTGGAGCTCACCGCTCCTGCACTCATACATGGCCTCATGTACCAGTCAGCAGGTAGATGGCGCTGCTGAGTCCTGGGGCACATCTATATAGGGGGTGGAGCTCGCCGCTCCTGCACTCATACATGGCCTCATGTACCAGACAGTCAGCAGGTAGATGGCGCTGCTGAGTCCTGGGGCACATCTATATAGGGGGTGGAGCTCACCGCTCCTGCACTCATACATGGCCTCATGTACCAGACAGTCAGCAGGTAGATGGCGCTGCTGAGTCCTGGGGCACATCTATATAGGGGGGTGGAGCTCGCCGCTCCTGCACTCATACATGTACCAGACAGTCAGCAGGTAGATGGCGCTGCTGAGCCCTGGGGCACATCTATATAGGGGGTGGAGCTCGCCGCTCCTGCACTCATACATGTACCAGACAGTCAGCAGGTAGATGGCGCTGCTGAGCCCTGGGGCACATATATATAGGGGGTGGAGCTTGCCGCTCCTGCACTCATACATGTACCAGACAGTCAGCAGGTAGATGGCGCTGCTGAGCCCTGGGGCACATCTATATAGGGGGTGGAGCTCGCCGCTCCTGCACTCATACATGTACCAGACAGTCAGCAGGTAGATGGCGCTGCTGAGTCCTGGGGCACATCTATATAGGGGGTGGAGCTCGCCGCTCCTGCACTCATACATGTACCAGACAGTCAGCAGGTAGATGGCGCTGCTGAGTCCTGGGGCACATCTATATAGGGGGTGGAGCTCGCCGCTCCTGCACTCATACATGTACCAGACAGTCAGCAGGTAGATGGCGCTGCTGAGTCCTGGGGCACATCTATATAGGGGGTGGAGCTCGCCGCTCCTGCACTCATACATGTACCAGACAGTCAGCAGGTAGATGGCGCTGCTGAGCCCTGGGGCACATCTATATAGGGGGTGGAGCTCGCCGCTCCTGCACTCATACATGTACCAGACAGTCAGCAGGTAGATGGCGCTGCTGAGTCCTGGGGCACATCTATATAGGGGGTGGAGCTCGCCGCTCCTGCACTCATACATGTACCAGACAGTCAGCAGGTAGATGGCGCTGCTGAGTCCTGGGGCACATCTATATAGGGGGGTGGAGCTCGCCGCTCCTGCACTCATACATGTACCAGACAGTCAGCAGGTAGATGGCGCTGCTGAGTCCTGGGGCACATCTATATAGGGGGTGGAGCTCGCCGCTCCTGCACTCATACATGTACCAGACAGTCAGCAGGTAGATGGCGCTGCTGAGTCCTGGGGCACATCTATATAGGGGGTGGAGCTCGCCGCTCCTGCACTCATACATGTACCAGACAGTCAGCAGGTAGATGGCGCTGCTGAGTCCTGGGGCACATCTATATAGGGGGGTGGAGCTCGCCGCTCCTGCACTCATACATGTACTAGACAGTCAGCAGGTAGATGGCGCTGCTGAGTCCTGGGGCACATCTATATAGGGGGTGGAGCTCGCCGCTCCTGCACTCATACATGTACCAGACTGTCAGCAGGTAGATGGCGCTGCTGAGTCCTGGGGCACATCTATATAGGGGGTGGAGCTCGCCGCTCCTGCACTCATACATGTACCAGACAGTCAGCAGGTAGATGGCGCTGCTGAGCCCTGGGGCACATCTATATAGGGGGTGGAGCTCGCCGCTCCTGCACTCATATGTGGCATCCCAGAGCTGGCTATGGCTGGGCTGAGGGTGATCTCTGTGCATTGTATTATTTCCTGTTGCTTCATAGCCTGTGTGACATAGCAGGGGGTCCTGAGTCTCACACAACACAGCGCCACCTAGTGAGCCTCACACATGCATTACACCTCCCATAGGATTGAATAGTAACCAAATGTCCAATGGGAGGACATCGCCTGGGAAAAGGGGAGGAGTCAGCTGATCACTGGGTCCCCATGGTAACACCCCTGCAGGAAGGTCCTCCTGCGTGTGAGGAGTGAGAAGTGTGGAGTGTTAGGAGGAGGAGGTGAGGAGATAAGTGTGATGTCCTGTGAAGAAAGCAGTGAGTTTAGTGCAGGAATCTCAAGTCCTAGACAGGCCCAGGAAGGTTGGAGAGCTGACATACTCCAGCTATTCAGAAGATCCTGTCCCCTGTCTGCCTAGCCATCGCCCTGAAGGAAGTCAAGCATCATTATCTTGTCAGCATGAGACGGTGGAGAGAACATTCTGGAACACGTGCTCCATAGCCAGTATCACAGGATCCAGGGGCCAAGGCCAGACCTGTGGAATATCCTGCCACCCTGACTATTGCACCCCGAAACTCTGAGCTATCAGGACCACATAACGTGAGTGGGGAATATTATGTACTAGTATCATGGTGGGCATCCTCCTATGTGCCAAATAGGAGCCCAGACGCACCTTAGGGCTGTAACACTGAAGTATAAGGGGCTAGGAACACCTTTCATCAAGTCTACCCTGCACCCCAGGACTTTGCTGTGTCACCAGGCGTACCCCGTTGTTTTGTATTGAAGAAACTGTTTAAGCATTTGTGCCTCCACACCCATGGAAGTAAAAGTTCAACTTTACAACCGTTTCTGTGTCTGACTCTGCACCGACAACATCAGGGCGCCCCAAACACCACCAGTCGGCACAGTATAGGGGAAGCGCCCCGGGGGAACAGTCACCACCAACATTTGTGCAGCCCCCTCATCACCGGTACCAGTGGTGGTAACGTGGGACAGCACCAGCGCTGCGCCCTCGTGCCCAGAGACCGTGACAAGTCTGCGCTGTTTGCACCCCCGCAATCCCAACTGCAGCGTTACCTTCCATCTGGTCACCGCACATACATGTACCAGACAGTCAGCAGGTAGATGGCGCTGCTGAGTCCTGGGGCACATCTATATAGGGGGTGGAGCTCGCCGCTCCTGCACTCATACATGTACCAGACAGTCAGCAGGTAGATGGCGCTGCTGAGTCCTGGGGCACATCTATATAGGGGGTGGAGCTCGCCGCTCCTGCACTCATACATGTACCAGACAGTCAGCAGGTAGATGGCGCTGCTGAGTCCTGGGGCACATCTATATAGGGGGTGGAGCTCGCCGCTCCTGCACTCATACATGGTCTCATGTACCAGACAGTCAGCAGGTAGATGGCGCTGCTGAGCCCTGGGGCACATCTATATAGGGGGTGGAGCTCGCCGCTCCTGCACTCATACATGGTCTCATGTACCAGACAGTCAGCAGGTAGATGGCGCTGCTGAGCCCTGGGGTACATCTATATAGGGGTGGAGCTCGCCGCTCCTGCACTCATACATGGCCTCAGAGATTTTGCTGCTTTCTTATGTTGCTCTGTTAGATTTCCCACCTGTATTTCTGCTGGATTGTACTGAATTGTGACCTATGACAAATCAGGGAGAAGATGTGACTAATATTAAAGCGGAGGCTGAAGAAGAGAGGATGAGGGGCCATCACCTGTGTAAGAGGGAAGTGGAGGAGGAAATTCCAGGAGGTGTTACCACAGGTACGGAGTAATGAATGGAGAAGGAGAATTCACAGGTTTCTTAAGGTCGGTTCCCCCTTAGAGCTCCTTCCAGTAACTCTCCGGGCAGAAAGTAATTCCAGCTATTAAACTAAGAACAGAACTATAAGCCATAAAGCAGAAGTTATACCGGAGCGTTGTGTGAATACTGGACTACTGGAGATAGATGTGAGGAGTTTCTGGTACTGTTCAGACTGGGGCAGGAGCGTCTCCCTCTCCATCCTGTCATTAGTCATAGTGAATACATTGGGGGAAGTCTCTCTTATTCTCCTTGGATATCCTATAGATTAATAGGAATAATTTGTTGAGGTTCTTCCCCGGGGACAATACCTTGGGGTCCGAGTGTCAGAAAGGGTTGAGGATTATCTAGAACTGAATATCGTCCCCAGTCACAATAAGCTGAGAAGGAAAATACAAGTCTGGTCAGGGCGACTACAAGGACAGACAAGATGGCCCCATCTAGAATGGTTCTGTCACCACAACTGGTTTATCTGTTCGGGGCCGCACCGGTCCGGATCATGTGAAGGAAATAATAAACATAATCTTCTCTCCGGTCCTTGTGATTCCAGGTGACGGCTCAATGTAGAATCCTGATGTATATAATAAAGGGATTGGCCGCTGTATTATAACTTTTATGAATGTGCTGGATACACTGTGAGCCCCTTACTAATATAATGCTATATACCCATCATCACCGCACCCTTGTGTATAGTCCGGGCCCCTGATTACACAGCACTGCAGACCCAACATGGCCACAGATGAAGGGACCAGACCCATCCAACACTGTGTATGTGCTAGTTACCTATGCCAAGTGCTGGGATATTCAATGGAGGCCACTGATGGATGGGTCCAGTCATGTTCCCCTCCATGAGTGGCCATGTTGTGACTAGAGCACTGTGTAAATAGGGGATAAGACTGTTCTCCACCAGAGGGCGACACTGCATAGCGCAGGATAATGGACTTATTACAGTATATTAGTAAGTTGCTCACATTGTTTCCAGCACATTGTTATAAATGTAGATAAAGTGTCCAATCCCTTTATATTGATGATTTCTTAGGTGTTATTTCTGGTGTGGCCGCTTATTGTACACAGTCAGTATAAGAGAACATGAGGCGAGTGAAAAGTGTATTCTGACCACATGGACATAAATAGAAGAAAGTGGATAAATGTAGAAGGGCCGGTAACCATAACAGTAATGTCTCTGTATCTCCGAGCTATGTCACTAATACATTATAAACTGCATCATAATCTGCCTGTGTGTTTACAGCCTAATAGGAATGTTATAAATGTCTCCACTTTTTTGTTTTGAGAAAAAAAAAGGGAAATCACTGAATCCATTTTTACTCCTGACAGAAAATCCCAGTAAGATCTCTGAGGGAAACTTCATGTTATCAGTAAAGTATAAAGGAGAAGATGAAGATATGATGGAGCGCTCCTCAGGAGAAAACCTCATTACCCCTAATGTACATCCAGGACATCACAGTACAGATCCATCATATAATCCCCCGAATCATGAGGAACCTTCTGACCAATTGCAGATTGTGACCACAAATACCATCCAGAAAGAGGGGAAAAGGTATCAGTGTGGGGAATGTGGAAGGGAATTTACATACAGATCAAGCCTTTATGAACACAGAAGAATTCACACAAGAAAGAAGCCATATACATGTTCAGAATGTGGAAAATGTTTTACTCAGAAAGGACATCTTGTTATACATGAGCGAAGTCACACAGGAGAGAAGCCATATTCATGTTCAGAATGTGGGAAGTGTTTTAAAAGATAAAGCAGCTCTAGTTAGACATAAGAGAAGTCACACAGGAGAAATACCATATTCATGTTCAGAATGCGGGAAATGTTTTAAAGATATAGCAACTCTAGTTAAACATGAGAGAAGTCACAGTGGAGAGAAACCGTATTCATGTTCAAAATGTGGGAAAGGTTTTACAGATAAATGTAATCTTGTTACACATGAAAGAATTCACACAGGAGAGAAGCCATATTCATGTTCAACATGTGGAAAATGTTTTAAAGTTAAAGATACTTTAGTTAAACATGAGAGAATTCACACAGTAGAGAAGCCTTATTCATGTTCAGAATGTGGGAAATGTTTTAAAGATAAAGCAACTCTAGTTAAACATCAGAGAAGTCACACAGGAGAGAAGCCATATTTGTGTTTACAATGTGGGAAATGTTTTACTCGGAAGTCAAATCTCTTTACACATGAACTAAGTCACACTGGAGAGAAGCCTTATTCATGTTCAGAATGAGGGAAATGTTTTAAAAGAAAATTCAGTCTTGTGCATGAGAAAATGCACACCAGCTAGAAGGCATATTCACATTCAGAATGCGGGAAATGTTTTAATGATAAAGCGGCTCTAGTTAAATATAAGAGAAGTCACACAGGAGAGAAGCCATATTCATGTTCTACTGTTTGAGGTTAATGTAACCGGAATCCATTGAGAAAAAGTCTTGTGGATATAAGGAAGAGAATGATGCATGATGGAAGACTCGGGGTACTAATACTAGGACCCCAGATAGGAAAAAAACTGTATACAAAAATCTATAAGATATAAATGAGACTCAATTTCATATATTGCAGCTAGAAAGTTGAAGAGGGTCTCTTTTCATAACATTTTATAAATAAAACATAACTTTTAATAATATAAGAAATAAAATTTGACTGAACACACACCCTAAAGTGAATTAAAAAGTACTTGTTGTTAATTGTATATAAGGCAGGCTTATCTAATTATTCATTGCTTTAAAGATAAAGAAAATACAAAAAAAAAAAAAAATTTTTTTTTTTTTCCCCTTTCTCCTCTTTCCCTTTTTTCTTTTTCTCTCCTTCCTTCTTTGGATAATATTTAAACGAAGTGAATCATTTACGCATAAATCCCAGCACTAACGCAATAGATAGAGGATATTGATTAAAGAGCTCTAGGTAGATAGTAACATACCCTATTAGCCCAAACCATACTTATAAAGCATAAATCCCAGCGTTATAGTAGGGGAAAGCCTTTAGGCAGTCTTATTGCTCATTGATTGGAAAACCTGGGTCCCAGATATAAAACATAAGTCACAGCACAGAGGTAGTTAATAAAAAGATGGCGTTTTAAGCAGTTTTAAAGCCCATAAGATATTGGGCATAAGATAGCATTTTTAAAGCGGTTTTAAAGCCCGTGTATTAATAGGCTGAAGGCCCAACGCGTTTCCCCATATTGGTTCATCAGGGAACAAATAAAGCCTAAAGTAAACCGTTTACTGTGTTTCTGAACCACTATCAGAGCACAACTTTATTATTTTTTGGTCTTGTTTTGTTTACTTTAGGCTTTATTTGATGTGGGGGGACACTGAAGCATCTAATACTGTATGGGGGGGACACTGAAGCATCTAATACTGTATAGGGGGACACTGAAACATCTAATACTGTATGGGGGACACTGAAGCATCTAACACTCTATGGGGGGACACTGATGCATCTAATACTGTATGGGGGGGACACTGAAGCATCTAATACTGTATAGGGGGACACTGAAGCATCTAATACTGTGTGTGGGGGGACACTGAAGCATCTAATACTGTATGGGGGACACTGAAGCATCTAATACTGTATAGGGGGACACTGAAACATCTAATACTGTATGGGGGGGACACTGAAGCATCTAATACTGTATAGGGGGACACTGAAGCATCTAATACTGTATAGGGGGACACTGTAGCATCTAATACTGTGTGTGGGGGACACTGAAGCATCTAATACTGTATGGGGGACACTGAAGCATCTAATACTGTATGGGGGACACTGAAGCAGCTAATACTGTGTGGGGGACACTGAAGTAACTAATACTGTGTGTGGGGGGGACACTGAAGCATCTAATACTGTATGGGGGACACTGAAGCATCTAATACTGTATGGGGGGACACTGAAGCATCTAATACTGTATGGGGGACACTGAAGCATCTAATACTGTGTTGGGGGGATACTGAAGCATCTAATACTGTGTGGGGGACACTGAAGCATCTAATACTGTGTGTGGGGGACACTGAAGCATCTAATACTGTGCGGGGGGCACTGAAGTATCTAATACTGTGTGGGGGGGACACTGAAGCATCTAATACTGTGCGGGGGACACTGAAGCATCTAATACTGTGTGGGGGACACTGAAGCATCTAATACTGTATGGGGGACACTGAAGCATCTAATACTGTATGGGGGACACTGAAGCATCTAATACTGTATGGGGACACTGAAGCATCTAATGCTGTATGGGGGACACTGAAGCATCTAATACTGTGGGGGGGACACTGAAGCATCTAATACTGTATGGGGGACACTGAAGCATCTAATGCTGTATGGGGGACACTGAAGCATCTAATACTGTATGGGGGGGACACTGAAGCATCTAATGTATGGGGGACACTGAAGCATCTAAAACTGTATGGGGGACACTGAAGCATCTAATACTGTGTGGGGGACACTGAAGCATCTAATACTGTATAGGGGGACACTGAAGCATCTAATACTGTATGGGGGACACTGAAGCATCTAATACTGTATGGGGGACACTGAAGCATCTAATACTGTATGGGGGGGACACTGAAGCATCTAATGTATGGGGGACACTGAAGCATCTAAAACTGTATGGGGGACACTGAAGCATCTAATACTGTGTGGGGGACACTGAAGCATCTAATACTGTATAGGGGGACACTGAAGCATCTAATACTGTGTGGGGGACACTGAAGCATCTAATACTGTATAGGGGGACACTGAAGCATCTAATACTGTATAGGGGGACACTGAAGCATCTAATACTGTGTGGGGGTACACTGAAGCATCTAATACTGTGCGGGGGACACTGAAGCATCTAATACTGTATGGGGGACACTGAAGCATCTAATACTGTATGGGGGACACTGAAGCATCTAATACTGTATGGGGGACACTGAAGCATCTAATACTGTATGGGGGAACACTAATTCACACATATACATATACACCTATTATATTTAATAAACCCCTATACATATACACCGAATATCTTTGTTACACCCCTATACATATACAACTATTATATTTTTTACACCCCTATACATATCCACCTTTTATATTTATTACACCCCTATACATATAGACCGATTATATTTATTACACCCCTATACATAAACACCTTTTATATTTATTACACCTTTTGTGTTTATTTCACCCATATACATATACAACTATTATATTTATTACACCCCTATACATATACACCTATTATATTTTTACACCCCTATATATATATACACCTAAAATATTTATTACACCTAATATATTTATTATACCCCTATACTATATACACTTTTTATATTAATGACACCCCCATACATATACACCTATTATATTTATTACACCCTTATACATTTATATGTTATATTTATTACACCTATTATATTTCAACACTTTACATACAGTATACACCTATTATATTTATTACACCCCTATACATATACACCTATTATGATTAATATACCCCTATACAAATACACCTATTATATATTTTTTACAGCCCTATAAATATATAAACCTATTATATTAATTACATCCCTATACATATACACCTATTATATTTATTACACCCCTGTACATATACACCTGTTACATTTATTACACCCCTATACATAAATTTCTGTTATATATATTAAACCTAATATATTTTTATACCCCTATACATATACACTTATTATATTTCTGACACCCCTATAAACAAACTTATATATTTATTACACCTAATATATTTATTACACCCTTATAAATTTACACTTATTATAATTAAACCCCTATACATATACAAGTTATATTTATTACACCCCTATACATGTACACCTATTATATTTATTACTCCCCCATACATATACACCTATTATATTTCTTACACCCCTATACATATACACCTATTATATTTATTACACCACTAGACTAATATAACTTTTATATTTATTACACCTTTTCTATTTAATTCACCCATATACACCTATTATGTTTATTACACCCCTATACATATACACCTAATATATTTATTACCCCCCTATACATATACACATATTATATTTTTTACATCCCTATAGATATACACCTATTATATTTATTACACCTAATATATTTATTACACCGTTATACTATATACACTTTTTATATTTATGACACCCCTATACAAATACATTTATTATTTTCATTACAGCCCTATACATTTACATCTGGTATATTTATTTCACCTATTATATTTATTACAACACTTTACATACAGTATACACCTATTATATTTATTACACCCCTATACTTATACACCTATTATGTTTATTATACCCCTATACATATACACCTATCATATTTTTACAGCCCTATATATATATATATATATATATATATATATATATATATATATACACCTATTATATTTATTACATCCCTAAACATATACACCTGTTATATTTATTACACCCCTATACATTTACATCTGTTATATTTATTTCACCTATTATATTTATTACAACACTTTACATACAGTATACACCTATTATATTTATTACACCCTTATACTTATACACCTATTAAATTTATTATACCCTTATACATATACACCTATTATATATTTTATAGCCCTATATATATACAGCTATTATATTTATTTCATCACAATACATATACACCTATTGTATTTATTACACCCCTATACATATACACCTATTATATTTATTACTCCACTTTACATATAATCTAAAATATTTATTATACCTATTATATTTATTATACCCCTATCCATATACACCTTTTATATTTATAATACCCCTATACGTATAAATCTGTTATATTTTTTACATCCCTATACATTTACACCTATTATATTTATTACACCCTTATACATATACTCGTATTATATTTATTACACCCCTATACATATAAATGTATTATATTTATTACATCCCTATACATATACACCTATTATATTTATTACACCCCTATTCTATTATACCTTTTATATTTATTTCACCTTTTGTATTTAATTCAAATATATACATATACACCTATTATATTTATTAAACTCCTATACATATACACCTAATATCTTTTTACATCCCTATACATATACATCTATTATATTTATTACACCCCTATACATATACACCTATTATATTTTTTACATCCCTATATATATACACCTAAAATATTTATTACACCTAATATTTTTATTACACCCCTATACTATATACACTTTTTATATTTATGACACCCCTATACATATACACCTATTATTTTTATTACAGCCCTATAAATTTATATCTGTTATATTTATTACACCTATTATATTTATTACAACACTTTACTTACAGTATACACGTATTATAATTATTACACCCGTATACATATACACCTATTATGTTTATTATACCCCTATACATATACAACTATATTTTTACACCCCTATATATATATACACCTAAAATATTTATTACATTAAATATATTTATTACACCCCTATACTATATAAACTTTTTATATTTATGACACCCCTATATATATACACCTATTATATTTATTACACACCTATACATTTATATCTGTTATATTTATTACACCTATTATATTTATAACAACACTATACATATACACATATTATATTTATGACACCCCTATACATATACACCTATTATATTTATTACACGCCTATACATTTATATCTGTTATATTTATTACACCTATTATATTTATTACAACACTATACATATACTTATTATATTTATTACACCACTATACATATACACCTATTATATTTATTACACCCCTATACATAAACTTCTGTTATATATATTATATCTAATATATTTTTTCTACCCCTATACATATACTTATTATTTTTCTGACACCCCTATACACAAACTTCTTTTATATTTATTACACCTAATATATTTATTACACATTTATAAATATACACTTATTATAATAATTACACCCCTATTCATATACATCAGTTATATTTATTACACCCCTATACATGTACACCTATTATATTTATTACACCCCCATACAAATACACCTATTATATTTTATACTCCACTTTACATATAATCTAATCTATGTATTACACCTATTATATTTAATGTACCCCTATCCATATACAACTTTTATATTTATAATACCCCTATACATGTAAATCTGTTATATTTATTATATCCCTATACATTTACACCTATTTTATTTATTAAACCCTTATACATACAGTACAGACCAAAAGTTTGGACACACCTTCTCATTCCAAGAGTTTTCTGTATTTTCATGACTATAAAAATTGTAGATTCACACTGAAGGCATCAAAACTGAATTAACACATGTGGAATTATATACTTAAGAAAAAAGTGTGAAACAATGAAAATATGTCTTATATTCTAGGTTCTTCAAAGTAGCCACATTTGCATTGATTACTGCTTTGCACACTCTTGGCATTCTCTTGATGAGCTTCAAGAGGTAGTCACCTGAAATGGTTTTCACTTCACAGGTGTGCCCTGTCAGGTTTAATAAGTGGGATTTCTTGCCTTATAAATGGTGTTGGGACCATCAGTTGTGTTGTTCAGAAGTCAGGTGGATACACAGCTGATAGTCCTACTGAATGGAGTGTTAGAATTTGTATTATGGCAAGAAAAAAGCAGCTAAGTAAAGAAAAACGAGTGGCCATCATTACTTTAAGAAATGAAGGTCAGTCAGTCCGAAAAATTGGGAAAACTTTGAAAGTGTCCCCAAGTGCAGTGGCCAAAACCATCAAGCGTTACAAAGAAACTGGCTCACATGAGGACCGCCCCAGGAAAGGAAGACCAAGAGTCACCTCTGCTGCGAAGGATAAGTTCATACGAGTCACCAGCCTCAGAAATCTCAGGTTAACAGCAGCTCGGATTAGAGACCAGGTCAATGCCACACAGAGTTCTAGCAGCAGACACATCTCTACAACAACTGTTAAGAGGAGACTGTGTGCAGCAGGCCTTCATGGTAAAATAGCTGCTAGGAAACCACTGCTAAGGACAGGCAACAAGCACAAGAGACTTGTTTGGGCTAAAGAACACAAGGAATGGACATTAGACCTGTGGAAATCTGGGCTTTGGTCTGATGAGTCCAAATTTGAGATCTTTGGTTCCAACCACCGTGTCTTTGTGCGACGCAGAAAAGGTGAACAAATGGACTCTACATGCCTGGTTCCCACCGTGAAGCATGGAGGAGGAGGTGTGATGGTGTGGGGGGGCTTTGCTGGTGACACTGTTACCACAGCATCTTGCAGCGGCATGCTATTCCATCCGGTTTGCGTTTAGTTGGACCATCATTTATTTTTCAACAGGACAATAACCCCAAACACACCTCCAGACTGTGTAAGGGCTATTTGACCAAGAAAGAGAGTGATGGGGTGCTACGCCAGATGACCTGGCCTCCACAGTCACCAGACCTGAACCCAATCCAGATGGTTTGGGGTGAGCTGGACCGCAGAGTGAAGGCAAAAGGGCCAACAAGTGCTAAGCATCTCTGGGAACTCCTTCAAGACTGTTGGAAGACCATTTCTGGTGACTACCTCTTGAAGCTCATCAAGAGAATGCCAAGAGTGTGCAAAGCAGTAATCAAAGCAAAAGGTGGCTACTTTGAAGAACCTAGAATATAAGACATATTTTCAGTTGTTTCACACTTTTTTGTTAAGTATATAATTCCACATGTGTTAATTCATAGTTTTGATGCCTTCAGTGTGAATCTACAATTTTTATAGTCATGAAAATACAAAAAATCTCTTGGAATGAGAAGATGTGTCCAAACCTTTGGTCTGTACTTTATACTCGTATTATATTTATTACACCCCTATACATATAAATGTATTATATTTATTACATCCCTATACATTTACACCTATTATATTTATTACACCCTTATAAAAATACTCGTATTATATTTATTACACCTTTTGTATTTAATTCACCCATATACATATACACCTATTATATTTCTTACACCCCTATACCTATACACCTATTATATTTATTAAACTACTATACTAATATACCTTTTATATTTATTACACCTTTTCTATTTAATTCACCCATATACATATACACCTATTTTATTTATGACACCCCTATACATATACACCTATTATATTTACTACACCCCTATACATTTATATCTGTTATAGTTATTACATCTATTATATTTATTACACCCCTATGCATATACAATTATTATATTTATTATATCCCTATACATATACACCTATTATATTAATTACACCCCTATACATTTATAACTGGTATATTTATTACACCTATTATATTTATTACAACACTTTACATACAGTATACACCTATTATATTCATTACACCCTTATACATATACTCGTATTATATTTATTACACCCCTATACATATAAATGTATTATATTTATTACATCCCTATATATATACACCTATTATATTTATTACACCCCTATTTTATTATACCTTTTATATTTATTCGACCTTTTGTATTTAATTCACATATATACATATACACCTATTATATTTATTAAACCCCTATACATATACACCTAATATCTTTATTACATCCCTATATATATACATCTATTATATTTATTACACTCCTATACATATACACCTTTTATATTTATTACACCCCTATATATATACACCTATTATATTTATTACACCCCTATACATATACACCTATTATATTTATTACACACCTATACATATACACCTGTTATATTTATTACACCCCTATACATAGAAACCTATTATATTTATTACACCCCTATACATATACACCTATTATATTTATTACACACCTATACATATACACCTGTTAAATTTATTACACCTTTTGTATTTATTTCGCCCATATACATATACACCTATTATATTTTTTACATCCCTATATATATATACACCTAAAATATTTATTACACCTAATATTTTTATAACACCCCTATACTATATACACTTTTTATATTTATGACACCCCTATACATATACACCTATTTTTTTTATTACAGCCCTATACATTTATATCTGTTATATTTATTAGACCTATTATATTTATTACAACACTTTACATACAGTATACACGTATTATAATTATTACACCCGTATACATATACACCTATTATATTTATTATACCCCTATACATATACACCTATTATATTTTTTACACCCCTATATATATATACACCTAAAATATTTATTACATTAAATATATTTATTACACCCCTATACTATATAAACTTTTTATATTTATGACACCCCTATACATATACACCTATTATATTTATTACACGCCTATACATTTATATCTGTTATATTTATTACACCTGTTATATTTTTTACAACACTATACATATACACCTATTATATTTATTACACCCCTATACATATACACCTATTATATTTATTACACCCCTATACATTTATAACTGGTATATTTATTACATCTATTATATTTATTACAACACTTTACATACAGTATACACCTATTATATAGTAATATATTATTAATATATTATATAGTAATGTAATACAGGATGTATATGTAATATGCTTAGAGTATATAATAAATATAGTAATGTAATATATGATGTATATATAATATACACGGAGTATATAATAAATATAGTAATGAAATAGATGATGCATATATAATATACACATACAATATAAGAAATATAGCAATGTAATACATGATGTTTATTTAATATACACAGAGTATATACTATATATAGTAATGTAATAAAAAAAATATATTTAAGACACACAGAGTGTATAATAAATATAGTCATGCAATGGATTATGAATGTATAATATAGACATAGTCTATAATAAATGTAAAAAATGATGTATATATAATATACAAAGAGTACATATAAATATAGAAATGTAACAAATGATGAATATATAATATACACAGAGTATTTAATAAATATAGTAATGTAATACATGATGTACAGTATATTTAATATACACAGAGTATATAATAAATATAGTAATGTAATGCAGGATGTATATATAATATACTCAGAGTATATAATAAATATAATGTAATAAATGATTTATATATAATATACACAGAGTGTTTAAAAAATATAGTAATGTAATACAATATACATATAAAATACACAGAGTATATAATAAATATATTAACGCAATAGATGATGAATATATAATATACACAGTGTACATAATAAATATAGCAATGTAATACATGATGTATATTTAGTATACACAGAGTCTATAATTTATATAGTAATGTAATAGATTATTTATATTTAAGACACACAGAGTGTACAATAAATATAGTCATGCAATGGATTATGAATATATAATATAGACATAGTCTATAATAAATATAGAAATATAATACATGATGTATATTTGATATACACAGAGTTCATAATATATATAGTAATGTAAAAATGATGTATATATAATATACACAGAGTACATAATAAATATAGTAATGTAATACAGGATGTATATATAATATGCACAGAGTATAAAATAAATATGTATATTTAATATACACAGAGCATATAATATATATAGTAATGTAAAAATGATGTATATATAATATACACAGAGTACATAAAAATAAAGATATGTAATACAGGATGTATATATAATATGCCTAGAGCATATAATAAATATAGCAATGTAATACATGATGTTTATTTAATACACACAGAGTATATAATATATATAGTAATGTAATAAAACATTTATATTTAATAAACACAGAGTATATAATAAATATAGTAATGTAATACTGGATGTTTATATAATATACACAGAGTGTATAATAAATATAATAATGTAATTCATGATGAATATATATTTTACACATTGTATGTAATAAATATAGTATTGTAAAAAATGATGTATATATAATATACAAAGAGTACATAAAAATATAGAAATGTAACAAATGATGAATATATAATATACACAGAGTATATATAATATACACAGAGTGTATAATAAATATAGTAATGCAATACAAGATGTGTATATTATTTGCACAGAATATATAATAAATATGGTAATGTAATATATGATGTATATATATCTATAATGTACACAGAGTATATAATAAATATAGTAATGTAATACAGGATGTATATATAATATGCATAGCGTATATAATAAATATAGTAATGTAATACAAGATGTTATATAATATACACAGAGTATATAATAAAAATAATAATTTAATACAAGCTGCATATATAAAATACACAGAGTCTACAATAAATATAGTAATGTAATACAGGTTTTATATATAATATACACAGAGTATATAATAAATATAGTAATGTAATACAGGATGTATATTGTTATAGAAATTATGTGTCTGTCTCTTTAACTTCTCATTAGCTTGCTGTTCTTAAAAATTATAGAAATGCATTTAGTAGAAGAAGCTTACAGCCTTCGATGATAAGGATATACACTGAGAGCAAGGTCAGACACCCAGTCTAGGGCAGCATGTCCTAGTGGACTTACTTGTTTATAAACTTTCTGTGAGCTGTCCTTCGAGAAGGCTGGAGATTAACCCTACTTACGCAAACAGCCCCCAGCACGTAGCTGCGCAGTTTCTCCCCTCAGATGTGCAATGTAGAACAACAGGTCCCAGCCATGCTTTGCATTATGCAGCTCATAGTACTAATATACTTTGATTATTGAGATGAGTAAGGGGGGGGTGTCAAGACCCTCCTCCCGCCAATGGTCAATCAGGTTTGCCAGTTTTCACGCATGCTCTGTTATAATTAATAATTATTTACTGTTCTGTATAAAATCTGTGCTATGTTTTTAATAAACACAACTTGCTTATCACCGACTGAGTGTGTCAGGCTGGTTCTTTCTCTGTGACCTCACAATAGATATATACCAATATGGATTATAAATAATTTGGCACCACTTGACAATCAGGATTTTGAACCCAGTTTGGGTTTCGATAACAGATGGAGGCACTGCTGAGATCAAGGACCAACCTGTTAACACACCAAGCCCGAGATCTGTCATGAGATTATTGGCACATCTGAATGGACAGAATAGCAGCGCTGCAAAACGGTAAGAGTGTTTCTTGGTAAAATTCTGTCCCTTCCATTGTATGTCAGCTCAAGATGTTGGGTGTTGGTGGTAAGTAAAAGGGAAGTTACATTTGGTTGGTCCTTTGTAAAAAGAATTCTGTTTTTCCCTCAGATATGAAACAAGGTGATTGTCAGGTGGTTTGTTTTGGTCAGAAAAGGTCCTGAGTGTAACAAATGGTTGTTAAAGATCCTTGTTCCTTGTTTTGGATACATGCCATGTATGAATAATATATGTACTGTGCCTGAGCTGATGGAGTAACACATTTTGATGATTGGACTTATTATATTTGTATAGTGTAGAGTGTATAAAAATATAATAATGTACAGTCATATGAAAAAGTTTTGGCACCCCTATTAATCTTAATCATTTTTAGTTCTAAATATTTGGGTGTTTGCAACAGCCATTTCAATTTGATATATCTAATAACTGATGGACACAGTAATATTTCAGGATTGAAATGAGGTTTATTGTACTAACAGAAAATGTGCAATCTGCATTAAACCAAAATTTGACCGGTGCAAAAGTATGGGCACCTCAACAGAAAAATGACATTAATATTTAGTAGATCCTCCTTTTGCAAAAATAACAGCCTCTAGTCGCTTCCTGTAGCTTTTAATCAGTTCCTGGATCCTGGATGAAGGTATTTTTGACCATTCCTCTTTACAAAACAATTCCAGTTCAGTTAAGTTTGATGGTCGCCGAGCATGGACAGCCCGCTTCAAATTATCCCACAGATGTTCAATGATATTCAGGTCTGGGGACTGGGATGGCCATTCCAGAACATTGTAATTGTTCCTCTGCATGAATGCCTGAGTAGATTTGGAGCTGTGTTTTGGATCATTGTCTTGCTGAAATATCCATCCCCGGCGTAACTTCAAATTCGTCACTGATTCTTGTACATTATTCTCAAGAATCTGCTGATACTGAGTTGAATCCATGCGACCCTCAACTTTAACAAGATTCCCGGTGCCGGCATTGGCCACACAGCCCCAAAGCATGATGGAACCTCCACCAAATTTTACAGTGGGTAGCAAGTGTTTTTCTTGGAATGCTGTGTTTTTTGGACGCCATGCATAACGCCTTTTTGTATGACCAAACAACTCAATCTTTGTTTCATCAGTCCACAGGACCTTCTTCCAAAATGAAGCTGGCTTGTCCAAATGTGCTTTTGCATACCTCAGGCGACTCTGTTTGTGGCGTGCTTTCAGAAACGGCTTCTTTCGCATCAGTCTCCCATACAGCTTCTCCTTGTCCAAAGTGTGCTGTATTGTTGACCGATGCACAGTGACACCATCTGCAGCAAGATGATGCTGCAGCTCTTTGGAGGTGGTCTGTGGATTGTCCTTGACTGTTCTCACCATTCTTCTTCTCTGCCTTTCTGATATTTTTCTTGGCCTGCCACTTCTGGGCTTAACAAGAACTGTCCCTGTGGTCTTCCATTTCCTTACTATGTTCCTCACAGTGGAAACTGACAGGTTAAATCTCTGAGACAACTTTTTGTATCCTTCCCCTGAACAACTATGTTGAACAATCTTTGTTTTCAGATCATTTGAGAGTTGTTTTGAGGAGCCCATGATGCCACTCTTCAGAGGAGATTCAAATAGGAGAACAACTTGCAATTGGCCACCTTAAATACCTTTTCTCATGATTGGATACACCTGGCTATGAAGTTCAAAGCTCAGTGAGGTTACAAAACCAATTTTGTGCTTCAGTAAGTCAGTAAAAAGTAGTTAGGAGTATTCAAATCAATAAAATGATAAGGGTACCCAAATTTTTGCACCGGTCAAATTTTGGTTTAATGCATATTGCACATTTTCTGTTAGTACAATAAACCTCATCTCAATCCTGAAATATTACTGTGTCCATCAGTTATTAGATATATCAAATTGAAATGGCTGTTGCAAACACCTAAATATTTAGAACTAAAAATGATTAAGATTAATAGGGGTGCCCAAACTTTTTCATATGACTGTACATCATGTATTACATTTCTATATTTATTATAGACTATGTCTATATTATATATTCATAATCTATTGCATGACTATATTTATTATACACTCTGTGTGTCTTAAATATAAATATTCTATTATATTACTATATAAATTATAGATTCTGTGTATATTAAATATACATCATGTATTACATTGCTATATTTATTATGTACTCTGTTTATATTATATATTCATTAACTATTGCGTTACTATATTTATTATATACTCTGTGTATTTTATATGTATATTGTATTACGTTAATATATTTATTAAGCACTCTGTTTATTTTATATATAAATCATTTATTACATTATATTTATTATATACTCTGTGTATATTATATATACATCCAGTATTACATTAATATATTTATTATAAACTCTCTGTGTGTTATATATCCATCCTGTATTACATTACTATATTTATTATATACTCTGTGTATATTATATATAAAACCTGTATTACATTACTATATTTATTGTAGACTCTGTGTATTTTATATATGCAGCATGTATTACATTATTATTTTTATTATATACTCTGTGTATATTATATAACATCTTGTATTACCTTACTATATTTATTATATACTCTGTGTATATTATATATGCAGCATATATTGCATTACTATATTTATTATATACTCTGTGTATATTATATAACATCTTGTATTACATTACTATATTTATTATATACTCTATGCATTTTATATATACATCCTGTATTACATTACTATATTTATTATATACTCTGTGTATATTATATATGCAGCATATATTGCATTACCATATTTATTATATAATCTGTGTATACTATATATATATATATATATATCTACATCATGTATTACATTACCATATCTATTATATTTTCTGTGCAAATAATATATACATCTTGTATTACGTTACTATATTTATTATAAAATCTGTGTATATTATATATACATCCTGAATTACATTATGATATTTATTATATACTTTGTATATTATTTATACATCCTGTATTGCATTACTATATTTATAATATACTCTGTGCATATTATATATACATCCTGTATTACATTACTATTTTTATTGTATACTCTGTTTATATTATATATACATTAAGTATTACATAGCTATATCTTTATGTATTCTGTGTGTTATATATACATCATTTTTACATTATTTATTATAAACTCTGTGTATATTATATAACATCTTGTATTACATTACTATATTTATTATATACTCTATGCATATTATATATACATCCTGTATTACACTACTACATATATTATTTACTCTGTGTATATTAAATATACTTCATGTATTACATAACTATATTTATTAAATACTCTGTGTATATTATATATTCATCATTTGTAACATTTCTATATTTTTATGTTCTCTTTGTATATTATATATATTTCATTTTTTACATTACTATATTTATTACATACAATGTGTAAAATTTATATTCATCATGAATTACATTATTATATTTATTATACACGATGTGTATATTATATAAACATCCAGTATTACATTACTATATTTCTTGTATACTCTGTGTTTATTAAATATCAATTTTTTATTACATTACTATATATATTATATACTCTGTGTATACTAAATAAACATCATGTATTACATTGCTATATTTCTTATATTGTATGTGTATATTATATATGCATCATCTATTTCATTCCTATATTTATTTTATACTCTGTGTATATTATATATACATCATATATTACATTACTATATTTATTATATACTCTAGGCATATTATATATACATCCTGTATTACATTACTATATTTATTATACACTCTGTGTATATTATATATACATCATGTATTGCATATCTTTATATTTATGTACTCTGTGTATGTTTTATATACATCATTTTTACATTACTATATATATTATATGCTCTGTGTATATTAAATATACATATTTATTTTATACTCTGTGCATATTATATATACATCCTGTATTACATTACTATATTTATTATGTACTCTGTGTATATTATATATACATCATGTATTACATTAATATTTTTATTATAATCTCTGTGTATATTATATATACATTCTGTATACATTACTATATTTATTATATACTCTGCAAATATTATATATACATTCTGTAGTACATTACTATATTTATTATACACTATGTGTATATTATATATGCATCATGTATATTATATATACATTCTGTATACATTACTATATTTATTATATACTCTGCAAATATTATATATACATTCTGTAATACATTACTATATTTATTATACACTCGGTGTATATTATATATGCATCATGTATTGCATTATTTTTATTATATTCTCTGTGTATATTATATATTCATCAATTGTTACATTTCTATATTTTTATGTACTCTTTGTATATTATATATAGATCAGTTTTTTACATTACTATATTTATTACATACAAAGTGTAAAATATATATTCATCATGAATTACATTATTATATTTATTATACACTCTGTGTATATTATATAAACATCCAGTATTACATTACTATATTTATTATATACTCTGTGTTTATTAAATATAAATTTTTTATTACATTACTATATATATTATATACTATGTGTATATTAAATAAACATCATGTATTACATTGCTATATTTCTTATATTGTATGTGTATATTATATATGCATCATCTATTTCATTACTATATTTATTATATACTCTGTCTATATTATATATACATCATATATTACATTACTATATTTATTATATACTCTAGGCATATTATATATATATATATCCAGTATTACATTACTATATTTATTATAAACTCTCTGTGTGTTATATATCCATCCTGTATTACATTACTATATTTATTATATACTCTGTGTATATTATATATAAAACCTGTATTACATTACTATATTTATTGTAGACTCTGTATATTTTATATATGCAGCATGTATTACATTTTCATTTTTATTATATACTCTGTGTATATTATATAACATCTTGTATTACATTACTATATTTATTATATACTCTATGCATATTATATATACATCCTGTATTACATTACTATATTTATTATATACTCTGTGAATATTATATATAGATCATTTTTACATTACTATATATATTAAGTACTCAGTGTATATCAAATATACATCATGTATTACATTTCTATATTTATTATAGACTATGTCTATATTATATATTCATAATCTATTGCATGACTTTATTTATTATACTCTGTGTGTCTTAAATATAAATATTCTATTACATTACTATATAAAATATAGACTCTGTATATTAAATATACATAATGTATTGCATTGCTATATTTACTATGTACTCTGTGTATATTATATATTCATCATCTATTGCGTTACTATATTATTATATACTCTGTGTATTTTATATGTATATTGTATTACGTTACTATATTTATTAAACACTCTGTGTATATTATATATAAATCATTTATTACATTATATTTATTATAAACTCTGTGTATATTATATATAAAACCTGTATTACATTACTATATTTATTATATACTCTGTGCATATTATATATACATCATGTATTACATATCTTTATTTTATGTACTCTATGTATATTATATATACATCATTTTTACATTACTATATATATTATATGCTCTGTGTATATTAAATATACATATTTATTATATACTCTGGGCATATTATATATACATCATGTATTGCATATCTTTATTTTTATGTAGTCTGTGTATATTATATATACATCATTTTTATATTACTATATATATTTTATGCTCTGTGTATATTAAATATACATATTTATTATATAGTCTGGGAATATTATATATACATCATGTATTGCATATCTTTATTTTTATGTACTCTGTGTATATTTTATATACATCATTTTCACATTACTATATATATATTATATGCTCTGTGTATATTAAATATACATACTTATTATATACTCTGTGCATATTATATATACATCCTGTATTACATTACAATATTTATTATGTACTCTGTGTATATTATATATACATCATTTTTGCATTACTATATATATTATGTACTTTGTGTATATCAAATATACATCATGTATTACATTTCTATATTTATTATAGACTATGTCTATATTATATATTCATAATCTATTGCATGACTTTATTTATTATACTTTGTGTGTCTTAAATATAAATATTCTATTACATTACTATATAAATTATAGACTCTGTATATTAAATATACATCATGTATTACATTGCTATATTTATTATGTACTCTGTGTATATTATATATTTATCATCTATTGCGTTACTATATTTATTATATACTCTGTGTATTTTATATGTATATTGTATTACGTTACTATATTTATTAAACACTCTGTGTATATTATATATAAATCATGTATTACATTATATTTATTATATACTCTGTGTATATTATATATATATGTATGTATATCCAGTATTACATTACTATATTTATTATAAACTCTGTGTATATTATATATAAAACCTTTATTACATTACTATATTTATTATATACTCTGTGCATATTATATATACATCATGTATTACATATCTTTATTTTTATGTACTCTGTGTATATTTTATATACATCATTTTTACATTACTATATATATATATTATATGCTCTGTGTATATTAAATATACATATTAATTATATACTCTGTGCATATTATATATACATCCTGTATTACATTACAATATTTATTATGTACTCTGTGTATATTATATATACATCATTTTTACATTACTATATATATTATATGCTCTGTGTATAATAAATATACATATTTATTATATACTCTGTGCATATTATATATACATCCTGTATTACATTACAATATTTATTATATACTCTGTGTATATTATATATACATCATTTTTACTTTACTATATATATTATGTACTCTGTGTATATCAAATATACATCATGTATTACATTTCTATATTTATTATAGATTATGTCTATATTATATATTCATAATCTATTGCATGACTATATTTATTATACACTCTGTGTGTCTTTAATATAAATATTCTATTACATTACTATATAAATTATAGACTCTGTATATTAAATATACATCATGTATTACATTGCTATATTTATGTACTCTGTGTATATTATATATTCATCATCTATTGCGTTACTATATTTATTATATACTCTGTGTATTTTATATGTATATTGTATTACGTTACTATATTTATTAAACACTCTGTGTATATTATATATGCAGCATATATTGCATTACTATATTTATTATATACTCTGTGTATATTATATATATATATATATATATATATATATATACATCATGTATTACATTACCATATTTATTATATATTCTGTGCAAATAATATATACATCTTGTATTACATTACTATATTTATTATACACTCTGTGTATATTATATATACATCCTGAATTACATTATGATATTTATTATATACTCTGTATATTATTTATACATCCTGTATTACATAACTATATTTATTATATACTCTGTGCATATTGTATATACATCATGTATTACATATCTTTATTTTTATGTACTCTGTGTATATTATATATACATCATTTTTACATTACTATATATATTATAGTAAAAAAGGAGCTGAGGCATCAAATCAGGCAGGGAAAATCCAGTTATAAAGAAAAAATGGAAAAGCAAATGGAAAGAAAAGACATAAGGGGGGTCTGGGAGGGGCTTAAGTCAATTTCGGGTCATAAACAGTCTGTCTGCCAGATTGAGGCAGATGTTAACTGGCTTAATGAACTAAACCTATTCTTCAACAGATTTGATCACACACCAGCTCCTCCCACCCCAGCATGTCCTTCAGCTCCCCCCACCACAATGACTTCTCCCCATGCGGCCACTTCCCAACAGACCAGTAAATCCAGAAATCCATCTTTATCTGGCCACAGTCTGACCTTCACACGGGCCCAGGTGAGGAAGGAGATGAAAAAGATCAAGGCGAGGAAAGCCGGAGGGCCAGATGACATCAGTGCAAGGCTAATTAAGACTTGTGGGGACCAGCTGTGTGGTATAATTACATATATGTATAATATGAGCCTGAGGCAGGAAATAGTCCCTGAATTATGGAAATCTTCTTGTGTGGTACCAGTTCCAAAGAAACCCCACCCTATGGACCTCAACGACTACAGACCTGTAGCACTGACATCCCACCTGATGAAGATCTTGGAGAGATTGGTTCTCACACATCTCCGCCCTCTAGTGAGCCCCGCTATGGACCCCCTCCAGTTTGCTTATCGGCCGGGCATTGGGGTAGATGATGCCATCATCCATCTTCTGCACAGGGCTCTGTCTCACCTGGAGAAACCAGGGAACACAGTGAGAATAATGTTCTTTGACTTCTCCAGTGCTTTTAACACCATACAGCCCAGGTTATTGAGGGACAAGCTGGGCCTTGCTGGAGTGGACCACCACCTCTCCAACTGGATCCTAGACTACCTCACAAATCGACCTCAATACGTGAGAGCCCGAGACTGTGTGTCAGGTACAGTGATCTGTAATACGGGGGGCACCTCAGGGTACGGTTCTCGCCCCTTTCCTCTTCACACTGTACACTGCAGATTTTAGGTGCAACTCATCCAGCTGCTACCTACAGAAGTATTCTGACGACTCTGCAATAGTGGGTCTCATCACAGATGATGATGACAGGGAGTACAGAGAACTGAACCAGGATTTTGTGGACTGGTGCCACCGGAACCACCTGAAGATTAACGCGGGGAAGACCAAGGAGATGGTGGTGGACTTCCGCAAAGGCAGAAGCCCTCCTAAACCAGTGGACATCCTGGGGACGGGCATCGAGATTGTGAACACCTATAAGTACCTGGGTTTGCTCCTTAATAATAAGCTGGACTGGGCAGATCATATGGAGGCCCTGTACAGGAAGGGCCACAGCAGGCTCTACCTGCTTAGGAAACTGAGAGCCTTTGGAATCCGGGGGGCACTTCTTAGAACTTTCTTCAACTCGGTAGTGGCATCAGCCATCTTCTTTGGAGTGGCCTGCTGGGGGAGCAGTATATCAACCAGGGACAGAAATAAACTTGACAAGCTGATTAGAAGGGCCAGCTCTGTCCTGGGGAGCCCACTGGACCCAGTGCAGGTGGTGGGTGACAGAAGGATACTGTCCGTGGTGAGCTCCATGCAGAAGAAGAAGTCCCATCCCATGCATGAGACTGTGATCGCGCTGAGCAGTACTGTCAGTGACCGACTGCTCCACCCTAGGTGTGAGAAGGAGCGCTATCGGAAGTCTTTCCTCCCCACCGCGGTTAGGCTGTACAACCAACACCGACCTAAGCGGAGATCATTACACACAGAGAACTGAAATATCTCTCTGCCTGTTAAATCCCCCCCCCCCCTGCTACGCCCTATCTGTCTGTCTGCTATCAATGTAATGCCTCTCACCTTGGAATATTCCTGTACATGTTGTATTTGTATTTGTATCTGCTTATCTTTGCTGCTGTAACACACTGAATTTCCCCATTGTGGGACTATTAAAGGACTATTATTATTATATTATTATATGCTCTGTGTATATTAAATATACATATTTATTATATACTCTATACATATTATATATACATCCTTTATTACATTACAATATTTATTATGTACTCTGTGTATATTATATATACATCATTTTTACATTACTATATATATTATGTACTTTGTGTATATCAAATATACATCATGTATTACATTTCTATATTTATTATAGACTAGGTCTATATTATATATTCATAATCTATTGCATGACTATATTTAATATACACTCTGTGTGTCTTAAATATAAATATTCTATTACATTACTATATAAATTATAGATTCTGTATATTAAATATACATCATGTATTACATTGCTATATTTATTATGTACTCTGAGTATATTATATATTCATCATCTATTGCGTTACTATATTTATTATATACTCTGTGTATTTTATATGTATATTTTATTACGTTACTATATTTATTAAACACTCTGTGTATATTATATATGCAACATATATTGCATTACTATATTTATTATATACTCTGTGTATATTTTATATATATATAATATATATATATATACATCATGTATTACATAACCATATTTATTATATATTCTGTGCAAATAATACATACATCTTGTATTACATTACTATATTTATTATACACTCTGTGTATATTATATATACATCCTGAATTACATTATGATGTTTATTATATACTCTGTATATTATTTATACATCCTGTATTACATTACTATATTTATTATATACTCTGTGCATATTATATATACATCATGTACTACATATCTTTATTTTTATGTACTCTGTGTATATTATATATACATCATTTTTACATTACTATATATATTATATGCTCTGTGTATATTAAATATACATATTTATTATATACTCTAGGAATATTATATATACATCATGTATTGCATATGTTTATTTTTATGTACTGTGTGTATATTTTATATACATCATTTTTACATTACTATATATATATATATATATATATATATATTATATGCTCTGTGTATATTAAATATACATATTTATTATATACTCTGTGCATATTATATATATATCATGTATTACATTACAATATTTATTATGTACTCTGTGTATATTATATATACATCATTTTTACATTACTATACATATTATGTACTCTGTGTATATAAATATACATCATGTATTACATTTCTATATTTTTTATAGACTATGTCTATATTATATATTAATAATCTATTGCATGACTATATTTATTATACACTCTGTGTGTCTTAAATATAAATATTCTATTACATTACTATATAAATTATAGACTCTGTATATTAAATATACATCATGTATTACATTGCTATATTTATTATGTACTCTGTGTATATTATATATTCATCATCTATAGCGTTACTATAATTATTATATACTCTGTGTATTTTATATGTATATAGTATTATGTTACTATATTTATTAAACACTCTGTGTATATTATATATATAAATCATTTATTACATTATATTTATTATATACTCTGTGTATATTATATATATACAGTACAGACCAAAAATTTGGACACACCTTCTCATTCCAAGAGTTTTCTGTATTTTCATGACTATAAAAATTGTAGATTCACACTGAAGGCATAAAAACTATGATTTAACACATGTGGAATTATATACTTAAAAAAGTGTGAAACAACTGAAAATATGTCTTATATTCTAGGTTCTTCAAAGTAGCCACCTTTTGCTTTGATTACTGCTTTGCACACTCTTGGCATTCTCTTGATGAGCTTCAAGAGGTAGTCACCTGAAATGGTTTTCACTTCACAGGTGTGCCCTGTCAGGTTTAATAAGTGGGATTTCTTGCCTTATAAATGGGGTTGGGACCATCAGCTGTGTTGTTCAGAAGTAAGGTGGATACACAGCTGATAGTCCTACTGAATGGAGTGTTAGAATTTGTACTATGGCAAGAAAAAAGCAGTGGCCATCATTACTTTAAGAAATGAAGGTCAGTCAGTCCGAAAAATTGGGAAAACTTTGAAAGTGTCCCCAAGTGCAGTGGCCAAAACCATCAAGCGCTACAAAGAAACTGATTCACATGAGGACCGCCCCAGGAAAGGAAGACCAAGAGTCACCTCTACTGCGGAGGATAAGTTCATCCGAGTCACCAGCCTCAGAAATCGCAGGTTAACAGCATCTCAGATTAGAGACCAGGTCAATGCCACACAGAGTTCTAGCAGCAGACACATCTCTACAACAACTGTTAAGAGGAGACTGTGTGCAGCAGGCCTTCATGGTAAAATAGCTGCTAGGAAACCACTGCTAAGGACAGGCAACAAGCACAAGAAGAACACAAGGAATGGACATTAGACCTGTGGAAATCTGGGTTTTGGTCTGATGAGTCCAAATTTGAGATCTTTGGTTCCAACCACCGTGTCTTTGTGCGACGCAGAAAAGGTGAACGAATGGACTCTACATGCCTGGTTCCCACCGTGAAGCATGGAGGAGGAGGTGTGATGGTGTGGGGGGGCTTTGCTGGTGACACTGTTGGGGATTTATTCAAAATTGAAGGAATACTGAACCAGCATGGTTACCACAGCATCTTGCAGCGGCATGCTATTCCATCCGGTTTGCGTTTAGTTGGACCATCATTTATTTTTCAACAGGACAATGACCCCAAACACACCTCCAGACTGTGTTAGGGCTATTTGACCAAGAAGGAGAGTGATGGGGTGCTACGCCAGATGACCTGGCCTCCACAGTCACCAGACCTGAACCCAATCCAGATGGTTTGGGGTGAGCTGAAACGCAGAGTGAAGGCAAAAGGGCGAACAAGTGCGAAGCATCTCTGAGAACTCCTTCAAGACTGTTGGAACACCATTTCAGGTGATTACCTCTTGAAGCTCATCAAGAGACTGCCAAGAGTGTGCAAAGCAGTAATCAAAGCAAAAGGTGGCTACTTTGAAGAACCTAGAATATAAGACAAATTTTCAGTTGTTTCACACTTTTTTTGTTAAGTATATAGTTCCATATGTGTTAATTCATAGTTTTGATGCCTTCAGTGTGAATCTACAATTTTTATAGTCATGAAAATACAGAAAACTCTTGGAATGAGAAGGTGTGTCCAAACTTTTGGTCTGTACTGTATATCCAGTATTACATTACTATATTTATTATAAACTCTGTGAATATTATATTTAAAACCTGTATAACATTACAACATTTATTGTAGACTCTGAGTATTTTATATATGCAGCATTACATTTTTATTTTTATTATATACTCTGTGTATATTATATAACATCTTGTATTACATTACTATATTTATTATATACTCTATGCATATTATATATATATCCAGTATTACATTACTATATTTATTATATACTCCGTGTATATTATATATAAAACCTGTATTACATTACTTTATTTATTGTAGACTCTGTGTATTTTATATATGCAGCATGTATTACATTTTTATTTTTATTATATATTCTGTGTATATTATATAACATCTTGTATTACATTACTATATTTATTATATAATCTATGCATATTATATACTGTATACATCCTGTATTACATTACTATATTTATTATATACTCTGTGTATATTATATATATATATATATATATATACATCATGTACTACATTACCATATTTATTATATATTCTGTGCAAATAATATATACATCTTGTATTACATTACTATATTTATTATACACTCTGTGTATATTATATATACATCCTGAATTACATTATATTTATTATATACTCTGTATATTATTTATACATCCTGTAATACATTACTATATTTATTATATACTCTGTGCATATTATATATACATCATGTATTACATATTTTTATTTTTAAGTTCTCTGTGTATATTATATATACATCATTTTTTCATTACTATATATATTATATGCTCTGTGTATATTAAATATACATATTTATTATATACTCTGGGCATATTATATATACATCCTGTATTACATTACAATATTTATTATGTACTCTGTGTATATTATATATACATCATTTTTACATTACTATATATATTATATGCTCTGTGTATATTAAATATACATATTTATTATATTCTCTGGGAATATTATATATACCTCATGTATTGCATATCTTTATTTTTATGTACTCTGTGTATATTTTATATACATCATTTTTACATTACTATATATATATATTATATGCTCTGTGTATATTAAATATACATATTTATTATATACTCTGTGCATATTATATATACATCCTGTATTACATTACAATATTTATGATGTAGTCTGTGTATATTATATATACATCATTTTTACATTACTATATATATTATGTACTCTGTGTATATCAAATATACATCATGTATTACATTTCTATATTTATTATAGATTATGTCTATATTATATATTCATAATCTATTGCATGACTATATTTATTATACACTCTGTTTGTCTTAAATATAAATATTCTATTACATTACTATATAAATTATAGACTCTGTATATTAAATATACATCATGTATTACATTGCTATATTTATTATGTACTCTGTGTATATTATATATTCATCATCTATTGCGTTACTATATTTATTATATACTCTGTGTATTTTATATGTATATTGTATTACGTTACTATATTTATTAAACACTCTGTGTATGTTATATATGCAGCATATATTGCATTACTATATTTATTATATACTCTGTGTATTATATATATATACATCATGTATTACATTACCATATTTATTATATATTCTGTGCAAATAATATATACATCTTGTATTACATTACTATATTTATTATACACTCTGTGTATATCAAATATACATAATGTATTACATTTCTATATTTATTATAGACTATGTCTATATTATATGTTAAAAATCTATTGCATGACTATATTTATTATACTCTGTGTGTCTTAAATATAGATATTCTATTACATTACTATATTTATTATGTACTCTGTGTATAATATATATTCATCATCTATTGCATTACTATATTTATTATATACTCTGTGTATTTTATATGTTTATTTGTATTATGTTACTATATTTATTAAACACTCTGTGTATATTATATATAGAAATCATTTATTACATTATATTTATTATATACTCTGTGTATATTATATATAAAACCTGTATTACATTACTATATTTATTATATACTCTGTGCATATTATATATACATCATGTATTACATATCTTTATTTTTATGTACTCTGTGTATATTATATATAGATCATTTTTACATTACTATATATATTATATGCTCTGTGTATATTAAATATACATATTTATTATATTCTCTGGGAATATTATATATACATCATGTATTGCATATCTTTATTTTTATGTACTCTGTGTATATTTTATATACATCATTTTTATATTACTATATATATTATATGCTCTGTGTATATTAAATATACATATTTATTATATAGTCTGGGAATATTATATATACATCATGTATTGCATATCTTTATTTTTATGTACTCTGTGTATATTTTATATACATCATTTTTACATTACTATATATATTATGTACTCTGTGTATATCAAATATACAACATGTATTACATTTCTATATTTATTATAGATTATGTCTATATTATATATTCATAATCTATTACATGACTATATTTATTATACACTCTGTGTGTCTTAAATATAAATATTCTATTACATTACTATATAAATTATAGACTCTGTATATTAAATATACATCATGTATTACATTGCTATATTTATTATGTACTCTGTGTATATTATATATTCATCATCTATTGCATTACTATATTTATTATATACTCTGTGTATATTATATATATATATATATATATATATATATACATCATGTCTTACATTACCATATTTATTATATATTCTGTGCAAATAATATATAAATCTTGTATTACATACTATATTTATTATACACTCTGTGTATATTATATATACATCCTGAATTACATTATGATATTTACTATATACTCTGTATATTATTTATACATCCTGTATTACATTACTATATTTATTATATACTCTGTGCATATTGTATATACATCATGTATTACATATCTTTATTTTTATGTACTCTGTGTATATTATAAATACATCATTTTTACATTACTATATATATTATATGCTCTGTGTATATTAAATATACATATTTATTATATACTCTGGGAATATTATATATACATCATGTATTGCATATCTTTATTTTTATGTACTGTGTGTATATTTTATATACATCATTTTTACATTACTATATATATATTATATGCTCTGTGTATATTAAATATACATATTTATTATATACTCTATGCATATTATATATACATCCTTTATTACATTACAATATTTATTATGTACTCTGTGTATATTATATATACATCATTTTTACATTACTATATATATTATGTACTTTGTGTATATCAAATATACATCATGTATTACATTTCTATATTTATTATAGACTATGTCTATATTATATATTCATAATCTATTGCATGACTTTATTTATTATACTTTGTGTGTCTTAAATATAAATATTCTATTACATTACTATATAAATTATAGACTCTGTATATTAAATATACATCATGTATTACATTGCTATATTTATTATGTACTCTGTGTATATTATATATTTATCATCTATTGCGTTACTATATTTATTATATACTCTGTGTATTTTATATGTATATTGTATTACGTTACTATATTTATTAAACACTCTGTGTATATTATATATAAATCATGTATTACAGTATATTTATTATATACTCTGTGTATATTATATATATATGTATGTATATCCAGTATTACATTACTATATTTATTATAAACTCTGTGTATATTATATATAAAACCTTTATTACATTACTATATTTATTATATACTCTGTGCATATTATATATACATCATGTATTACATATCTTTATTTTTATGTACTCTGTGTATATTTTATATACATCATTTTTACATTACTATATATATATATATTATATGCTCTGTGTATATTAAATATACATATTAATTATATACTCTGTGCATATTATATATACATCCTGTATTACATTACAATATTTATTATGTACTCTGTGTATATTATATATACATCATTTTTACATTACTATATATATTATATGCTCTGTGTATAATAAATATACATATTTATTATATACTCTGTGCATATTATATATGTATATTGTATTACGTTACTATATTTATTAAACACTCTGTGTATATTATATATGCAGCATATATTGGATTACTATATTTATTATATACTCTGTGTATATTATATATATATATATATATATATATATATATATATATATATACATCATGTATTACATTACCATATTTATTATATATTCTGTGCAAATAATATATACATCTCGTATTACATTACTATATTTATTATACATTCTGTGTATATTATATATACATCCTGAATTACATTATGATATTTATTATATACTCTGTATATTATTTATACATCCTGTATTACATTACCATATTTATTATATACTCTGTGCATATTGTATATACATCATGTATTACATATCTTTATTTTTATGTACTCTGTATATTATATATACATCATTTTTACATTACTATATATATTATATGCTCTGTGTATATTAAATATACATATTTATTATATACTCTATGCATATTATATATACATCCTTTATTACATTACAATATTTATTATGTACTCTGTGTATATTATATATACATCATTTTTACATTAATATATATTATGTACTTTGTGTATATCAAATATACATCATGTATTACATTTCTATATTTATTATAGACTATGTCTATATTATATATTCAAAATCTATTGCATGACTTTATTATACTCTGTGTGTCTTAAATATAAATATTCTATTACATTACTATATAAATTATAGACTCTGTATATTAAATATACATCATGTATTATATTGCTATATTTATTATGTACTCTGTGTATATTATATATTCATCATCTATTGCGTAACTATATTTATTATATACTCTGTGTTTTTTATATGTATATTGTATTACGTTACTATATTTATTAAACACTCTGTGTATATTATATATAAATCATGTATTACATTATATTTATTATATACTCTGTGTATATTATATATATATGTATGTATATCCAGTATTACATTACTATATTTATTATAAACTCTGTGTATATTATATATAAAACCTTTGTTACATTAATATATTTATTATATACTCTGTGCATATTATATATACATCATGTATTACATATCTTTATTTTTATGTACTCTGTGTATATTATATATACATCATATTTACATTACTATATATATTATATGCTCTGTGTATATTAAATATACATATTTATTATATTCTCTGGGAATATTATATATACCTCATGTATTGCATATCTTTATTTTTATGTACTCTGTGTATATTTTATATACATCATTTTTACATTACTATATATATATAATATATGCTCTGTGTATATTAAATATACATATTTATTATATACTCTGTGCATATTATATATACATCCTATATTACATTACAATATTTATTATGTACTCTGTGTATATTATATATACATCATTTTTACATTAATATATATATTATGTACTCTGTGTATATCAAATATACATCATGTATTACATTACTATATTTATTAAATACTAAGTGTATATTATATATTCATCATTTGTTACATTTCTATATACTCTATGCATATTATATATACATCCTTTATTACATTACAATATTTATTATGTACTCTGTGTATATTATATATACATCATTTTTACATTACTATATATATATTATGTACTTTGTGTATATCAAATATACATCATGTATTACATTTCTATATTTATTATAGACTATGTCTATATTATATATTCATAATCTATTGCATGACTTTATTATACTCTGTGTGTCTTAAATATAAATATTCTATTACATTACTATATAAATTATAGACTCTGTATATTAAATATACATCATGTATTACATTGCTATATTTATTATGTACTCTGTGTATATTATATATTCATCATCTATTGCGTTACTATATTTATTATATACTCTGTGTTTTTTATATGTATATTGTATTACGTTACTATATTTATTAAACACTCTGTGTATATAATATATAAATCATGTATTACATTATATTTATTATATACTCTGTGTATATTATATATATATGTATGTATATCCAGTATTACATTACTATATTTATTATAAACTCTTTGTATATTATATATAAAACCTTTATTACATTAATATATTTATTATATACTCTGTGCATATTATATATACATCATGTATTACATATCTTTATTTTTATGTACTCTGTGTATATTATATATACATCATTTTTACATTATTATATATATTATATGCTCTATGTATATTAAATATACATATTTATTATATTCTCTGGGAATATTATATATACCTCATGTATTGCATATCTTTATTTTTATGTACTCTGTGTATATTTTATATACATCATTTTTACATTACTATATATATATATATTATATGCTCTGTGTATATTAAATATACATATTTATTATATACTCTGTGCATATTATATATACATCCTGTATTACATTACAATATTTATGATGTAGTCTGTGTATATTATATATACATCATTTTTACATTACTATATATATTATGTACTCTGTGTATTTCAAATATACATCATGTATTACATTTCTATATTTATTATAGATTATGGCTATATTATATATTCATAATCTATTGCATGACTATATTTATTATACACTCTGTGTGTCTTAAATATAAATATTCTATTACATTACTATATAAATTATAGACTCTGTATATTAAATATACATCATGTATTAAATTGCTATATTTATTATGTACTCTGTGTATATTATATATTTATCATCTATTGCGTTACTATATTTATTATATACTCTGTGTATTTTATATATAAATCATTTATTACATTATATTGATTATATACTCTGTGTATATTATATATACATTCAGTATTACAGTACTATATTTATTATAAACTCTGTGTATATTATATATACATCATGTATTATATATCTTTATTTTTATGTACTCTGTGTATATAATATATACATCATTTTTACATTACTATGTATATTATATGCTCTGTGTATATTAAATATACATATTTATTATATACTCTGGGCATATTATATATACATCATGTATTGCATATCTTTATTTTTATGTAGTCTGTGTATGTTATATATACATCATTTTTACATTACTACATATATTATATGCTCTGTGTATATTAAATGTACTTATTTATTTCATACTCTGTGCATATTATATATACATCGTTTATTACATTACTATATTTATTATGTACTCTGTGTATATTATATATACATGATGTATCACATTAATATTTTTATTATAATCTCTGTGTATATTATATATTCATTTACTATTGCATTACTATATTTATTATATACTCTGTGTATTTTATATGTATATTGTATTACGTTAATATATTTATTAAACACTCTGTGTATATTATATATAAATCATTTATTACATTATATTTATTATATACTCTGAGTATATTATATATACATTCAGTATTACATTACTATATTTATTATAAACTCTCTGTGTGTTATATATACATCCTATATTACTATATGTATTATATACTCTGTGTATTTTATATATAAATCATTTATTATATTATATTTATTATATACTCTGTGTATATTATATATACATCCAGTATTACATTACTATATTTATTATAAAATCTCTGTATATTATATATAAAACCTGTATTACATTACTATATTTATTATATACTCTGTGCATATTATATATACATCATGTATTATATATCTTTTTTTTTATGTAGTCTGTGTATAATATATATACATCATTTTTACATTACTATATATAATATATGCTCTGTGTATATTAAATATACATATTTATTATATACTCTGGGCATATTATATATACATCATGTATTACATTACAATATTTATGATGTAGTCTGTGTATATTATATATTCATTAACTATTGCGTTACTCTATTTATTATATACTCTGTGTATTTTATATGTATATTGTATTACGTTAATATATTTATTAAACACTCTGTGTATATTATATATAAATCATTTATTACATTATATTTATTATATACTCTGTGTATATTATATATACATCCAGTATTACATTACTATATTTATTATAAACTCTCTGTGTGTTATATATACATCCTGTATTACATTACTATATTTATTATACTCTCTGTGTATATTACATATACATCATGTATTACTTATCTTTATTTTTATGTACTCTGTGTATGTTTTATATACATCATTTTTACATTACTATATATATTATATGCTCTGTGTATATTAAATATACATATTTATTTTATACTCTGTGCATATTATATATACATCCTGTATTACATTACTATATCTATTATGTACTCTGTGTATATCAAATATACATCATGTATTACATTTCTATATTTATTATAGACTATGTCTATATTATATATTCATAATCTATTGCATGACTATATTTATTATACACTCTGTGTGTTTTAAATATAAATATTCTATTACATTACTATATAAATTATAGACTCTGTATATTAAGTATACATCATGAATTAAATTGCTATATTTATTATGTACTCTGTGTATATTATATATTTATCATCTATTGCGTTACTATATTTATTATATACTCTGTGTATTTTATATATAAATCATTTATTACATTATATTTATTATATACTGTGTGTATGTTATATATACATTCAGTATTACATTACTATATTTATTATAAAATCTCTGTATATTATATATAAAACCTGTATTACATTACTATATTTATTATATACTCTGTGCATATTATATATAAATCATGTATTATATATCGTTATTTTTATGTACTCTGTGTATATAATATATACATCATTTTTACATTACTATATATATTATATGCTCTGTGTATATTAAATATAGATATTTATTATCTACTCTGGGCATATTATATATAGATCATGTATTGCATATCTTTATTTTTATGTAGTCTGTGTATATTATATATACATCATTTTTATATTACTATATATTTTATATGCTCTGTGTATATTAAATATTCATATTTATTTTATACTCTGTGCATATTATATATACATCCTGTATTACATTACTATATTTATTATGTACTCTGTGTATATTATATATACTTCATGTATTACATTAATATTTTTATTAGAATCTCTGTGTGTATTATATATACATTCGGTATACATTACTATATTTATTATATATTCTGCAAATATTATATATACATTCTGTAATACATTATTATATTTATTATACACTCTGTGTATATTATATATGCATCATGTATTACATTACTATTTTTATTATATACTCTGTGTATATTATATAACATCTTGTATTACATTACTATATTTATTATATACTATATGCATATTATATATACATCCTGTATTACACTACTACATATATTATATACTCTGTGTATATTAAATATACATCATGTATTACATTACTATATTTATTAAATACTAAGTGTATATTATATATTCATCATTTGTTACATTTCTATATTTTTATGTACTCTTTGTATATTATATATAGATCATTTTTAACATTGCTATATTTATTACATACAATGTGTAAAATATAAATTCATCATGAATTATATTATTATATTTATTATACACATGTGTATATTATATAAATATCCTGTATTACATTACAATATTTATTATGTACTCTGTGTATATTATATATACATCATTTTTACATTACTATATATATTATGTACTGTGTGTATTTCAAATATACATCATGTATTACATTTCTATATTTATTATAGACTATGTCTATATTATATATTCATAATCTATTGCATGAATATATTTATTATACACTCTGTGTGTCTTAAATATAAATATTCTATTACATTACAATATAAATTATAGACTCTGTATATTAAATATACATCATGTATTACATTGCTATATTTATTATGTACTCTGTGTATTTTATATATAAATCATTTATTACATTATATTTATTATATACTCTGTGTATATTATATATACATCCAGTATTACATATCTTTATTTTTATGTACTCTGTGTACATTATATATACATCATTTTTACATTACTATATATAATGTATGCTCTGTGTATATTAAATATACATATTTATTATATACTCTGGGCATATTATATATACATCATGTATTGCATATCTTTATTTTTATATAGTCTGTGTATATTATATATACATCATTTTTACATTACTATATATATTATATGCTCTGTGTATATTAAATATACATATTTATTTTATACTCTGTGCATATTATATATACATCCTGTATTGCTTTACTATATTTGTTATGTACTCTGTGTATATTATATATACATCATTTTTACATTACTGTATATATTATGAACTCTGTGTATATCAAATATACATCATGTATTATATTTCTATATTTATTATAGACTATGTCTATATTATATATTCATAATCCTTTGCATGACTATATTTATTATACACTCTTTGTGCCTTAATTATAAATATTCTATTACATTACTATATAAATTATAGACTCTGTGTATATTAAATATATATCATGTATTACATTGCTATATTTATTATGTACTCTGTGTATATTATATATTCATCATCTATTGCGTTAATATATTTATTATATACTCTGTGTATTTTATATGTATATTGTATTACGTTACTATATTTTTTAAACACTCTGTGTATATTATATATAAATCATTATACATTATAGTATTACATTACTATATATATATTATATACTTTGTGTATATTAAATAAACATCATGTATTACATTGCTATATTTCTTACATTGTATGTGTATATTATATATGCATCATTTATTTCATTACTATGTTTATTATATACTCCGTGTATATTATATATACACATCATATATTACATAACTATATTTATTATATACTCTAAGCATAATACATATACATCCTGTATTACATTACTATGTAATATATTAATGATATAATATATTAATAATATATTACTATATAATAGGTGTATATTGTATGTAAAGTGTTGTAATAAATATAATAGGTGTAATAAATATACCAGTTATAAATGTATAGTGGTGTAATAAATATAATAGGTGTATATGTATAGGGGTGTCATAAATATAATAGGTGTATATGTATAGTGTTGTAATAAATATAATAGGTGTAATTAATATAACAGATATAAATGTATAGGCGTGTAATAAATATAATAGGTTTATATGTATAGGGGTGTCATAAATATAAAAAGTTTATATAGTATAGGGGTATAATAAATATATTTAAATAATAAATATTTTAGGTGTATATATATAGGGGTGTAAAAAATATAATAGGTGTATATGTATAGGGGTATAATAAACATAATAGGTGTATATGTATAATGGTGTAATAATTATAATACATGTATACTGTATGTAAAGTGTTGTAATAAATATAATAGGTGTAATAAATATAACAGATATAAATGTATAGGGCTGTAATAAAAAAAATAGGTGTATATGTATAGGGGTGTCATAAATATAAAAAGTGTATATAGTATAGGGGTGTAATAAAAATATTAGGTGTAATAAATATTTTAGGTGTATATATATAGGGATGTAAAAAATATAATAGGTGTATATGTATATGGGCAAAATAAATACAAAAGGTGTATATGTATAGGGGTGTAATAAATATAAAAGGTGTATATGTATAGGAGTGTAATAAATATAATAGATGTATATGTATAGGGATGTAATAAAGATATTAGGTGTATATGTATAGGGGTTTAATAAATATAATAGGTGTATATGTATATATGTGAATTAAATACAAAAGGTGTAATAAATATAAAAGGTATAATAAAATAGGGGTGTAATAAATATAATAGGTGTATATATATATAGGGATGTATTAAATATAATACATTTATATGTATAGGGGTGTAATAAATGTAATACGTGTATATGTAGAAGGGTGTAATAAATATAATAGGTGTATACTGTATGTAAAGTGTTGTAATAAATATAATAGGTGTAATAAATATACCAGTTATAAATGTATAGGGGTGTAATAAATATAATAGGTGTATATGTATAGGGGTGTCATAAATAAAATAGGTGTATATGTATATGGGTGAATTACATAGAAAAGGTGTAATAAATATAAAAGGTATATTAGTATAGTGGTTTAATAAATATAATAGGTGTATATGTAATAGGTGTATATGTATATGGGTGAATTAAATACAAAAGGTGTAATAAATATAATACGAGTATTTTTATAAGGGTGTAATAAATATAATAGGTGTAAATGTATAGGGATCTAATAAATATAATACATTTATATGTATAGGGGTGTAATAAATATAATACGAGTATACAGTATGTATAAGGGTTTAATAAATAAAATAGGTGTAAATGTATAGGGATGTAATAAATATAACAGATTTACATGTATAGGGTTATTATAAATATAAAAGTTGTATATGGATAGGGGTACATTAAATATAATAGGTGTAATAAATATATTAGATTCTATTTAAAGTGGAGTATAAAATATAATAGGTGTATATGTATGAGGGTGTAATAAATATAATAGGTGTACATAAATAGGGGTGTAATAAATATAACTGATGTATATGAATAGGGGTGTAATTATTATAATAAGTGTATATTTATAAATGTGTAATAAATATATTAGGTGTAATAAATATAAAAGAAGTTTGTGCATAGGGGTGTCAGAAAAATAATAAGTGTATATGTATAGGGGTATAAAAAATATATTAGATATAATATATATAACAGAAGTTTATGTATATAGGTGTAATAAATATAATAGGTGTATATGTATAGGGGTGTAATAAATATAATATGTGTATATGTATAGTGTTGTAATAAATATAATAGGTGTAATAAATATAACAGATATAAATGTATAGGTGTGTAATAAATATAATAGGTGTATATGTATAGGGGTGTCATAAATATAAAAAGTTTATATAGAATAGGGGTGTAATAAATATATTTAATGTAATAAATATTTTAGGTGTATATATATAGGGGTGTAAAAAATATAATAGTTGTATATGTATAGGGGTATAATAAACATAATATGTGTATATGTATACGGGTGTAATAATTATACATGTATACTGTAAGTAAAGTGTTGTAATAAATATAATAGGTGTAATAAATATAACAAATATAAATGTTTAGGGCTGTAATAAAAATAATAGGTGTATATGTATAGGGGTGTCATAAATATAAAAAGTGTATATAGTATAGGGGTGTAATAAAAATATTAGGTGTAATAAATATTTTAGGTGTATATATATATAGGGATGTAAAAAATATAATAGGTGTATATGTATAGGGGTGTAATAAATATAATAGTTGTATATGTATATGGGCGAAATAAATACAAAAGGTGTAATAAATATAACAGGTGTATATGTATAGGTGTGTAATAAACATAATAGGTGTATATGTATAGGGGTGTAATAAATATAAAAGGTGTATATGTATAGGGGTGTAATAAATATAATAGATGTATATGTATAGGGATGTAACAAAGATATTAGGTGTATATATATAGGGGTTTAATAAATATAATAGGTGTATATGTATATATTTGGATTAAATACAAAAGGTGTAATAAATATAAAAGGTATAATAAAATAGGGGTGTAATAAATATAATACGAGTATATGTATAAGGGTGTAATAAATATAATAGGTGTAAATGTATAGGTATGTTAAAAAATATAACAGATTTATATGTATAGGGGTATTATAAATATAAAAGGTGTATATAGATAGGGGTATAATAAATATAATAGGTGTAATAAATATCTTTGATTATATGTAAAGTGGAGTAATAAATATAATAGGTGTATATGTATAGGGGTGTAATAAATACAATAGGTGTATATATATAGTGCTATAAAATATATAATAGGTGTATATGTATAAGGGTATAATAAATTTAATAGGTGTATAAGTATAGGGGTGTAATAAATATAATAGGTGTATACTGTATGTAAAGTGTTGTATCAAATATAATAGGTGAAATAAATATAACAGATGTAAATGTATAGGGGTGTAATAAATATAACAGGTGTATATATATATATATATAGGGCTGTAAAAATATGATAGGTGTATATGTATAGGGGTATAATAAACATAATAGGTGTATAAGTATAGGGGTGTAATAAATATAATGGGTGTCTACTGTATGTAAAGTGTTGTAATAAATATAATAGGTGAAATAAATTTAACAGATAAAAATGTATAGGGCTGTAATAAAAATAATAAATGTATTTGTATAGGGGTGTCATAAATATAAAAAGTGTATATAGTATAGGGGTGTAATAAATATATTAGGTGTAATAAATATAATAGGTGTATATATATAGGGATGTAAAAAATATAATATGTGTATATGTATAGGGGTGTAATAAATATATTAGGTGTATATGTATAGGGGTGTAATAAATATAATAGGTGTATATGGGTGAATTAAATAGAAAAGGTGTAATAAATATAAAAGTTATATTGGTATAAGGTGGTAAAAGATATAATAGGTGTATATGTATAGGGGTGTAAACATATAAAAGGTGTATATGTATAAGGGTGTAATAAATATATAAAGTGTAATAAATATTACAGGTGCATTGGTATAGGGGTGTAATAAATATAATAAGTGTAATAAATATAACAGATTATATGTATAGGGATGTACTAAATATAATAGGTGTATATCGATATGGGTGTGATAAATATATTAGGTGTAATAAATATAACAGGTGTATATGTATAGGGAAATAATAAATATTATAGTTGTATATGTATAGGGGTGTAATAAATATAATAGGTGTATACTGTATGTAAAGTGTTGTAATAAATATAATAGGTGTAATAAATATAACAGATATAAATTTATAGGGGTGTAGTAAATGTAATAGGTGTATATGTATAGGGGTGTCATAAATATAAAAGGTGTATATTTATGGGGATGTAATAAATATAATAGGTATATATGTATAGGGATGCAATAAATATAATAGGTGTATATGTATAGGGGTGTAATAAATATATGAGATGTATATGTATAGGGGTGTAATAAATAAAATATGTGTATATGTATATGTGTGATTTAAATAGAAAAGGTGTAATAAATATAAAATATATTAGTATAGGGGTGTAATAAATATAATAGGTGTATATGTATAGGGGTGTAAGAAATATAATAGGTGTATATGTATATGGGTGAATTAAATACAAAAGGTGTAATAAATATAAAAGTTATATTAGTCTAGTGGTGTAATAAATATAATAGGTGTATATGTATAGGGGTGTAAGAAATATAATAGGTGTATATGTATGGGGGAGTAATAAATTTAATAGGTGTACATGTATAGGGGTGTAATAAATATAACTGTTGTATATGTATAGGGGTTTAATTATTATAATAAGTGTAAATTTATAAGGGTGTAATAGATATAATAGATATATTAGGTGTAATAAATATAAAAGAAGTTTGTTTATAGGGGTGTCAGAAATATAATAAGTGTATATGTATAGGGGTATAAAAATATATTAGATTTAATATATATAACTGAAATTTATGTATAGGGGTGTAATAAATATAATAGGTGTATATGTACAGGGGTGTAATAAATATAATAGGTGTATATGTATAGGGATGTAATTAATATAATAGGTGTATATATTTATAGGGCTGTAAAAATATAATAGGTGTATTTGTATAGGGGTATAATAATCATAATGGGTGTATATGTATAGGGGTGTAATAAATATAATAGGTGTATACTGTATGTAAAGTGTTGAAATATATAAGGTGTAATAAATATAACATATAAATGTATAAGGGTGTAATAAATGTAATAGGTGTATATGTATGGGGGTGTCATAAATATAAAAAGTGTATATAGTATAGGGATATAATAACTATATTAGGTGTAATAAATATTTTCGGTGTATATATATATAGGGGTGTAAAAATATAATAGGTGTATATGTATAGGGGTTTAATAAATATAATAGTTGTATATGTATATGGGTGAAATAAACACAAAAGGTGTAATAAGTATAACAGGTGTTTATGTATAGGGGTGTAATAAATATAATCGGTCTATATGTATAGGGGTGTAATAAATATAAAAGGTGGATATGTATAGGGGTGTAAAAAATATAATAGTTGTATATGTATAGGGGTGTAATAAAGATATTAGGTGTATGTGTATAGGGGTTTATTAAATATAATAGGTGTATATGTATATGTGTGAATTAGTGTCCCCCATACAGTATTAGATGCTTCAGTGTCCCCCACACAGTATTAGATGCTTCAGTGTCCCCCATACAGTATTAGATGCTTCAGTGTCCCCCATACAGTATTAGATGCTTCAGTGTCCCCCCCCACACAGTATTAGATGCTTCAGTGTCCCCCATACAGTATTAGATGCTTCAGTGTCTCCCCCACACAGTATTAGATGCTTCAGTGTCCCCCCCACACAGTATTAGATGCTTCAGTGTCCCCCATACAGTATTAGATGCTTCAGTGTCCCCCCCCACACAGTATTAGATGCTTCAGTGTCCCCCCCATACAGTATTAGATGCTTCAGTGTCCCCCCCACAGTATTAGATGCTTCAGTGTCCCCCCCACACAGTATTAGATGCTTCAGTGTCCCCCGCACAGTATTAGATGCTTCAGTGTCCCCATACAGTATTAGATGCTTCAGTGTTCCCCCCCACAGTATTAGATGCTTCAGTTTCCCCCCCACAGTATTAGATGCTTCAGTGTCCCCCCCATACAGTATTAGATGCTTCAGTGTCCCCCCATACAGTATTAGATGCTTCAGTGTCCCCCCATACAGTATTAGATGCTTCAGTGTCCCCATACAGTATTAGATGCTTCAGTGTCCCCCCACACAGTATTAGATGCTTCAGTGTCCCCCCACACAGTATTAGATGCTTCAGTGTCCCCCGTACAGTATTAGATGCTTCAGTGTCCCCCCACACAGTATTAGATGCTTCAGTGTCCCCGGCACAGTATTAGATGCTTCAGTGTCCCCCACACAGTATTAGATGCTTCAGTGTCCCCCCATACAGTATTAGATGCTTCAGTGTCCCCCTATACAGTATTAGATGCTTCAGTGTCCCCCGCACAGTATTAGATGCTTCAGTGTCCCCCCCCATACAGTATTAGATGCTTCAGTGTCCCCCCCATACAGTATTAGATGCTTCAGTGTCCCCCATACAGTATTAGATGCTTCAGTGTCCCCCCCATACAGTATTAGATGCTTCAGTGTCCCCCTATACAGTATTAGATGCTTCAGTGTCCCCCCACATCAAATAAAGCCTAAAGTAAACAAAACAAGACCAAAAAATAATAAAGTTGTGCTCTGATAGTGGTTTAGAAACACAGTAAACGGTTTACTTTAGGCTTTATTTGTTCCCTGATGAACCAATATGGGGAAACGCGTTGGGCCTTCAGCCTATTAATACACGGGCTTTAAAACCGCTTTAAAAACGCCATCTTATGCCCAATATCTTATGGGCTTTAAAACTGCTTAAAACGCCATCTTTTTATTAACTACCTCTGTGCTGTGACTTATGTTTTATATCTGGAACCCAGGTTTTCCAATCAATGAGCAATAAGACTGCCTAAAGGCTTTCCCCTACTATAACGCTGGGATTTATGCTTTATAAGTATGGTTTGGGCTAATAGGGTATGTTACTATCTACCTAGAGCTCTTTAATCGATATCCTCTATCTATTGCGTTAGTGCTGGGATTTATGCGTAAATGATTCACTTCGTTTAAATATTATCCAAAGAAGGAAGGAGAGAAAAAGAAAAAAGGGAAAGAGGAGAAAGGAGAAAAGAAACCCAAAATTTTTTTTATTTTTTTTTGTATTTTCTTTATCTTTAAAGCAGTGAATAATTAGATAAGCCTACCTTATATACAATTAACAACAAGGACTTTTTAATTCACTTTAGGGTGTGTGTTCAGTCAAATTTTATTTCTTATAATATTAAAAGTTATGTTTTATTTATAAAATGTTATGAAAAGAGACCCTCTTCAACTTTCTAGCTGCAATATATGAAATTGAGTCTCATTTATATATTATAGTTTTTTGTATACAGTTTTTTCCTATCTGGGGTCCTAGTATTAGTACCCCGAGTCTTCCATCATGCCTCATTCTCTTCCTTATATCCACAAGACTTTTTCTCAATGGATTCCGGTTACATTAACCTCAAACAGTAGAACATGAATATGGCTTCTCTCCTGTGTGACTTCTCTTATATTTAACTAGAGCCGCTTTATCATTAAAACATTTCCCGCATTCTGAATGTGAATATGCCTTCTAGCTGGTGTGCATTTTCTCATGCACAAGACTGAATTTTCTTTTAAAACATTTCCCTCATTCTGAACATGAATACGGCTTCTCTCCAGTGTGACTTAGTTCATGTGTAAAGAGATTTGACTTCCGAGTAAAACATTTCCCACATTGTAAACACAAATATGGCTTCTCTCCTGTGTGACTTCTCTGATGTTTAACTAGAGTTGATTTATCTTTAAAACATTTCCCACATTCTGAACATGAATAAGGCCTTTCTACTGTGTGACTTTTTTCATGTGTAACAAGATTTGACTTCTGAGTAAAACATTTTCCACATTCTGAACATGAATAAGGCTTCTCTCCTGTGTGAATTCTCTCATGTTTAACTAAAGTATCTTTAACTTTAAAACATTTTCCACATGTTGAACATGAAGATGGCTTCTCTCCTGTGTGAATTCTTTCATGTGTAACAAGATTACATTTATCTGTAAAACATTTCCCACATTCTGAACATGAATACGGTTTCTCTCCATTGTGACTTCTCTTATGTCTAACTAGAGCTGCTTTATCTTTGAAACAATTTGCGCATTCTGAACATGAATATGGAGTCTCTCCTGTGTGAATTCTCTCATGCACAACAAGGTTAGATTTTTTTATAAAACATTTCCCACATTCTGAACATGAATATGGCTTCTCTCCTGTGTGAATTCTTCTGTGTTCATAAAGTCTTGATCTGCATGTAAATTCCCTTCCGCATTCACCACACTGATACCTTTTCCTCTCTTTCTGGATGGTATTTGTGGTCACAATCTGTGATTGGTCAGAAGGTTCCTCACGATTCGGGGGATTATATGATGGATCTGCACTGTGATGTCCTCATTAGGGGTAATGAGGGGTAATGAGGTTTTCTCCTGAGCAGCGCTCCATCATATCTTCCTCTTCTCCTTTATACTTTACTGATAACATGAAGTTTCCCTCAGAGATCTTACTAGGATTTTCTGTCAGGAGTAAAAATGGATTCAGTGATTTCCTTTTTTTTTTCTCAAAACACAAAGTAGAGACATTTATAACATTCCTATTAGGCTGTAAACACACAGGCAGATTATGATGCAGTTTATAATATATCAGTGACATACAGTACAGACCATAAGTGTGGACACACCTTCGCATTCCAAGAGTTTTCTGTATTTTCATGACTATAAAAATTGTAGATTCACATTGAAGGCATCAAAACTATGAATTAACACATGTGGAATTATATACTTAACAAAAAAGTGTGAAACAACTGAAAATATGTCTTATATTCTAGGTTCTTCAAAGTAGCCACCTTTTGCTTTGATTACTGCTTTGCACACTCTTGGCATTCTCTTGATGAGCTTCAAGAGGTAGTCACCTGAAATGGTTTTCACTTCACAGGTGTGCCCTGTCAGGTTTAATAAGTGGGATTTCTTGCCTTATAAATGGTGTTGGGACCATCAGTTGTGTTGTTCAGAAGTCAGGTGGATACACAGCTGATAGTCCTACTGAATGGAGTGTTAGAATTTGTATTATGGCAAGAAAAAAGCAGTGGCCATCATTACTTTAAGAAATGAAGGTCAGTCAGTCCGAAAAATTGGGAAAACTTTGAAAGTGTCCCCAAGTGCAGTGGCCAAAACCATCAAGCGCTACAAAGAAACTGATTCACATGAGGACCGCCCCAGGAAAGGAAGACCAAGAGTCACCTCTGCTGCGGAGGATAAGTTCATCCGAGTCACCAGCCTCAGAAATCGCAGGTTAACAGCAGCTCAGATTAGAGACCAGGTCAATGCCACACAGAGTTCTAGCAGCAGACACATCTCTACAACAACTGTTAAGAGGAGACTGTGTGCAGCAGGCCTTCATGGTAAAATAGCTGCTAGGAAACCACTGCTAAGGACAGGCAACAAGCACAAGAGACTTGTTTGGGCTAAAGAACACAAGGAATGGACATTAGACCTGTGGAAATCTGTGCTTTGGTCTGATGAGTACAAATTTGAGATCTTTGGTTCCAACCACCGTGTCTTTGTGCGACGCAGAAAAGGTGAACAAATGGACTCTACATGCCTGGTTCCCACCGTGAAGCATGGAGGAGGAGGTGTGATGGTGTGGGGGGGCTTTGCTGGTGACATTGTTGGGGATTTATGCAAGATTGAAGGAATACTGAACCAGCATGGTCACCACAGCATCTTGCAGCGGCATGCTATTCCATCCGGTTTGCGTTTAGTTGGACCATCATTTATTTTTCAACAGGACAATGACCCCAAACACACCTCCAGACTATGTAAGGGCTATTTTACCAAGAAAGAGAGTGATGGGGTGCTACGCCAGATGACCTGGCCTCCACAGTCACCAGACCTGAACCCAATCCAGATGGTTTGGGGTGAGCTGGACCGCAGAGTGAAGGCAAAAGGGCCAACAAGTGCTAAGCATCTCTGGGAACTCCTTCAAGACTGTTGGAAGACCATTTCAGGTGACTACCTCTTGAAGCTCATCAAGAGAATGCCAAGAGTGTGCAAAGCAGTAATCAAAGCAAAAGGTGGCTACTTTGAAGAACCTAGAATATAAGACATATTTTCAGTTGTTTCACACTTTTTTGTTAAGTATATAATTCCACATGTGGTAATTCATAGTTTTGATGCCTTCAGTATGAATCTACAATTTTTATAGTCATGAAAATACAGAAAACTCTTGTAATGAGAAGGTGTGTCCAAACTTTTGGTCTGTACTGTAGCTCGGAGATACAGAGACATTACTGTTATGGTTACCGGCCCTTCCGCATTTATCCACTTTCTTCTTTTTATGTCCATGTGGTCAGAATACACTTTTCACTCGCCTCATGTTCTCTTATACTGACTGTGTACAATAAGCGGCCACACCAGAAATAACACCTAAGAAATCATCGATATAAAGGGATTGGACACTTTATCTACATTTATAACAATGTGCTGGAAACAATGTGAGCAACTTACTAATATACTGTAATAAGCCCATTATCCTGCGCTATGCAGTGTCGCCCCCTGGTGTAATACACTAATACCAGTGGCCTCCATTATATCCCAGCACTTGGCATAGGTAACTAGCACATACACAGTGTTGGATGGGTCTGGTCCCTTCATCTGTGGCCATGTTGGGTGTGTCACATGATGTCACGCCCAATCATAATGCGGGGAGGCGGAGCCATAGCCGTTGCTTCTCCCCTCACCTTATTCGTCATCCGAGGTGCTCCTCCCAGGGGCAGGGAAGCTGTCAGTGTCCTCATGGAGACATAGAAGCGTGTCTCCTATGTTTACATCGTGCTGTCATCTCTCTGATCCTAATTGTAGGCAGTTGGAGCAGGAAACACAGAAGTCATGTTATCAAGAAATTCACGTGTATTGTCTAATATTATCCTTAAACACATAAGATGCTTGATCTATACTGCACCAGCACTTCTCAATTCAGCAGTACATATAAATGTTGAAGCACAACAAATATCACATCCGGATGGTACATTGCATCAATAGAGATATACAGGGTCCGTATTCACCTCTACAGTGAACAATAATTTCCCAACTGAGCTTATCCTTAGCAAGATGCCATCTATGTTATATATCCTCATTAAACTCCATAAGAGCCATGAATCATAGATCACCGTAGTAATACTAGAGTGAGAGTCTCTCTGCATAGATCTGAATATTATGTTCACTATATAGTGAATTGCCCATATATGAGATACAATACTTTCCCATTTCGCAAAGGAAATATATATCACACAAATATACCAGAAAAATGGATAAGAGGATTCCTAATAATGTCATCAGATTTAGGGTATGTGCCATAGTAGATATAATAAATATACTCAAAGAGATATGTCGGGGGGGGGGGGGTTACACTTTTATTCCCTCACCCCCTAAAGACGTGTTTCATGTGGAAAGTATCATAATGCATCCATCCTGAGTAGATATATTCCCTGACTCCAAAATATTACAGGGAATTATAAAAATGGAGCGAAGGACAAGCATTCGTTAATCCCTCCCGGGGATGTCGATTTAAAACGTTGAATCCATCTGCATTCATGTTGCAGCAGAAGTCTATCCTAATTGCCACCCCTTCCTGGTGGTCGGATCAGTTGCAATCCTATGAATCTGAAGGATTCAGGTTGTCTGTCACGGTGGCTATGCGCATGTTTAGCTATTGGTGTGTCCCGATTGTTGAGAATATCATTAAAGTGCTCCCTTATCCTTACCCTAAATTCACGTTTAGTCTTACCTATGTAATCTTTCGGACAGGGGCACTGTGCTAGATAGATCACTCCTTTACTACGACAGTTGATAAAGTCGTTAATTTGGCAGACCTCACCAGTAATTGCACATATTGCTGTTTTAGTTTTTTGCACCTGTCCACATGTGATACAGTTGCCACATCTGAAGGTGCCATTAGGTTTCTGGCTAAGCCAATTCACCGTTGATTTAGGCGGTAATGACTCCTAACCATCCTGTCCTTTAAACTCTTCCCACGTCTATAAGTGATCTGGGGGGTGGATCCTAAAACCTCTTTCAGATCATCGTCCTGGAGTAATATCCCCCAATATTTACCAAGTATTTCCCTAGTCTCTTGATGCATATTATCAAAAGTTCCAACAATTCTAGTTACATTATCAGATTTTATGTTCTGACTATGTCTCTTTGGGATCAAAAGCTCTCTTCGATCACATGTTATAGCGTGTTGGAAAGCTCCCTTAACTGTGTTATCCGGGTATCCGCGGTCCCTAAATCTGAGCCTCAAGTCATCTGCCTGTTGTTTAAAAGTTGACAATTTTGAACAGTTTCTCCTTAGGCGGAGATATTGGCCCTTGGGAATACCCCTTTTGAGGGCCACAGGATGGGCACTCTCCCACCTAAGGAGACTGTTTGTCGCAGTCTCTTTCCTGTAGACCTTAGTTTGAATTGCTCTTGAATGATCTCTAGTAATAAGAACATCCAGAAATGGTAGATCACTCATACTCCAGGTAGATGTAAACCTTAGGTCCAGAGGGTTAGAATTCAAACATTCCACAAACTCCTCGAATGACGTGTGATCCCCACGCCACAGGATAAAGATATCATCGATGTACCTCAGCCAAAGGCAGATATGGTCCTGCCACCGGCTGAGGTCATCGGCACCCATACAGTCCATAGTCTCACTGATCTTGCAGTAAAGAATCCCTTCTATGGTGTATATAAACCTTCCTTCCTCTAGATGTAGTGGACGTCTCCTTGTTATAGGTACAGTCCATAGTCTCACTGCTCTTACAGTAAAGAATCCCTTCTATGTTGTGTATAAACCTTCTTTCCTCTAGATGTAGTGGATGTCTCCTTGTTATAGGTACAGTCCATAGTCTCACTGCTCTTACAGTAAAGAATCCCTTCTGTGGGTGACAGAAGGATACTGTCCGTGGTGAGCTCCATGCAGAAGAAGAAGTCCCATCCCATGCATGAGACTGTGATCGCGCTGAGCAGTACTGTCAGTGACCGACTGCTCCACCCTAGGTGTGAGAAGGAGCGCTATCGGAAGTCTTTCCTCCCCACCGCGGTTAGGCTGTACAACCAACACCGACCTAAGCGGAGATCATTACACACAGAGAACTGAAATATCTCTCTGCCTGTTATATCCCCCCCCTCCTCTGCTACGTCCTATCTGTCTGTCTGCTATTAATGTAATGCCTCTCACCTTGGAACATTCCTGTACATGTTGTATTTGTATTTGTATCTGCTTATCTTTGCTGCTGTAACACACTGAATTTCCCCATTGTGGGACTATTAAAGGACTATTATTATTAAACCTTCTTTCCTCTAGATGTAGTGGACGTCTCCTTGTTATAGGTACAGTCCATAGTCTCACTGCTCTTACAGTAAAGAATCCCTTCTATGTTGTGTATAAACCTTCTTTCCTCTAGATGTAGTGGACGCCTCCTTGTTATAGGTACAGCCCATAGTCTCACTCCTCTTACAGTAAAGAATCCCTTCTATGTTGTGTATAAACCTTCTTTCCTCTAGATGTAGTGGTCGCTCCTTGTTATAGGTACAGTCCATAGTCTCACTGCTCTTACAGTAAAGAATCCCTTCTATGTTGTGTATAATCCTTCTTTCCTCTAGATGTAGTGGACGCCTCCTTGTTATACGTACAGTCCATAGTCTCACTGCTCTTACAGTAAAGAATCCCTTCTATGTTGTGTATAAACCTTCTTTCCTCTAGATGTAGTGGACGCCTCCTTGTTATAGGTACAGTCCATAGTCTCACTGCTCTTACAGTAAAGAATCCCTTCTATGGTGTGTATAATCCTTCTTTCCTCTAGATGTAGTGGCCGCCTCCTTGTTATAGGTACAGTCCATAGTCTCACTGCTCTTACAGTAAAGAATCCCTTCTATGTTGTGTATAAACCTTCTTTCCTCTAGATGTAGTGGACGCCTCCTTGTTATAGGTACAGTCCATAGTCTCACTGCTCTTACAGTAAAGAATCCCTTCTATGTTGTGTATAAACCTTCTTTCCTCTAGATGTAGTGGACGCCTCCTTGTTATAGGTACAGTCCATAGTGTCACTGCTCTTACAGTAAAGAATCCCTTCTATGTTGGTGGAGATGATAGAAATGTAGTACACTTACCTCTCCGCTCAGCAGGTAGATGATCTCCAAGGTGAAGTCTAATATTCTTCTGGTGATCTCATTCCTGTCCTTGTCCATCCTTGGTGGGTCATTCAGGAGAAGGAGCGTTCTGGAGGAGAAGTGGAGGAAACTGGATGACCTGAAGGATCTAGTACTGCAGGAGCGGAGAGAGGAGGGGCCTGAAATCCTTGTCTTTCTTATAGGTTGTTCCAGGACTTTCATACTCTATATTAAGATAGGTCATCAGTATAACATCGGGGGTACATTTTCTGACCAGGGCCACCATCAGGGAAGTTCTGGCTGTACTGCCACCAGGGGCCCGATCACAGCTCTAATGTAAAGGGGCCCAGAGGTCAGCACCAGAAATTTCAATTATAATGAAGTGTAGTCTTAGTCTATGTATGCGCTGCCAGCGCTGGGCCCCTCTACATTAGAGCTGTGACCGGGCCCTCTTCATTCACCACTGCCCGCACCAGACCCTGCCCCCAGTCTGACTCCTGTTACTGTCTGTAGTCAGGGGCTCTTTAGCCATAGGATAAATGGTGCCCCTACACCGGGCCCTATGGCAGCAGGGGCCCCTCTCAGCCTTCCTGGATTCAGCAGGGCAGGCCACATTTCAGGTGTTCTCCCACTATCCCCAGTGTAACTCTATGTGGAAGCAGATAGAGCTGAATACAATGGTGGGCACAGAGCGATCATCTCCAGGCTCCACCATCAGGGCTCGTCTAGTGATGTCTGAGGCAGGAGGAGCGATGAGCCCCGAACCAGAGGCAGCGCCAGAGCCTGCAGGAAGCTCCATGGGAACGGGCGAGGCCAGGAAGATTATGTTATATGTTTAGTATTGTGTGATGGACCAGAAGGGGGCAATATATTATATGGGGGTCACTGAGGGGGTATTATATTATATGGGGGCTACTGAGGGGGTATTAGATTATATGGGGGTCACTGAGGGGGTATTATATTATATCGGGGTTACTGAGGGGGTATTATATTATATGGGGGCTACTGAGGGGGTATTATATTATATGGGGGTCACTGAGGAAGTATTATATTATATGGGGGTCACTGAGGAGGTATTATATTATATGGGGGTCACTGAGGGGGTATTATATTATATGGGGGTCACTGAGGGGGTATTATATTATATGGGGGTCACTGAGGGGGTATTATATTATATGGGGGTCACTGAGGGGGTATTATATTATATGGGGGTCACTGAGGGGGGTATTATATTATATGGGGGGTCACTAAGGGGGTATTATATTGTATATACTGATGTCATCTTACCTTATAGCGGGAGTTTTCTCCTAAATCCCCAGGTGTGAACGTGTCCTGAGAGCAGCCAGCGAGCCACTGCTGTATATACAGTATATATATATATATATATATGTATAGCCTGTGATAATGGCTGATAACAGAGAGAACAACACAACAGCAGTGACTACCGACCAGGACCTGCTCTGTATCTGCTACACTGCAAGAGCTGAAGTACCTGTGATGATGTCACCACATGTCACCAGTACATGAGGGGCGGAGCTCAGGAGAGAAGAAGTGCTGGATGAAGGACCTGTGATGATGTCACCATCATGTGACCAGTACATGAGGGGCGGAACTCAGGAGAGGAGAAGTGCTGGATATAGGACCTGTGATGATGTCATGAGGGGGTGGAGCTTTTTTTTTTTGCATTGCATTGAGTACAGGACGTGCAGTGATGTCATCACTTTGAAGTAAATCTACACAAGTTATGAAGTATCAGGTGCTCCTTATTTATGAGGAGGTGCCTAGTAATAAATGAGAGTGATGAAGACTCTCTGAGGACTTTATATCACAGAACATGTGTATATATCTGAGAGTGTTATATAATAGAACGCGCAAATATATCTGAGGGTTTTTGTGATGATCAGGGACTCCCATATATGTATTTCTTTACAAATATGTATTTAGCCGACCCCTCTCCCTTGTGGACTATTTGTTCAAACTCCTGCTCAGCTCAGTTATTGTGAGCTGGAACACTGTTGCTGGTTAATTGCCGTTCCTCTGTTGTATTGCCCTGAGTAATTCACACAGCTTTGCAAACAGTCAACCTCTCCCCAGGGGGTTTCCTATAGAACCACATTACTGCCAGCCAGCCTGGCACCACTTATAGATAAGAGAGATTATAGTTTTATGCCCATATTTCCTAAGGGGGGCACACCACAGTTACCCCGATAAATTCTGTAGGTGCCCCAGAGAAAGACGCACGCGGTCAGTCCAATCATGATGCAGTTGTAAGCCTGAGACAGGCCCAGATGTTCAACTCCCTACCCAAAGGGAATTGGGGTGCCATTCTTGGTATCTATACGAAGAGGATCTCACCCCGAGTCCTCCCCTTTAACTTGCCGGACAATCCGGTCACCTGATAAGGAATCAGGACCATTTTCTAGTCCAGGGGCTCCAAGCTCGTAGGTGTTTCTTCCCTCTCCATTTACATTACTCTGGGCGGGGGCAGGGAAAACACAAAAGCCTGCCATGTGAGGGCCACAGGGCCCTTTGCCTGGTGTGCTGCTGAAAGTCAACCGGATAGTACTGCCCATGGTGTTTCCCCTGGAATAGCATGCCTGGATGCATGCTTTTGGACTTTTGAAGTACGTGCCCTAAAATCATCATCATCATCTTCATCTGGTGCCAGAGAACCAATCACAGACTTGTATTGGTAATATGTTCTTTTCCTTCTGTTATTCCCATTTTTATTTTGTGCACCATGTCATGTTGCTTTCCACTTGTATTTGCTTGCTAATCGCAGCATGTATTCTCTGTATGTACTAAGTGTCTAGTACCGACCCGTTTAGGGGTTAATAAATATATAAAATTTAGAAAGCTCGTCTTTGTATTATCCTATCGGCCCAGAACACTCACAGGTGGTGGGTGTGAGGTAATTGAAGTGATCTCAGGTGTGCTGAACACGGGTTCGGCAGGACAAGATCCTTCACAGTGGTGGCAGCATTGTGGGATATAGGATAAACAGAATGTGGGTGTGTGGTATCACTCAGATGCTGGGGATTTGCGGCAAATCCTACGAAGCGAGCTTGGTACTAGGGCAGACTGTAAAATACAGTGAAAGTTTGGTACGATGCTGTTCCCTTCCCTTTCTCTTTGTTTTTCTATTCTGTCTTTTATTTGGCAACGGCTTCCAGTGGATGGCTAGCGGGCTCAGAAACAAAACTAGAGATCTGCAGCAACTGGCTTCTAGTGAACCCCAGGAGATGGCTGATACAGAAGGTTCCATAGCCATGCAGGAGGAGGGACAAAGTCCTGAGGTGTTGGGATAATAAATCATTGCCAGGCCAGAAGGTGCAGCAACTAGCCCGGTCCCATAGATCACTATACCTGGGACCAGCAGCCCCAGCCCTGTGGGGGGGAATGGACTTATATTTGCAACTAGCCTAACAGGAGCTAGGCCCCAATGACTCTAATGGTCGCCTGCAACTGATCCTCCACTATCAGCAGAGGGAAAGGGAGGCCCGGGAACGGCAGGCTGAGAGGGAGGACCATGAACGTGAATGGCGGGCTGAGAGGGAGTATCAGCTTGAGCTATAAAGGCTGGAAATCTCCCAGCAGGCACAATCTGCCCCTGTGCAAACTCCCACAGCCCAAGCACCAAGGCCCTGATACGAGGACTTTCCAGTCTTAGAACCAAACGGGACTTGGACTCTTTCTTGTGGGGGTTTGAAAAGGTGTTTGGACAGTATCAGCTACCACGGACAGACTGAGTCCGTTACCTGGCTCCCCGGCTGAGGGGAAAAGCTCTGGATACTTATACAAACTTATCAGCTGACCAGGACAAGGTTTATGAGTCTGTCAAAGTGGTGCTGATCTGGAGACATCAGCTCACCCCTGAGGTGTACCGCCTAAAGTTTCGGGGCCTGCAGAAAAGACCTAGGGAGAGCCACGAGGATGTAGCGGCCCAGCTGTGCGTGTGGTTCTGGCAGTGGACAAAGGGCAAGTCCGCCACCACCTGAGAGGACCTCGCGGACCTTATGCTCCAAGAACAGTTCTTGAATATCTGTACCGAGAAGGTGCAGAAGTAAATCCTGGACCGGGAACCCAAGGACATTCACACGGCTGCAGCGATGTGCGGATCTTTATGTCGCCAACCAAATGTCATGGAAACCTGCCAGCGATGGCTGGAGAGGGGGTAAGACAAACTCTGCCCTGGGGGGCCCTTCTCCAGGCCGGAGGTCCCCACAACCTCCTGTTTCCAAGTGGGGTAAGACAAACTCTCTCCTGGGGGGCCCCTCCACTCCCCCTGTCCCTAGACCTCTGGGCACCCCAAGGGGAGGTCTGGCGGTGCCACGGCTGTAACCAGCCAGGGCATTTCCAAAGGGAGTGCTACAACCGCCCTAACAACTCCCCTGCTCCCCAAGCCACAGCAGGTGGCTCATCTGTGTATTTGGTTGGGAGGGTGGGGGCATGATCCAATGCCAACTGTAAATAAAGTGGTCATGGGATTTCGGAACACTGGGGCAGATGTTACTCTGGTGCAACCTGATTTGGTCCCCTGGACAGTATTATCCCCAGGAAAACTCTAACCCTGAGGGGAATTGGACAGGAACACTTCTCTGTACCCATGGCTTGTGTCCATCTGGACTTGGGTGCGGGAAAAGGAATACGGGATGTGGGGCTAATGACTGATCTGCCCGCTAACTTACTGTTGGAAACTGATTTAGGGCCTATGGTGTCCCAATATGGGGTGGGGAGCACCCCAACTTACTGTGATAAACTGTCTATGAATAATAATGATGTTGATTTTGATGACGTGTCCAAACCTGTCATATCTGCAGAAGGGGCCTCTAACCCCCCCCTCTGAGATGCTTCCAATGGCAGTCAGTGTAAATGCTAATGAACTGCCCAGCTCAGTGAAAATGCTAATGACGCTTTGTTTACCCCTGTACCAGGAGCTAGTGAAGTCTGGTCTGTAGAAACGTCCACATCTGAGGGGCCTTTCCCTCCCAGCTTGTGACCCTGTCTTCCCCAGACATCACTGAAGATCGGTGTGAATTAACAATTGCTAATGAATGTACTGTCAATGTAATTACCAATGCTTGTTGTGAACATGTATCGGGTAGCTCCTCTGAGACACTGGAGGCAACTTCAACCACTTCCCCAGTGCCTCAGATCAGCGACCAACTGCTGACTATGTGCCCGATGGTCAAGTGGGTCATGGGGACCTCAAGGCCAATCCAGGTGGGGGATGGACTTCTGGTATTGCAGTAGTAACCCACAGCCAGAGTGCTAACAGGGTGGAAGGCACTCCAACCCTTCAGCCGTTCCCGGAGACGGTACTGAGACCGCCGTGACTAACCTTCCCACCCTGGAGCCAGAAGGATCCGGCGGGTATGTAATATACACCCCTCTTTTGTCTCATTCCAGCCAAGAGTTCAGGGACGCTGTCCAGGCCGACCCCAGCCTGGACGCATTGAAGGAGCGTGCCGCTGAACCTCCCTCGGAATCTGACAAGGACAGGGTGTACTTGGACCAAGGGAGGTTGTACCAGGAAACGATCCCCACCAAGGCGGAGGAAATTCTGCTTAGGAAGAAACAGTTATTGGTACCCCAACCCTACCGAGAGGAGCTGTTGCAGGTCGCTCATGACATTCCACTGGTAGGTCACCTGGGGATTGCTAAAACCAAGGCTCACCTCAGCCACTTATTCTACTGGCCTAAGATGGGGAAGGATGTAGCTATATACTGCCATTCATGTGACACGTGTCAGAGGGTGGGCAAGGTGGGGCAAAGCTCAAAGACCCCACTGATACCTATGCCCATTATAGTCGAACCTTTCCAGCAGGTAGCTGTGGACCTCGGTGGACCCCTATCCATCCCCAGCCGCTTCGGGAAATGTTTCATATTAATGGTAGTAGAATACGCTACTAGATACTCAGAAGCTGTCGGTCTGTCCTCAACCCGGGCTGATGTAGTGGCCAAAGCCCTGGTAGGCATCTTCTCCCGTGTTGGGTTTCCCAGAGAGATGCTCACTGACCAAGGTACCCAGTTCATGTCTGCCTCAATGCAAGGCCTGTGTAAGCTAACAGAGGTGCAACATCTGGTGTCCAGTCCGTATCATCCACAGACCAATGGCCTGTGTGAACGGTTCAATGGCACCCTGAAGCAGATGCTTCGGATGTTAGTTGAGTCCCACGGGAGCGACTTGTAGCCTTATCTCCCGCGCCTGCTGTTTGCTTACCGGGAAGTGCCTCAAGCCTCGAATGGGTTCTCCACCTTTGAGCTCTTGTATGGGAGACATGTCTTTGGGCCCCTAACTCTTGTGAAAGAATCCTGGGAAGGAGACACACCCATCCAAGGTGTGCCAGTCATGGAGTATGTCCTGCGATTCTGTGACCAAATGCAGACTATGGCGCAGCTGGTGCATGACAACATGGTCCAGGCTCAGGCCAACCAGAAACGCTGGTATGATCAGAATCCCCGCGAGAGAACATACCAGCCGGGGCAGAAGGTATGGGTCCTAGTCCCTGAGCCCCAGGACAAGCTTCAGGCCAAATGGGCTGGTCCGTACGTCGTGCAACAGCAGGTCAACAGCGTCAGCTACCTGGTCATAGTTGATCCAGGCCGGAACAGGCATAAGGCCTTCCATGTCAACATGATGAAGGATCATCATGACAAGGAAGCCAATGCCTTTCCGGTGTGCAGTCTGTTAGCGGAGGGGAAAGAGGACGACCTTGTTGACCTTCTCACTCATTTTGGGGAAAGGGGATCCTCCAAAGAGGCCCAGGTGAACCCCCAGCTGACTGAGACCCAGAGGTCCCAACTGAACGATGTTCTATGCACCCTACCAGGTCTGTTCTCCGGGAAGCCCAGGAGAACTGACCGGGCCCTCCACCATGTGGATACAGGAAATCATGCCCCTAACCAGCGGCCCCATATCGCGTCTCCTTGGATGTATGGGCCCAGATGCACAAGGAGATCGGCGAGATGCTGGAACTGGGGGTGATTCAACCCTCCCACAGTGCATGGGCGTCACCTGTAGTCCTTGTGAGTTCAGAGGGAAAGGATGCTGGCAGCTGCAATACTAATAATACCATCCAATGTGCATCCCCAACATCCAAAAAACATGCCTGGGATAGGTCTAATGTAAGCTAGTGTGGTGGTGGCACAGACACGTCTCCTCTGGCGTTGGGGCATCTCCTGTATGAGAATTTTTTTTGCACATTACCAAATGACAAATCCATGACAAGATCCGCAAGCAGAGAACTAACTATGGGCACGCAGGCACACGTGTAGGCACTAGGTGTCTTCATACTCACATGAAATGGTGTCACCAGCTCATTTGGCAAAATGAAATTTGTAGGTCACCAAGTGAGCAAGACTGTTAGCATATGGTCATCGTCATCTCCATCTGCTTCTCCTCCTCTTCTTCCATGTCAACGTCAGCCATCAGCCACAAAGGAATGTGTGTCCACTAAAAAGCAGTTTGCACAAATTTAACTTGCATCTGGCCAAGATACTGGCGGTGCAGTCACTGCCGAGTCACTTAATAATAATAATAATAATAATAATAATAATAATAATAATAATATTATTGTTTATTTATATACAGTGGGGAAAAAAAGTATTTCGTCAGCCACCAATTGTGCAAGTTCTCCCACTTATAAAGATGAGGCCGGCCTGTAATTGTCATCATAGGTAGACCTCAACTATGAGAGACAAAATGAGAAAACTAATCCAGAAAATCACATTGTCTGATTTTTTTAAAGAATGTATTTGCAAATTATGGTGGAAAATAAGTATTTGGTCAATAACAAAAGTTCATCTCAATCCTTTGTTCTATATCCTTTGTTGGCAATGACAGAGGTGAAACGTTTCCTGTAAGTCTTCACAAGGTTGGCACACACTGTTGCTGGTATGTTGGCCCATTCCTCCATGCAGATCTCCTCTAGAGCAGGGATGTTTTGGGGCTGTCGCTGGGCAACACGGACTTTCAACTCCCTCCAAAGGTTTTCTATGGGGTTGAGATCTGGAGACTGGTTAGGCCACTCCAGGACCTTGAAATGCTTCTTACGAAGCCGCTCCTTCGTTGCCCTGGCGGTGTGCTTGGGATCATTGTCATGCTGAAAGACCCAGCCACGTTTCATCTTCAATGCCCTTGCTGATGGAAGGAGGTTTGTACTCACAATCTCACCATACATGGCCCCATTCATTCTTTCATGTACACGGATCAGTCGTCCTGGTCCCTTTGCAGAGAAACAGCCCCAAAGCCTGATGTTGCCCCCCCCATGCTTCACAGTAGGTATGGTGTTCTTTGGATGCAACTCAGCATTCACTCTCCTCCAAACACCACGAGTTGTGTTTCTACCAAACAGTTCTACTTTGATTTCATCTGACCATATGACATTCTCCCAATACTCTTCTGGAATATCCAAATGCTCTCTAGCAATCTTCAGACGGGCCCGGATATGTACTGGCTTAAGCAGGGGGACACGTCTGGCACTGCAGGATCTGAGTCCCTGGGGGCGTAGTGTGTTACTGACGGTAGCCTTTGTTACGTTAGTCCCAGCTTTCTGCAGGTCAGTCTCTAGGTCCCCCCGTGTGGTTCTGGGATTTTTGCTCACCGTTCTTGTGATCATTTTGACCCCACGGGGTGAGATCTTGCGTGGAGCCCCTGATGGAGGGAGATTATCAGTGGTCTTGTATGTCTTCCATTTTCTAATTATTGCTCCCACAGGTGATTTCTTCACACCAAGCTGCTTGCCTATTGCAGATTCAGTCTTCCCCGCCTGGTGCAGGGCTACCATTTTGTTTCTGGTCCTTCCACAGCTCTTTGGTCTTCACCATAGTGGAGTTTGGAGTGTGACTGAGGTTGTGGACAGGAGTCTTTTATACTGATAACAATGTCACACAGGAGCCATTACTACAGGTAATGAGTGGAGGACAGAGGAGCCTCTTAAAGGAGAAGTTACAGGTCTGTGAGAGCCAGAAATCTTGCTTGTTTGTAGATGACCAAATACTTATTTTCCACCATAATTTGCAAATAAATTCTTTAAAAATCAGACAATGTGATTTTCTAGATATGTTTTCCCATTTTGTCTCCCATAGTTGAGGTCTACCTATGATGACAATTACAGGCCGGCCTCATCTTTATAAGTGGGAGAACTTGCACTATTGGTGGCTGACTAAATACACTGTAGCATAATTAATTCCATGGTGCTCTGTACATTTTTATATTAATTACATGGTGCTTTACATTTGAGGATTTACATATGATACACAAGATATACAAAACAGATAATACTAACAGTGATCACTGGCACAGTGGGATAGAGGGCCCTGCCCGCAAGGGCTTACAATCTATGAGGGAAGAGGGATAGAGACAGAAGGTGGGGGTAGAGGCTGTACATATGGTGGTGTGGTGACAGCAGTGGTGAACCTAGCCTCTTTGCTGCCTGAGGCGGACTATAGAAAGACGCCCCCCCCCCCCCCCAAAAAAAAACAAAAAAAAAAACTGAGTTTCCATGCTACTAGTTTAACACACTCTTATCGTCGCACAATATACACAATACACAAAGTTATAAAACAGTTTATAAGAATTCTTCTTCCTGTATTACTTCAGTATCAGATCAACAACACGGCATTAACAATGAAAGTAACTTCACACATCTTCTGCTTGGTGGATGGACGAGCCCACGTGGCCCCCATTCTCTATAATAGGAGCGCCGCAGATAGCTGAGTACTGGACTTCGGGTATCTTTGGCGCTCCCATTAAAGTGAATGAGAGCCCCGCGGGTTCATCCATCCACCAAGTGACACCTATATATATGGCTGCGGTCAGGCTGGATTCCACCTAGTGGGGGGAAAAAAACCAATTCTCAGGCTCAGTGGGGGTCTCAGCAGACAGACCCCCATCACTCAGGTATTTATCCTCTATCATTTAGGTGTATACAGGGCAGTAACATTCTGTGACTTACAGGTGACGTCTCTGACTAATCCGTCACATTTCCCGTCTCTTCCCTTTGGACCACCATGACCACTTCTTCCAGCTGTGACTTGTCTCTGTAAAGTTTGCAACACAGACATCTTTGGTCCTCACTTTTCCAGGCATCCAACCCACATTGTCCTCACCTACACAAAGCCCCCATCCTGCTGCTACCCCAATTATATAATATATGATATAACCCCCCATAATGAATAATACCCCCAAGTGCATCTTTATATTAGTAACGTCCGTGTACCCTGTATAAATAGTGCCCCTTATTAATAATACCCCAGGTGTTAACTAATTAAAAGGTTTTCCAGGTCATTAATAAACTAATCAGTGGGATTCAAAAACCCAGGACCCCCACTGATCAGCTGTTTGAATGGTACCTGTGTAAGCACCATGACCGCTTCTCTGTTTACATAGTGTAATTCATCTCATAGCGGCCATGTAATGTAACTACAGCCTCGTCCTGTACATGTCTACAGTATGCGACAAGGCTGGAATTACATCACACGGTCACTATAAACAGACAGCGTATAATATAAACAGGCGCCATAGCCCATGTTTATAGCACCCCATTTACACACACTATAATGTTCCACAGCAGCCCCTGCACACAGTATTACGGCTGCAGCGGCCCTTGCACACTATATTATGCCTCGCAGCGGCCCCTGCACACGGTATTATGCTCCATAGTGGCCCCTGCTCACGGTATTATGCCCCGCATTGGCCACTGCACACGGTATTATGTTCCACAGCAACTCCTGCACACAGTTTTATGCCCCATATTGGCCCCTGCACACGGTATTATGCTCCACAGTGGCCCCAGCACACGGTATTATGCTCTATAGTGGCCCTTGCACTGGTATTATGCTCCATAGTGGCCCCTGCACTGGTATTATCCTCCATAGTGGCCCTTGCACTTGTATTATGCTCCATAGTGACCCCTGCACCCGGTATTATGCTCTATAGTGGCCCCTGCACTCGGTATTATGCTCTACAGTGGTCCCTGCACAGGGTATTATGCCCCATAGTGGACCACCCATGAACTATTATTATACTCTGGGGTCTTTTCAGACCCCAGAGTATAATGATTGGAGACCCAGGGGAGAATACAAACATAAAAACCAGAGTTACTTACCTATCCTGGACACCGATGCACTCCTTGCAGCTTTCGGCCCTGTTTAATTGCGCACAAACGTCACGTGATCAGGCCGGCGACGCGACCTGATGACGTCACCAGAGGCCTCAAGCCTGTTCGGAGTTACATTGGCTCGCAGGAGGTGAGTAACATTAGTTTTTATGTTCCCTCACCAATCCTAGGCCTCCGATTATTATACTCCGGGGTCTGAATAGACCCCGTAGTATAATAATAGTAGTATTTGCGGCCCGCGGCCTAACTTACCGATGCCCGCGGCCGCTCACAGCGGCATCCGCTTTCCTTTCTGCGGCCCATAGCAGAAGGGGAAGCAGGGGCGGCCACGAGCAGACGCGGGGTAGGTAAATAATTAGGCCCTGACCTGCCGGGAATACTCCAACAGGTTACGGCCTATTTATATATATTAAAAAAAAGTTATACTCACCTGCGATGCCTTGATGCAGCCGCCGCCGCCTCCTTCTCTTGTCCGCGACGTCTGTGTCTCAGCGTAGGCGGCGTGATGACGTCATTGTATTGCCGCCTGCGCTGAGATGCGACGTCTTGTAAACCAGCCCAGCACAGGCCCCGCTCAGCTCTGTTTTGTTTTTTTTTTAAAGCGGCCTGCCCTGGGCTGGTTTACATTAAATAGTAAAAATGCCGCCCCCGGACAGTGCCACCTGAGGCGGCCGCCTCACTCGCCTCATTAACGGTGCGCCCCTGGGTGACAGTAGTGTTATTGGAGGTTGTAGGCCTTCCTGAATAGGTGAGTCTTCAGGGCCTTCTTGAAGCTTGTGATTGTGGGGGTCAGTCTTATGTGTCTTGGTAATGAGTTCCAGAGTATGGGGGATGCACGGGAGAAGTCTTGGAGACGGTTGTGTGAAGAGCAGATAAGAGCAGAGTGGAGTAGGAGGTCTTTGGAGAATCGCAGGTTACGTGTGGGCAGGTAGCGGGAGATTAGGTCGGAGATATATGGAGGGGACAGGTTGTGGATGGCTTTGTATGTCAGTGTTAGTAATTTGAACTCTATTCGCTGGGCAACGGGTAGCCAGTGAAGGGATTGGCAGAGGGGAGCGGCCGAAGAAGAACGGGGGGAGAGGTGTATTAGGCGAGCAGCACAGTTTAAGGTGGACTGGAGGGGGGCGAGAGTGTTAGCTGGGAGGCCAAGGAGAAGGGTGTTACAGTAGTCTAGGCGGAAAATTATGATGGCGTGGACTAGCATCTTTGTAGTTTCAGGGGTGAGGAAGGAGCGGATTCGATGGATGTTCTTGAGTTGGAGGCGGAAGGTGTTGAGGGTTTGAATATGCGGCTTGAAGGATAGGTCAGAGTCTAAGGTTATCCCAAGGCAGCGGCCTGTGGGACGGGTGAGAGTGGTTCCATTAACTTTGATAGATGGGTCAGGTAGGGGAGCCGTGCGAGGAGGGGTGAAGATTATGAACTCCGTTTTCTCCATGTTGAGTTTGACAAAGCGGGAGGAGAGAAAGGAGGCTACGGTTGCTAGACATTCTGGGACTCTGGACAACAGAGAGGTAATGTCTGGTCCAGAGAGATATATGTGGGTGTCATCAGCATAGCAATGGTAGCAGAAACCATGAGATTCTATGAGTTGGCCAAGGCTGAGGGTGTAGATGGAGAACTTGAGGGGTCCTAAGACGGAGCCTTGGGGGACACCTACAGAAAGAGGGCGTGGCGGGGAGGTGGTGTGCGAGAGGGAGACGCTGAATGTGCGGTTGGTGAGGTATGAGGAGATCCAGGAGAGGGCCAGGTCAGAGATGCCAAGGGATGAGAGAGTTTCTAACAGGAGGGAATGGTCGACTGTGTCAAAGGCAGAAGAGAGGTAGAGGAGGAGGAGGACAGAATAGAGACGTTTGGCTTTGGCAGTTACAAGGTTATTAGTGACCTTGGTTAGGGCAGTTTCTGTGGAGTGATGGGGTCTGAAGCCTGACTATAGTCTGTCAAAGATCACATTGGACGAGAGATAGGAGGATAGTTCGGAGTGGACGTGTTGCTCCAGCAGTTTAGAGGCGTATGGGAGCAGTGAGATGGGGCGATAGTTGGCTGGAGAGGAGGGGTCAAGGGAGGGTTTCTTAAGTATAGGTGTGACGGTAGCATGTTTGAGGGTGGAAGGGAAGGATCCAGTGGTTAGGGATAGGTTGAAGAGATGGGTTAGGGCAGGAGTAATGACTTCAGAGAGCTTGGGAATGAGATGTGATCATATCGGGTCAAGCGCGCACAGTGTCAGACTGGGATGTATAGGGCCCACCAGTGGAATTGCTTCTAGGGGCCCACCATCAAGACCCCTGCAGATCAGCGGTACCGAGACAGGGCGGCTAAAAGTAATAACATGTCGGGAGCCATGCTACTCACCCGCCATACCATGTGCTCCACTGCACTACCTAAACCCACTGCTACACCCTGTATGGCAAGTGAACAGCGTGGCACCTAGAATTGTTACCTGTAGCCGCACTGTCCTGGAAAAGCTGATCTGCAGAGGTCCTGGCTGTTGTATCATTGCAGATGTAATATTGCTGGCCGATCCTAAGGACAGGCCATCAATATTAGAAAGATGGATAAATTCTTTGAAGAGGTTGTCCAGGAATTGGCGCAACCCATGTCCCGTGTGAGGTGTAAAATAAAAAATAAGAAAATAAAAAAGCATACTCACCTGTCCGCTGCCAGTGTCCATTCGGTCTCGTGCCGGCGACTCCTTGATGGGAGTCCTGCACCTCATGGGACCGCTGAGACCAATTTGTTACAGGATTTCCAGAAATGAGTTGATGCCATAAGACCGAACAGACACAGGCAGGCGACAACAGGGTGCTGGTGACAGATGAGTATGCTTTTTTGAAATTTTTTTATTTTTACACCTCCCTGGCCGACACAGTGGTCGCCCCAGTTTATGGACAACCTCTTTTAAGGGGTTGTCTGGGCCAAATTTTTTATGGTTACTTCACTTGTCCCCCCATACAGTGGCCTCTTCACTGATCCCCCATACTGTATGGGGAACAGTGATGGGGTCATTATATTGTGTGGGAGCAGTGATGGGGGCTAACATCTTGTGGGGGGGACATTAAACTGTGTGGGGCATATTAAAGGGGTTGTCCAGGGTTAATCTTTTTTATGGCCTATCCTGAGCATAGGCCATAAATACCTGATCGGTAGAGGGCTGACCACGGACCCATCAGCTGTTCGGAGCCACTTCAGGCGCCCATTCTGTACACAACACAGGGCCGGAAGCAGAAAGCTCCATCCGCTGTATAGCAGCCCGGCGGCTTCACTGCAGCTCAGCTCCTACTGACTTCAATAAGTGCTGAGATACAGTGAAGGTGCCCGGCTAATACACAGTGGACAGAGCTTTCTGCTTCTGGCACCGTATTGTGTACAAGACGGGCACCAGAAGTGGCTCCGTACAGCTGATCAGTCCGGGGTCAGCCCCCTACAGATCAGGTATCTATGGCTTATCCTAAACCAAACAAATTATACCCGGACTACCCCTTTAATATACCCACCTAATGCGCCACACTTTATAGAGGTTGTCCAGTATGATTTTTTCTTTTTTAAAATTAGTCTGGGGGAAGTGAATCTCCCCCTCCCTAAAAAAAACAAAAACATACTAAACATACTCACCTGTCCCGGGTGCTCCGGTGTCAGCAGGTCCCAGCATGGTCCGGTCCTGCTGCTCCGCTGACTTCTTTTGCCTCACTGGCTGTGACGTCCCAGGTACCTTCCTTTAGGCCGCTGATTGGCCTGAGGTGTCACGTGATGTCACAGGTAGTCAGGGGAAACTTACGCTGGAAGAAAACAGAACTGCAGGACCAAACCGCGCTGGGAGACACTGGGGACCGGAAAGAAAGTCTGTTTTTTTTTTTTTTTTTTTTTTTTCACCTGACCTGGTGTAATTAAAAAAAAAAAAAAATGTTATCCTGCACAACCCCTGTAATGTCCCCCAGGCTATTGGCCTCAAACACTGCCCCCCCACACAATATAATGACCCCATAATGGTCCCCATACAGTATAGGGGACCAGTGAAGGGGCCACTGCACGGGGAGGATATTGAAGGGGCCACTGTATGCCCATGCAGTTCCATAGTGCACCTGGGAGAGCAGGGGAGGGGCAGGAGGGGCTGATGCTGGTTGTGCGGAAAGATCCGACAGCAGAGAAGTGCTGGGGTGGTTCAGGATTAGGAGATGTCGCCAGAAGTGAGGAGTAGCAGGGAGAGGGATAGCAGGTGTAAATAGGAGAGTGAATCCAATGCATTTCCCCAACAGATGGCATGTCCTAAGCCTCGATGGAGATTATTTCTCTAGGATAGCTGTCCATGATTGTTATTGCCATGTGAGCCTTACCATGTAAATGTCTATGTGGGGAAAGGTGCACGCCACGGTCAGCATGTGGAGCAGCAAATAAACTGGAGAACAAATTTTTACATAAGTTTTGCTTCCTTGAAAATTTCAGATGATTATGATAAACCCATTCACGCTAAGCAGAAATATAATTTGGGATAGTCTGTATAACGTAGAAATTTTGAGAAACATGAGATTACGTGTTAGTGATTATGAAGCATGTAAATGTTACCACAGCATTAGTGCAAATGTCCTCAATGTCTGGTGCATCCCGTATTAGTGTCCAGCAATAGTCAGCTCGCATTGATAGATTCCAGCCTTGATAACTCTTTTCCATCATGGCAATATCCTGGTGAAACTGATTGTCATGTTCGTCACTGACTGCTCCAAGATTTGCAGGGAAAAAATACAAATGAGAATGCAGAAAATTAATTTTCAATGACATCGCTTTGTAAGCTTCAAGATGGTTGTCAAACAATTCGATGTAGTTTGGTGCTCGATAGTTGCCAAGGAAATTCTCGGAAACATCCTTGAAAGATTTCCAAGCAATTTTCTCAGGCCCCTCCAGCAGCTCTTTGAAGAGCTTGTCATTCATGATGTGTGAGATTTGTGGACCAACAGACATGCCTTCCTTAATCTTGGCATCGGTTATTCCTGGGAACATTTGTCTCAAATAACGAACACCTTCTGCTTCCTTGTTCATTGCTTTCACAAAATTTTTCATCAGCCCAAGTTTTATGTGAAGTGGAAGCAGAAATATCATTGCTGGGTCTCCAAGTGCTTTTTGTGCAACATTTTTTCTGCCCGGGAGTCAACTGGTTACGGATTGGCCACTTCCTTCTACTGTAATGTGACTGCTTAGCACGACTGTCCCATTCGCAGTACTTGGTATATCCGAGCTGCAATCCAAGCAGCAGAGCCACTACTTTTATATCTCCACAGATGTTCCAGTTGTAGTTGCTGTACTTGATTTGTTTCAACCACAGTTCCATGTTCTCGTAAGTTTCTTTCATGTCTGCAGCATAGCCAAGAGGAATTGAAGGATGAACATTACCATTGTGTAACAAGACAGTCTTGAGACTTAACAATGATGAGTCAATAAAGAGACGCCACTGATTTGGCTCATGCACACAACCCAAAGCTGCGAACAAGCCATCAATGTCTGTGCAGAAACATAGCTTGTCAACCTCTTCAAAAAACTGTGGAAAACCATCTTGGTGGCTTCGAAAGACAGAAACTTTTCTACCAGGTGACAGCAAATGCCGTCCTTGAAGTCTTGAAGCCAGTAACTCTGCATTTGCTTTTGACAAATGTAATTCCTGGACCAAGGCATTCAGTTCTGGCTGTGTTATAAGATGATGCTCACCAGACATACATGGCCCAAAGTCTGAATCAGCATCGTTCCCCATCTCTGACCTATGGACTGCAATATCTTCATGGGCTGCCTCCTCTAGGCTCCATGTTTCTGGCGGCTTTGGTACTGGAAGAGTGTCATGATGTGGCACTGGTCTCATAGCTGAAGGCAGATTGGGATATTCAATGCATTTTTTATTCTTAGCAGAGAAACCAAAGACATTGGTTAGAGAGAAGTAGCAGTCAGTCACATGATCCTTCGGTTCCCGCCATATCATTGGGACAACAAATTGCATTGACTTGCGAGAACCTCTCAGCCAACCTCTAAGATCAACTGCACATCTTGCACAAAAGATATGAGGAGCCCAGGATTTGTCTTGATCACCAATCTTGTATCCAAACTACAGCTCATAAGTTTTCATGGTAAGAGCTGTCATTGTGTGTCTTTGAGGCTCACCACAAATGTAACAGAAGGTATTGTGACTGGTCCAGGACTGACGAGACATTTTAACTATATCAGATTGTGCTGGAGTAGTTTATACAGTGCCTTGCGAAAGTATTCGGCCCCCTTGAACTATTCAACCTTTTGCCACATTTCAGGCTTCAAACATAAGGATATAAAATTTAAATTTTTTGGTGAAAAATTAACAACAAGTGGGACACAATCATGAAGTGGAATGAAATTTATTGGATATTTTAAACTTTTGTAAAAAATAAAAACTGAAAAGTGGGGCGTACAATATTATTCGTCCCCCTTAAGTTAATACTTTGTAGCGCCACCTTTTGCTGCGATTACAGCTGCAAGTCACTTGGGGTATGTCTCTATCAGTTTTGCACATGGAGAGACTGAAATTCTTGCCCATTCTTCCTTGGAAAACAGCTGGAGCTCAGTGAGGTTGGATGGAGAGCGTTTGTGAACAGCAGTTTTCAGCTCTTTCCACAGATTCTCGATTGGATTCAGGTCTGGACTTTGACTTGGCCATTCTAACACCTGGATACGTTTATTTGTGAACCATTCCATTGTAGATTTGGCTTTATGTTTGGGATCATTGTCTTGTTGGAAGATAAATCTCCGTCCCGGTCTCAGGTCTTTTGCAGACTCCAACAGGTTTTCTTCCAGAATGGTCCTGTATTTGGCTCCATCCATCTTCCCATCAATTTTAACCATCTTCCCTGTCCATGCTGAAGAAAAGCAGGCCCAAACCATGATGCTGCCACCACCATGTGTGACAGTGGGGATGGTGTGTTCAGGGGGATGAGCTGTGTTGCTTTTTACGTCAAACATATCGTTTTGCATTTTCCAGTGCACTTGGACTTAAAAAAAACAAAGGGCTGCAGTAATAATAACTGCATGTGCACCCATACCATCTCCAAGCAAAGTAATAATAATCGCGTGTACCGTACCGTCTCCTAGCGCAGTAACAATAACTGTGTGTGTACCCATACCGTCTCCTAGCTCAGTAACAATAACTGTGTGTGTACCCATACCATCTCCTAGCGCAGTAACAATAACTGTGTGTGTACCCATACCGTCTCCTAGCACAGACTTTGACTCACATGGTGGATGAGTATCTGTCGACACGTCTCCTGGTACTGAGCGATGGGTCCTCCCCATTCAATTTCTGGGTTGGTAAATTGGACAAGTGGCCAGAGCTTGCCCTTTATGCCTTGGAGGTGCTGGCCTTCCCTGTGGCAAGTGTCCTATCAGAATATGTGTTCACCGCAGGGGTTGTCTTCATTGACAAGAGGCTCTGCCTATTCACTTACTTACTTACATAGTTATTATATTATTTGATTTGTTTTTAATTTTAATTTTTTAATTTATTTATTTCTTTATTTAATTTTTTTTATTTTATGTTATTATTTTAAGTACTTTCTTTTTTTGGGTCACCAAGTTCAGGTCCCCATTGATTTCAATGGGGTTCGGGTTCACGTCAAATTCAGGTACCTGAACCAAACTTTTGGGCAAAGTTCAGCTGAACTCGTCGAACCCGAACTTTGATGGGTTCGCTCAACTCTACTCATCAGTATTCCCAATAGCGCCATTTCAATATACCAGGAGGATAATACAACAAATGACAATACAATCATCTACATACAGAAAATATTTAATTAGCAGACAGCCCTTATGTCATTATACATTACTTTTTCCAGTGCACTTGGACTTAAAAAAAAAAAAAAAAAAAAAAAAAAAAAGGGCTGTGTGTGATGATGAAAGACCCCCATTTAATAATTTCAGCTATGATATATTACTACCGGTCCATATTATTACTACACAGGGGTGGTTGGTGCCTAGTATCAAAGCCAGTTTGGATAGAGGAGGGGGGTCGGACTGTGTTGTGCCCAGACCCTGTGTAGTCTCAAGTATAACCCAGTTAACATACCCTTGTCACACTAATCATCTCCACAGGGGTTCCCTGCAGAGAGGTGTAATTTCCAGACCAGATGGAGCCACCTACACATCAAAAGTATTATGGTTTTATGACCATATGTCCACTGGTAAACCTTTTACAGGTTCCCCGATAAATTCACCAGATGCATAAGGTTAAGGGGCACGTTTCAAGGTAAAACTAGTCATGGTTCAAAGCCCGGAAAGGGTCCAGACACTGATCTCCTTACCCAAAGGGGATTGGGGTGTCATCCTTGGGGTCTACACGGTGGAGATCTTGCCACGAACCCTATCATACCACTGGCCCGACTCTACCGTCATCGGGCAAGCAACCATAACAAAATATGATTCTGATGGATTTATAAAGAAGGGCGGGGGCTCCTCCTCCTGTTGACATCACTTAGGGAGGAGACCAGTTTAGTTAAAAGTGCTCAAACCAGGCGGGTCTTGTGTCTTTTGTCTGATTGTTTTTGTTGTTGCTGAAGGAGGTGGGAGAAGTGTCATGGTGCAGACTTCAACCATGTGGCCTACCATATGGCCTAGCTTTGAAGCCTGAGACTCTTTTGTTATCCTGGAAGAGCTGTAACCGCATGTAGGAGACACATGCTATGTAACTCGCTTAAGGAAGAACCCTGAAGCCTACCACATGGGCTCAGAGAAACCGACTAACTACTTGTTCTGGAAATTGTCTTTTCGGCTTCTTCTTCTGAAAGCCACTCAGACAGCACTGCCCGGAGACAAAGGGGGGTCCTGCCACTGGAATAGCATGCCCGGACGCATGCTTTTGGACTGAATTCAAGTACGAGCCCTGAGCTCAACATTCGGAGCCCAGTGAACCAATCACAGGCTTGTGTTGTTAATATTTCCTTTTCCTCTGTTTATTCCCATTTTTATTTTGTGCACCATTTAATGTTGATTTCCACTTGTACTAGCTTGCTAATCTCTGCATGCATTCTCTGTATGTGTTAAGTGTCTAGTACCGACCCATTTAGGGATTAATAAATGTATAAAATTTAGAAAGCTCGTTTGTATTATCCTATGGGCCCAGAACACTCACTGGAGGTGGGAGTGAGGTGATTGAAGCGATCTCAGGTGTGCCGGAGGCGTCTTCAGTAGGACGACATCCTTCACAGGGGGCAACCAAGGTTTTCCACATGGTGGTTCAGTGGTTAGAACTTTGGCCTTGCAGCGCTGGAACCCTGGGTTCAAATCCGACCCAAAAAAAAACATCTGCAAGGAGTTTGTATGTTTTCCCATGTTTGCATGGGTTTCCTCCCACAATCCAAAGACATGCTGAGAAGGAATATAATTGTGAGCCCTATATACTACAGTGACTGACAATGTGTACAGTTCTGCAGAATATGTTGGCGTTAAAGAAGAGTAATAAATATGCCACGTTTTTTGTCTGAAGCAAGAGTTCTCATACACAAACTATAGCTGACTCACTATATACCAGTTCTGTGGAGTATCGGTAGGCGAGACACCAATATACCCAAACCACACACAAATAGGAAACAAAAGGGTAACACGTCTAAGCGATATTTACACTCTACGAACTTGTGGGAACGTTTAGAACCAAGGACAACCTTATTAAATTTTAGATTTAATATACACAAAAAAGTACAGAGTACAGCGCTTAACAATAAAAAGAAGTAATAAAAACACATACATAGAATGAAGAATAAAATGGGAACAACGTACAGACCTGCTTTTAAGTCTGGCAGTGGTGACTACAGAAGGAAGGGACAATATCCAAGCTACACTGTGATTCCAAGAATCTGACAAAGAGTTCATGTATCTCATCAATTCTTAAAGGATTCTCAGCTCTGCTCACTTCCTGGAACCTGCCACATGGGAAGCCATCATTTTTCGTTGATCAATATATAGAGCTTTTATCAAGAACGCTCTCAAACAACCCAGAGTCGCAACATCTGAATCACCAGTCACACACACAGACTTTCTAATTAGATTGACCACAACTGAATAAGAACCTGGGACTTGGCCACCTGTACCCCTGGCTTGTGGGTTGAGGATTATAAATGACTGTATACAGTCTTAGCACATACCTACTGTGAAGGATCTAGTCCTGCCAGAACCCACTTCTGGCACACTTGCGATCGATTCAATTACCTCACACCCACTCCCAGTGAGTGTGTTGGGCCTCTGAGGATAATACAAAAGACGAGCCTTCTAAATTTTATATATTTATTAACCCCTAAACGGGTCGGCACTAGACACTTAACACATACAGAGGATACATGTAACGATTAGCAAGCAGATACAAGTGAAAAGCAGCATAACACAGTACATAAAATAAAAATGGTAATAACAGAAAGAAAAGAATATATAAAAGTTACCAAAACAAGTCTGTGATTGGATCTCTGGCTCCAGATGATGTGGATGATGAGCCAGGACACGTATCTTATAAAGTCCAGTAGCAGATGAATCTTAGCAGAGCAAAAGGCAGAAGAACTTTCCGGAACAAGTAGTTAGTCCATTTCTCTGAGCCCATGTGGCAGGTTCAGGGTACAGTCTTGAGCAAAGCATGTGTTGCCTACATGCGGTTACATCTCTTCCAGGTTAACAAAATGGCCTCAAGCCTGGCTGCTTAAGCGGCATGGAAAGCACATGGTTGAAGTCTCCCACTTGACTTCCCCCCACACCTCTCCCCTAGGAATAGCACATCACAAAGGCCAGAAGACAAGAGAGACTGGTTAAGCCTGGGCGGAGACCTTTTGTCTCCCCTGGTCTCCTCCCTAAGTGAGGTCACCAGGGGGAGGAGCCCTGCCCCCTCTTTACATCTCTTAGAATTATTTTTCTGTATAATTCTTTGCCTGATGACTATAGAGTCGGGCCGGTGGTATGATCGGGTTCGTGGCAAGATCCCCAACACATAGACTCCAAGGTTGACATTCCATTTCCCTTTCGGTAAGGAGATCAGTGCCTGGACCTTTCCCAGGCTTTGAACTGTGACGAGTGTATATTCTCAGCGTGTGCCTTGACCTGACGCATCTGGGGAATTTATTGGGGCGACTCTAAGATGTTCTCCAGGCCAGATATTGTCATAAAACCACAATCCATTTGAAGTAGAGGTGGTGCTGGACTGTGTACCAAAGATATGCAGATCAATTCCCCAGCACATCCTTTCTGCATGACCCCCCGCTGGGTTCATGAGGGTTGCAGTCTTATGCAGATACAGGCCTGTGCCTGCGGCTCTCTGGGGATCAAAGGGCACCATAGCCCCCAGGCCTGTAACCAAATTGCTGATAACAGACAATAACCATAATATGTGAGTGAAGATTAATAACATAAAACCATATCTGAGCCTCATATCATGACACCTACTGACACATTGAAGAAAAACCCCATTATGACAATGTACACAACAGTTACAACATATCTAGACACACGATTTGTACAGTATAATATATACATACTTCATCACAAAGAGTATTAAACACTACAATCTGGCTTATGACACATTACTATTACATCTTGCAGTGCACACAGAGTCCTCTCCTGTTCTCTCCTGTGTGAATTTTCAGATGTATAACGAGATTTCCTTTCTGAGTAAAACATTTTCCACATTCTGAACATGAATATGGCTTCTCTCCTGTGTGAATTCTCTCATGTATAACAAGATGTCCTCTCTCTGTAAAACATTTTCCACATTCTGAACATGAATATGGCTTCTTTCCTGTGTGAATTCTCTGATGTAATAAAAGATGTGGTTTATTTGCAAAACATTTTCCACATTCTGAACATGAATATGGCTTTTCTCCTGTGTGACTTCGCTCATGTATAACAAGAGATCGTTTCTCTGTAAAACATTTCCCACATTCTGAACATGAATATGGCTTCTCTCCTGTGTGACTTCTCTCATGTATAACAAGATGTCCTTTCCCTGTAAAACCTTTCCCACATTCCGAACATGAATATGGCTTCTCTCCTGTGTGACTTCTCTCATGTATAACAAGATATCGTTTATCTGTAAAACATTTCCCACATTCTGAACATGAATACGGCTTCTCTCCTGTGTGACTTCTCTCATGTATAACGAGAGTTCCTTTCTGAGTAAAACATTTCCCACATTCTGAACATGAATACGGCTTCTCTCCTGTGTGACTTCTCTCATGTATAACGAGAGTTCCTTTCTGAGTAAAACATTTCCCACATTCTGAACATGAATATGGCTTCTCTCCTGTGTGAATTACTTTGTGTGTAGAGAGAGTTGATCTGTGTGTAAACTCTTTCCCACATTCCCCACACTGAAACCTTTTCCTCTCTTTCTGGCTGGTACTTGTGGTCACAATCTGTGATTGGTCAGAAGGTTCCTCATGATTCGGGGGATTATATGATGGATCTGTACTGTGATGTCCTGGATGTATATTAGGGGTAATGAGGTTTTCTCCTGAGCAGCGCTCCATCATATCTTCATCTTCTCCTTTATCACTTACTGATAACATGAAGTTTCCCTCAGAGATCTTACTGGGATTTTCTGTCGGGATTAAAAATAGATTTAATGATTAGTATTTTATTTTTCAAAACACAAAGTAGAGAAATTCCGATTAGGCTGGAAACACACAGGCAGTTTTTGGAGAAGTTTATAATGTATCAGTGATATAGCCCGGAGATACAGAGATATTACTGTTATGGTTACCAGCCCTTCCACGTGAGTAGAATACACTGTTTCATATACTAATATTTTCTTATTCACACACAGTACAATAAGCGGCCACACCAGAAATAACACCTAAGAAATCTTAGAAATTTAAAGGAATTGGTCACTTTAACAATGTGCTGGAAACACTGCGAGCAACTTAATAATATACTGTAATAAGCCCATTATCCTGCACTAAGCAGTGTCGCCCCCCTGGTGTAATATAGTTCGTTCCCTGGTGACCAGTCCCGTCCATCAGTGGCCTCCATTATATCCCAGCACTTGGCATAGGTAACTAGCACATACACAGTGTTGGATGGGTCTGGTCCCTTCATCTGTGGCCATGTTGGGTCTGTAGTGCTGTGTAATCAGGGGCCCGGACTATACACAAGGGTGCGGTGATGATGGGTATATAGCAGTATATTAGTATCATTTATGTCTTATTACCTCAGACATTGCCAGATGTGGGTTATCGGAGCACAGAGAAGACGTCGCTGTCACTACTGACCGCAGTATCCGAGGAGTAAAATTATCAGAGCGAGTCCCGATGTCAGAAAGTGCCGGCGAATGTCCGCTGTATAATCCAGCCAGGACCGACGTATATGGAGCAGGCTCAGCCCCTGATCTACTCTGTATACCCACCTGACACTATGATGTACATGTAAGTCCAACCCCGGGGACAGGTTAAGGCTGTAATACAGATATCAGTGCCAGCCTGTGCCCGTATATATACAGTATATAATCTATACTTACCTGGTGATGTCCGGGGGGGCCGGTGATCCTCCATCATGACCTCCTTGTACCGATCCTTGTGTCCTTCTAAATACTCCCACTCCTCCATGGAGAAATAGACAGCGACATCCTGACACCTTATAGGAACCTGACAACACAATGATACAGTCATCACCCAGACCCCTCCAGTGCTGTTACTGGAGAATTTCCCAGCATTCCCAGCAGTGTCACCTCTCCAGTCAGCAGCTCAATCATCTTGTTGGTGAGTTCTAGAATCTTCTGCTCATGTATCAGGGAGAGAGGGGGAGGCTCTGTGATGGGGCCCCGGCTCCTGCTCCATCCTCCTCCTGGCTCTGTGATGGGGCCCCGGCTCCTGCTCCATCCTCCTCCTGGCTCTGTGATGGGGCCCCGGCTCCTGCTCCATCCTCCTCCTGGCCCTGTGATGGGGCCCCGGCTCCTGCTCCATCCTCCTCCTGGCTCTGTGATGGAGCCCCGGCTCCTGCTCCATCCTCCTGACTCCTGGACATGGCTGCTGGGGGCCACACAGTCCCCCGATGTCTTCTTCACTAGTGAGTATTCCTGTGTATGGAGAGAGAATTTGGGGAAAAAAACCCTTACTGAATCCAAACCTGACAATTAGAATAAATTCCTGGATCATCCCCCGATCTCCAGTAATCTACTGACTATAACTTGGAATATTATTACACTCCAGGCACTTCTGGACTCCTATATTAAATTCACCATGTCAACTTCCTCTAACACAGTGCTCCATAGTCTCACTGCTCTTACAGTAAATAATCCCTTCTATGTTGTGTATAATCCTTCTTTCCTCTAGATGTAGTGGACGCCTCCTTGTTATAGGTACAGTCCATAGTCTCACTGCTCTTACAGTAAAGAATCCCTTCTATGCTGTGTATAAACCTTCTTTCCTCTAGATGTAGTGGACGCCTCCTTGTTATAGGTACAGTCCATAGTCTCACTGCTCTTACAGTAAAGAATCCCTTCTATGTTGTGTATAAACCTTCTTTCCTCTAGATGTAGTGGACGCCTCCTTGTTATAGGTACAGTCCATAGTCTCACTGCTCTTACAGTAAAGAATCCCTTCTATGTTGTGTATAAACCTTCTTTCCCCTAGATGTAGTGGACGTCTCCTTGTTATAGGTACAGTCCATAGTCTCACTGCTCTTACAGTAAAGAATCCCTTCTATGTTGTGTATAATCCTTCTTTCCTCTAGATGTAGTGGACGTCTCCTTGTTATAGGTACAGTCCATAGTCTCACTGCTCTTACAGTAAAGAATCCCTTCTATGTTGTGTATAAACCTTCTTTCCTCTAGATGTAGTGGACGCCTCCTTGTTATAGGTACAGTCCATAGTCTCACTGCTCTTACAGTAAAGAATCCCTTCTATGTTGTGTATAAACCTTCTTTCCTCTAGATGTAGTGGACGCCTCCTTGTTATAGGTACAGTCCATAGTCTCACTGCTCTTACAGTAAAGAATCCCTTCTATGTTGTGTATAAACCTTCTTTCCTCTAGATGTAGTGGACGTCTCCTTGTTATAGGTACAGTCCATAGTCTCACTGCTCTTACAGTAAAGAATCCCTTCTATGTTGTGTATAATCCTTCTTTCCCCTAGATGTAGTGGACGCCTCCTTGTTATAGGTACAGTCCATAGTCTCACTGCTCTTACAGTAAAGAATCCCTTCTATGTTGTGTATAAACCTTCTTTCCTCTAGATGTAGTGGACGCCTCCTTGTTATAGGTACAGTCCATAGTGTCACTGCTCTTACAGTAAAGAATCCCTTCTATGTTGTGTATAATCCTTCTTTCCTCTAGATGTAGTGGACGCCTCCTTGTTATAGGTACAGTCCATAGTCTCACTGCTCTTACAGTAAAGAATCCCTTCTATGTTGTGTATAATCCTTCTTTCCTCTAGATGTAGTGGACGTCTCCTTGTTATAGGTACAGTCCATAGTCTCACTGCTCTTACAGTAAAGAATCCCTTCTATGTTGTGTATAAACCTTCTTTCCTCTAGATGTAGTGGACGCCTCCTTGTTATAGGTACAGTCCATAGTCTCACTGCTCTTACAGTAAAGAATCCCTTCTATGTTGTGTATAAACCTTCTTTCCTCTAGATGTAGTGGACGCCTCCTTGTTATAGGTACAGTCCATAGTCTCACTGCTCTTACAGTAAAGAATCCCTTCTATGTTGTGTATAAACCTTCTTTCCTCTAGATGTAGTGGACGCCTCCTTGTTATAGGTACAGTCCATAGTCTCACTGCTCTTACAGTAAAGAATCCCTTCTATGTTGTGTATAAACCTTCTTTCCTCTAGATGTAGTGGACGCCTCCTTGTTATAGGTACAGTCCATAGTCTCACTGCTCTTACAGTAAAGAATCCCTTCTATGTTGTGTATAATCCTTCTTTCCTCTAGATGTAGTGGACGTCTCCTTGTTATAGGTACAGTCCATAGTCTCACTGCTCTTACAGTAAAGAATCCCTTCTATGTTGTGTATAAACCTTCTTTCCTCTAGATGTAGTGGACGTCTCCTTGTTATAGGTACAGTCCATAGTCTCACTGCTCTTACAGTAAAGAATCCCTTCTATGTTGTGTATAAACCTTCTTTCCTCTAGATGTAGTGGACGCCTCCTTGTTATAGGTACAGTCCATAGTCTCACTGCTCTTACAGTAAAGAATCCCTTCTATGTTGTGTATAAACCTTCTTTCCTCTAGATGTAGTGGACGCCTCCTTGTTATAGGTACAGTCCATAGTCTCACTGCTCTTACAGTAAAGAATCCCTTCTATGTTGTGTATAAACCTTCTTTCCTCTAGATGTAGTGGACCCCGGCCTCCTTGTTATAGGTACAGTCCATAGTCTCACTGCTCTTACAGTAAAGAATCCCTTCTATGTTGTGTATAATCCTTCTTTCCTCTAGATGTAGTGGACGCCTCCTTGTTATAGGTACAGTCCATAGTCTCACTGCTCTTACAGTAAAGAATCCCTTCTATGTTGTGTATAAACCTTCTTTCCTCTAGATGTAGTGGACGCCTCCTTGTTATAGGTACAGTCCATAGTCTCACTGCTCTTACAGTAAAGAATCCCTTCTATGTTGTGTATAAACCTTCTTTCCTCTAGATGTAGTGGACGCCTCCTTGTTATAGGTACAGTCCATAGTCTCACTGCTCTTACAGTAAAGAATCCCTTCTATGTTGTGTATAAACCTTCTTTCCTCTAGATGTAGTGGACGTCTCCTTGTTATAGGTACAGTCCATAGTCTCACTGCTCTTACAGTAAAGAATCCCTTCTATGTTGTGTATAAACCTTCTTTCCTCTAGATGTAGTGGACGTCTCCTTGTTATAGGTACAGTCCATAGTCTCACTGCTCTTACAGTAAAGAATCCCTTCTATGTTGTGTATAAACCTTCTTTCCTCTAGATGTAGTGGACCCCCTTGTTTGGCCCCTCCCCCTCCTCGTAGCGCCCCCCCCTCCCCTTGTTATAGGTACAGTCCATAGTCTCACTGCTCTTACAGTAAAGAATCCCTTCTATGTTGTGTATAAACCTTCTTTCCTCTAGATGTAGTGGACGTCTCCTTGTTATAGGTACAGTCCATAGTCTCACTGCTCTTACAGTAAAGAATCCCTTCTATGTTGTGTATAAACCTTCTTTCCTCTAGATGTAGTGGTCGCCTCCTTGTTATAGGTACAGTCCATAGTCTCACTGCTCTTACAGTAAAGAATCCCTTCTATGTTGTGTATAAACCTTCTTTCCTCTAGATGTAGTGGACGCCTCCTTGTTATAGGTACAGTCCATAGTCTCACTGCTCTTACAGTAAAGAATCCCTTCTATGTTGTGTATAATCCTTCTTTCCTCTAGATGTAGTGGACGCCTCCTTGTTATAGGTACAGTCCATAGTCTCACTGCTCTTACAGTAAAGAATCCCTTCTATGTTGTGTATAAACCTTCTTTCCTCTAGATGTAGTGGACGCCTCCTTGTTATAGGTACAGTCCATAGTCTCACTGCTCTTACAGTAAAGAATCCCTTCTATGTTGTGTATAATCCTTCTTTCCTCTAGATGTAGTGGACGCCTCCTTGTTATAGGTACAGTCCATAGTCTCACTGCTCTTACAGTAAAGAATCCCTTCTATGTTGTGTATAATCCTTCTTTCCTCTAGATGTAGTGGACGTCTCCTTGTTATAGGTACAGTCCATAGTCTCACTGCTCTTACAGTAAAGAATCCCTTCTATGTTGTGTATAAACCTTCTTTCCTCTAGATGTAGTGGACGCCTCCTTGTTATAGGTACAGTCCATAGTCTCACTGCTCTTACAGTAAAGAATCCCTTCTATGTTGTGTATAAACCTTCTTTCCTCTAGATGTAGTGGACGCCTCCTTGTTATAGGTACAGTCCATAGTCTCACTGCTCTTACAGTAAAGAATCCCTTCTATGTTGTGTATAAACCTTCTTTCCTCTAGATGTAGTGGACGCCTCCTTGTTATAGGTACAGTCCATAGTCTCACTGCTCTTACAGTAAAGAATCCCTTCTATGTTGTGTATAATCCTTCTTTCCTCTAGATGTAGTGGACGCCTCCTTGTTATAGGTACAGTCCATAGTCTCACTGCTCTTACAGTAAAGAATCCCTTCTATGTTGTGTATAATCCTTCTTTCCTCTAGATGTAGTGGACGTCTCCTTGTTATAGGTACAGTCCATAGTCTCACTGCTCTTACAGTAAAGAATCCCTTCTATGTTGTGTATAAACCTTCTTTCCTCTAGATGTAGTGGACGCCTCCTTGTTATAGGTACAGTCCATAGTCTCACTGCTCTTACAGTAAAGAATCCCTTCTATGTTGTGTATAAACCTTCTTTCCTCTAGATGTAGTGGACGCCTCCTTGTTATAGGTACAGTCCATAGTCTCACTGCTCTTACAGTAAAGAATCCCTTCTATGTTGTGTATAATCCTTCTTTCCTCTAGATGTAGTGGACGCCTCCTTGTTATAGGTACAGTCCATAGTCTCACTGCTCTTACAGTAAAGAATCCCTTCTATGTTGTGTATAATCCTTCTTTCCTCTAGATGTAGTGGACGCCTCCTTGTTATAGGTACAGTCCATAGTCTCACTGCTCTTACAGTAAAGAATCCCTTCTATGTTGTGTATAAACCTTCTTTCCTCTAGATGTAGTGGACGCCTCCTTGTTATAGGTACAGTCCATAGTCTCACTGCTCTTACAGTAAAGAATCCCTTCTATGTTGTGTATAAACCTTCTTTCCTCTAGATGTAGTGGACGCCTCCTTGTTATAGGTACAGTCCATAGTCTCACTGCTCTTACAGTAAAGAATCCCTTCTATGTTGTGTATAAACCTTCTTTCCTCTAGATGTAGTGGTCGCCTCCTTGTTATAGGTACAGTCCATAGTCTCACTGCTCTTACAGTAAAGAATCCCTTCTATGTTGTGTATAAACCTTCTTTCCTCTAGATGTAGTGGACGTCTCCTTGTTATAGGTACAGTCCATAGTCTCACTGCTCTTACAGTAAAGAATCCCTTCTATGTTGTGTATAAACCTTCTTTCCTCTAGATGTAGTGGTCGCCTCCTTGTTATAGGTACAGTCCATAGTCTCACTGCTCTTACAGTAAAGAATCCCTTCTATGTTGTGTATAATCCTTCTTTCCTCTAGATGTAGTGGACGCCTCCTTGTTATAGGTACAGTCCATAGTCTCACTGCTCTTACAGTAAAGAATCCCTTCTATGTTGTGTATAAACCTTCTTTCCTCTAGATGTAGTGGACGCCTCCTTGTTATAGGTACAGTCCATAGTCTCACTGCTCTTACAGTAAAGAATCCCTTCTATGTTGTGTATAATCCTTCTTTCCTCTAGATGTAGTGGACGCCTCCTTGTTATAGGTACAGTCCATAGTCTCACTGCTCTTACAGTAAAGAATCCCTTCTATGTTGTGTATAATCCTTCTTTCCTCTAGATGTAGTGGACGCCTCCTTGTTATAGGTACAGTCCATAGTCTCACTGCTCTTACAGTAAAGAATCCCTTCTATGTTGTGTATAAACCTTCTTTCCTCTAGATGTAGTGGACGCCTCCTTGTTATAGGTACAGTCCATAGTCTCACTGCTCTTACAGTAAAGAATCCCTTCTATGTTGTGTATAAACCTTCTTTCCTCTAGATGTAGTGGACGCCTCCTTGTTATAGGTACAGTCCATAGTCTCACTGCTCTTACAGTAAAGAATCCCTTCTATGTTGTGTATAAACCTTCTTTCCTCTAGATGTAGTGGACGCCTCCTTGTTATAGGTACAGTCCATAGTCTCACTGCTCTTACAGTAAAGAATCCCTTCTATGTTGTGTATAAACCTTCTTTCCTCTAGATGTAGTGGACGCCTCCTTGTTATAGGTACAGTCCATAGTCTCACTGCTCTTACAGTAAAGAATCCCTTCTATGTTGTGTATAATCCTTCTTTCCTCTAGATGTAGTGGACGCCTCCTTGTTATAGGTACAGTCCATAGTCTCACTGCTCTTACAGTAAAGAATCCCTTCTATGTTGTGTATAAACCTTCTTTCCTCTAGATGTAGTGGACGCCTCCTTGTTATAGGTACAGTCCATAGTCTCACTGCTCTTACAGTAAAGAATCCCTTCTATGTTGTGTATAAACCTTCTTTCCTCTAGATGTAGTGGACGCCTCCTTGTTATAGGTACAGTCCATAGTCTCACTGCTCTTACAGTAAAGAATCCCTTCTATGTTGTGTATAAACCTTCTTTCCTCTAGATGTAGTGGACGCCTCCTTGTTATAGGTACAGTCCATAGTCTCACTGCTCTTACAGTAAAGAATCCCTTCTATGTTGTGTATAATCCTTCTTTCCTCTAGATGTAGTGGACGCCTCCTTGTTATAGGTACAGTCCATAGTCTCACTGCTCTTACAGTAAAGAATCCCTTCTATGTTGTGTATAATCCTTCTTTCCCCTAGATGTAGTGGACGTCTCCTTGTTATAGGTACAGTCCATAGTCTCACTGCTCTTACAGTAAAGAATCCCTTCTATGTTGTGTATAATCCTTCTTTCCTCTAGATGTAGTGGACGCCTCCTTGTTATAGGTACAGTCCATAGTCTCACTGCTCTTACAGTAAAGAATCCCTTCTATGTTGTGTATAAACCTTCTTTCCTCTAGATGTAGTGGACGCCTCCTTGTTATAGGTACAGTCCATAGTCTCACTGCTCTTACAGTAAAGAATCCCTTCTATGTTGTGTATAAACCTTCTTTCCTCTAGATGTAGTGGACGCCTCCTTGTTATAGGTACAGTCCATAGTCTCACTGCTCTTACAGTAAAGAATCCCTTCTATGTTGTGTATAAACCTTCTTTCCTCTAGATGTAGTGGACGCCTCCTTGTTATAGGTACAGTCCATAGTCTCACTGCTCTTACAGTAAAGAATCCCTTCTATGTTGTGTATAATCCTTCTTTCCTCTAGATGTAGTGGACGCCTCCTTGTTATAGGTACAGTCCATAGTCTCACTGCTCTTACAGTAAAGAATCCCTTCTATGTTGTGTATAATCCTTCTTTCCTCTAGATGTAGTGGACGCCTCCTTGTTATAGGTACAGTCCATAGTCTCACTGCTCTTACAGTAAAGAATCCCTTCTATGTTGTGTATAAACCTTCTTTCCTCTAGATGTAGTGGACGTCTCCTTGTTATAGGTACAGTCCATAGTCTCACTGCTCTTACAGTAAAGAATCCCTTCTATGTTGTGTATAAACCTTCTTTCCTCTAGATGTAGTGGACGCCTCCTTGTTATAGGTACAGTCCATAGTCTCACTGCTCTTACAGTAAAGAATCCCTTCTATGTTGTGTATAAACCTTCTTTCCTCTAGATGTAGTGGACGCCTCCTTGTTATAGGTACAGTCCATAGTCTCACTGCTCTTACAGTAAAGAATCCCTTCTATGTTGTGTATAATCCTTCTTTCCTCTAGATGTAGTGGACGCCTCCTTGTTATAGGTACAGTCCATAGTCTCACTGCTCTTACAGTAAAGAATCCCTTCTATGTTGTGTATAAACCTTCTTTCCTCTAGATGTAGTGGACGTCTCCTTGTTATAGGTACAGTCCATAGTCTCACTGCTCTTACAGTAAAGAATCCCTTCTATGTTGTGTATAATCCTTCTTTCCTCTAGATGTAGTGGACGCCTCCTTGTTATAGGTACAGTCCATAGTCTCACTGCTCTTACAGTAAAGAATCCCTTCTATGTTGTGTATAAACCTTCTTTCCTCTAGATGTAGTGGACGCCTCCTTGTTATAGGTACAGTCCATAGTCTCACTGCTCTTACAGTAAAGAATCCCTTCTATGTTGTGTATAAACCTTCCTTTCCTCTAGATGTAGTGGACGCCTCCTTGTTATAGGTACAGTCCATAGTCTCACTGCTCTTACAGTAAAGAATCCCTTCTATGTTGTGTATAAACCTTCTTTCCTCTAGATGTAGTGGACGCCTCCTTGTTATAGGTACAGTCCATAGTCTCACTGCTCTTACAGTAAAGAATCCCTTCTATGTTGTGTATAAACCTTCTTTCCTCTAGATGTAGTGGACGCCTCCTTGTTATAGGTACAGTCCATAGTCTCACTGCTCTTACAGTAAAGAATCCCTTCTATGTTGTGTATAAACCTTCTTTCCTCTAGATGTAGTGGACGTCTCCTTGTTATAGGTACAGTCCATAGTCTCACTGCTCTTACAGTAAAGAATCCCTTCTATGTTGTGTATAATCCTTCTTTCCTCTAGATGTAGTGGACGCCTCCTTGTTATAGGTACAGTCCATAGTCTCACTGCTCTTACAGTAAAGAATCCCTTCTATGTTGTGTATAAACCTTCTTTCCTCTAGATGTAGTGGACGCCTCCTTGTTATAGGTACAGTCCATAGTCTCACTGCTCTTACAGTAAAGAATCCCTTCTATGTTGTGTATAAACCTTCTTTCCTCTAGATGTAGTGGACGCCTCCTTGTTATAGGTACAGTCCATAGTCTCACTGCTCTTACAGTAAAGAATCCCTTCTATGTTGTGTATAAACCTTCTTTCCTCTAGATGTAGTGGACGTCTCCTTGTTATAGGTACAGTCCATAGTCTCACTGCTCTTACAGTAAAGAATCCCTTCTATGTTGTGTATAAACCTTCTTTCCTCTAGATGTAGTGGACGTCTCCTTGTTATAGGTACAGTCCATAGTCTCACTGCTCTTACAGTAAAGAATCCCTTCTATGTTGTGTATAAACCTTCTTTCCTCTAGATGTAGTGGACGCCTCCTTGTTATAGGTACAGTCCATAGTCTCACTGCTCTTACAGTAAAGAATCCCTTCTATGTTGTGTATAATCCTTCTTTCCTCTAGATGTAGTGGACGCCTCCTTGTTATAGGTACAGTCCATAGTCTCACTGCTCTTACAGTAAAGAATCCCTTCTATGTTGTGTATAAACCTTCTTTCCTCTAGATGTAGTGGACGCCTCCTTGTTATAGGTACAGTCCATAGTCTCACTGCTCTTACAGTAAAGAATCCCTTCTATGTTGTGTATAAACCTTCTTTCCTCTAGATGTAGTGGACGCCTCCTTGTTATAGGTACAGTCCATAGTCTCACTGCTCTTACAGTAAAGAATCCCTTCTATGTTGTGTATAATCCTTCTTTCCTCTAGATGTAGTGGACGCCTCCTTGTTATAGGTACAGTCCATAGTCTCACTGCTCTTACAGTAAAGAATCCCTTCTATGTTGTGTATAAACCTTCTTTCCTCTAGATGTAGTGGACGCCTCCTTGTTATAGGTACAGTCCATAGTCTCACTGCTCTTACAGTAAAGAATCCCTTCTATGTTGTGTATAATCCTTCTTTCCTCTAGATGTAGTGGACGCCTCCTTGTTATAGGTACAGTCCATAGTCTCACTGCTCTTACAGTAAAGAATCCCTTCTATGTTGTGTATAATCCTTCTTTCCTCTAGATGTAGTGGACGTCTCCTTGTTATAGGTACAGTCCATAGTCTCACTGCTCTTACAGTAAAGAATCCCTTCTATGTTGTGTATAAACCTTCTTTCCTCTAGATGTAGTGGACGCCTCCTTGTTATAGGTACAGTCCATAGTCTCACTGCTCTTACAGTAAAGAATCCCTTCTATGTTGTGTATAAACCTTCTTTCCTCTAGATGTAGTGGACGCCTCCTTGTTATAGGTACAGTCCATAGTCTCACTGCTCTTACAGTAAAGAATCCCTTCTATGTTGTGTATAAACCTTCTTTCCTCTAGATGTAGTGGACGCCTCCTTGTTATAGGTACAGTCCATAGTCTCACTGCTCTTACAGTAAAGAATCCCTTCTATGTTGTGTATAATCCTTCTTTCCTCTAGATGTAGTGGACGCCTCCTTGTTATAGGTACAGTCCATAGTCTCACTGCTCTTACAGTAAAGAATCCCTTCTATGTTGTGTATAATCCTTCTTTCCTCTAGATGTAGTGGACGTCTCCTTGTTATAGGTACAGTCCATAGTCTCACTGCTCTTACAGTAAAGAATCCCTTCTATGTTGTGTATAAACCTTCTTTCCTCTAGATGTAGTGGACGCCTCCTTGTTATAGGTACAGTCCATAGTCTCACTGCTCTTACAGTAAAGAATCCCTTCTATGTTGTGTATAAACCTTCTTTCCTCTAGATGTAGTGGACGCCTCCTTGTTATAGGTACAGTCCATAGTCTCACTGCTCTTACAGTAAAGAATCCCTTCTATGTTGTGTATAATCCTTCTTTCCTCTAGATGTAGTGGACGCCTCCTTGTTATAGGTACAGTCCATAGTCTCACTGCTCTTACAGTAAAGAATCCCTTCTATGTTGTGTATAATCCTTCTTTCCTCTAGATGTAGTGGACGCCTCCTTGTTATAGGTACAGTCCATAGTCTCACTGCTCTTACAGTAAAGAATCCCTTCTATGTTGTGTATAAACCTTCTTTCCTCTAGATGTAGTGGACGCCTCCTTGTTATAGGTACAGTCCATAGTCTCACTGCTCTTACAGTAAAGAATCCCTTCTATGTTGTGTATAAACCTTCTTTCCTCTAGATGTAGTGGACGCCTCCTTGTTATAGGTACAGTCCATAGTCTCACTGCTCTTACAGTAAAGAATCCCTTCTATGTTGTGTATAAACCTTCTTTCCTCTAGATGTAGTGGACGCCTCCTTGTTATAGGTACAGTCCATAGTCTCACTGCTCTTACAGTAAAGAATCCCTTCTATGTTGTGTATAAACCTTCTTTCCTCTAGATGTAGTGGACGCCTCCTTGTTATAGGTACAGTCCATAGTCTCACTGCTCTTACAGTAAAGAATCCCTTCTATGTTGTGTATAAACCTTCTTTCCTCTAGATGTAGTGGACGCCTCCTTGTTATAGGTACAGTCCATAGTCTCACTGCTCTTACAGTAAAGAATCCCTTCTATGTTGTGTATAATCCTTCTTTCCTCTAGATGTAGTGGACGCCTCCTTGTTATAGGTACAGTCCATAGTCTCACTGCTCTTACAGTAAAGAATCCCTTCTATGTTGTGTATAAACCTTCTTTCCTCTAGATGTAGTGGACGCCTCCTTGTTATAGGTACAGTCCATAGTGTCACTGCTCTTACAGTAAAGAATCCCTTCTATGTTGTGTATAATCCTTCTTTCCTCTAGATGTAGTGGACGCCTCCTTGTTATAGGTACAGTCCATAGTCTCACTGCTCTTACAGTAAAGAATCCCTTCTATGTTGTGTATAATCCTTCTTTCCTCTAGATGTAGTGGACGCCTCCTTGTTATAGGTACAGTCCATAGTCTCACTGCTCTTACAGTAAAGAATCCCTTCTATGTTGTGTATAAACCTTCTTTCCTCTAGATGTAGTGGACGCCTCCTTGTTATAGGTACAGTCCATAGTCTCACTGCTCTTACAGTAAAGAATCCCTTCTATGTTGTGTATAAACCTTCTTTCCTCTAGATGTAGTGGACGCCTCCTTGTTATAGGTACAGTCCATAGTCTCACTGCTCTTACAGTAAAGAATCCCTTCTATGTTGTGTATAAACCTTCTTTCCTCTAGATGTAGTGGACGCCTCCTTGTTATAGGTACAGTCCATAGTCTCACTGCTCTTACAGTAAAGAATCCCTTCTATGTTGTGTATAAACCTTCTTTCCTCTAGATGTAGTGGACGCCTCCTTGTTATAGGTACAGTCCATAGTCTCACTGCTCTTACAGTAAAGAATCCCTTCTATGTTGTGTATAATCCTTCTTTCCTCTAGATGTAGTGGACGCCTCCTTGTTATAGGTACAGTCCATAGTCTCACTGCTCTTACAGTAAAGAATCCCTTCTATGTTGTGTATAAACCTTCTTTCCTCTAGATGTAGTGGACGCCTCCTTGTTATAGGTACAGTCCATAGTCTCACTGCTCTTACAGTAAAGAATCCCTTCTATGTTGTGTATAAACCTTCTTTCCTCTAGATGTAGTGGACGCCTCCTTGTTATAGGTACAGTCCATAGTCTCACTGCTCTTACAGTAAAGAATCCCTTCTATGTTGTGTATAAACCTTCTTTCCTCTAGATGTAGTGGACGCCTCCTTGTTATAGGTACAGTCCATAGTCTCACTGCTCTTACAGTAAAGAATCCCTTCTATGTTGTGTATAAACCTTCTTTCCTCTAGATGTAGTGGACGCCTCCTTGTTATAGGTACAGTCCATAGTCTCACTGCTCTTACAGTAAAGAATCCCTTCTATGTTGTGTATAATCCTTCTTTCCTCTAGATGTAGTGGACGTCTCCTTGTTATAGGTACAGTCCATAGTCTCACTGCTCTTACAGTAAAGAATCCCTTCTATGTTGTGTATAAACCTTCTTTCCTCTAGATGTAGTGGACGTCTCCTTGTTATAGGTACAGTCCATAGTCTCACTGCTCTTACAGTAAAGAATCCCTTCTATGTTGTGTATAAACCTTCTTTCCTCTAGATGTAGTGGACGCCTCCTTGTTATAGGTACAGTCCATAGTCTCACTGCTCTTACAGTAAAGAATCCCTTCTATGTTGTGTATAAACCTTCTTTCCTCTAGATGTAGTGGACGTCTCCTTGTTATAGGTACAGTCCATAGTCTCACTGCTCTTACAGTAAAGAATCCCTTCTATGTTGTGTATAATCCTTCTTTCCTCTAGATGTAGTGGACGCCTCCTTGTTATAGGTACAGTCCATAGTCTCACTGCTCTTACAGTAAAGAATCCCTTCTATGTTGTGTATAAACCTTCTTTCCTCTAGATGTAGTGGACGCCTCCTTGTTATAGGTACAGTCCATAGTCTCACTGCTCTTACAGTAAAGAATCCCTTCTATGTTGTGTATAATCCTTCTTTCCTCTAGATGTAGTGGACGCCTCCTTGTTATAGGTACAGTCCATAGTCTCACTGCTCTTACAGTAAAGAATCCCTTCTATGTTGTGTATAAACCTTCTTTCCTCTAGATGTAGTGGACGCCTCCTTGTTATAGGTACAGTCCATAGTCTCACTGCTCTTACAGTAAAGAATCCCTTCTATGTTGTGTATAAACCTTCTTTCCTCTAGATGTAGTGGACGCCTCCTTGTTATAGGTACAGTCCATAGTCTCACTGCTCTTACAGTAAAGAATCCCTTCTATGTTGTGTATAAACCTTCTTTCCTCTAGATGTAGTGGACGCCTCCTTGTTATAGGTACAGTCCATAGTCTCACTGCTCTTACAGTAAAGAATCCCTTCTATGTTGTGTATAAACCTTCTTTCCTCTAGATGTAGTGGACGCCTCCTTGTTATAGGTACAGTCCATAGTCTCACTGCTCTTACAGTAAAGAATCCCTTCTATGTTGTGTATAATCCTTCTTTCCTCTAGATGTAGTGGACGCCTCCTTGTTATAGGTACAGTCCATAGTCTCACTGCTCTTACAGTAAAGAATCCCTTCTATGTTGTGTATAATCCTTCTTTCCTCTAGATGTAGTGGACGCCTCCTTGTTATAGGTACAGTCCATAGTCTCACTGCTCTTACAGTAAAGAATCCCTTCTATGTTGTGTATAAACCTTCTTTCCTCTAGATGTAGTGGACGCCTCCTTGTTATAGGTACAGTCCATAGTCTCACTGCTCTTACAGTAAAGAATCCCTTCTATGTTGTGTATAAACCTTCTTTCCTCTAGATGTAGTGGACGTCTCCTTGTTATAGGTACAGTCCATAGTCTCACTGCTCTTACAGTAAAGAATCCCTTCTATGTTGTGTATAAACCTTCTTTCCTCTAGATGTAGTGGACGCCTCCTTGTTATAGGTACAGTCCATAGTCTCACTGCTCTTACAGTAAAGAATCCCTTCTATGTTGTGTATAAACCTTCTTTCCTCTAGATGTAGTGGACGCCTCCTTGTTATAGGTACAGTCCATAGTCTCACTGCTCTTACAGTAAAGAATCCCTTCTATGTTGTGTATAATCCTTCTTTCCTCTAGATGTAGTGGACGCCTCCTTGTTATAGGTACAGTCCATAGTCTCACTGCTCTTACAGTAAAGAATCCCTTCTATGTTGTGTATAAACCTTCTTTCCTCTAGATGTAGTGGACGCCTCCTTGTTATAGGTACAGTCCATAGTCTCACTGCTCTTACAGTAAAGAATCCCTTCTATGTTGTGTATAAACCTTCTTTCCTCTAGATGTAGTGGACGCCTCCTTGTTATAGGTACAGTCCATAGTCTCACTGCTCTTACAGTAAAGAATCCCTTCTATGTTGTGTATAAACCTTCTTTCCTCTAGATGTAGTGGACGCCTCCTTGTTATAGGTACAGTCCATAGTCTCACTGCTCTTACAGTAAAGAATCCCTTCTATGTTGTGTATAATCCTTCTTTCCTCTAGATGTAGTGGACGCCTCCTTGTTATAGGTACAGTCCATAGTCTCACTGCTCTTACAGTAAAGAATCCCTTCTATGTTGTGTATAATCCTTCTTTCCTCTAGATGTAGTGGACGCCTCCTTGTTATAGGTACAGTCCATAGTCTCACTGCTCTTACAGTAAAGAATCCCTTCTATGTTGTGTATAATCCTTCTTTCCTCTAGATGTAGTGGACGCCTCCTTGTTATAGGTACAGTCCATAGTCTCACTGCTCTTACAGTAAAGAATCCCTTCTATGTTGTGTATAAACCTTCTTTCCTCTAGATGTAGTGGACGCCTCCTTGTTATAGGTACAGTCCATAGTCTCACTGCTCTTACAGTAAAGAATCCCTTCTATGTTGTGTATAAACCTTCTTTCCTCTAGATGTAGTGGACGCCTCCTTGTTATAGGTACAGTCCATAGTCTCACTGCTCTTACAGTAAAGAATCCCTTCTATGTTGTGTATAAACCTTCTTTCCTCTAGATGTAGTGGACGCCTCCTTGTTATAGGTACAGTCCATAGTCTCACTGCTCTTACAGTAAAGAATCCCTTCTATGTTGTGTATAAACCTTCTTTCCTCTAGATGTAGTGGACGCCTCCTTGTTATAGGTACAGTCCATAGTCTCACTGCTCTTACAGTAAAGAATCCCTTCTATGTTGTGTATAATCCTTCTTTCCTCTAGATGTAGTGGACGCCTCCTTGTTATAGGTACAGTCCATAGTCTCACTGCTCTTACAGTAAAGAATCCCTTCTATGTTGTGTATAATCCTTCTTTCCTCTAGATGTAGTGGACGTCTCCTTGTTATAGGTACAGTCCATAGTCTCACTGCTCTTACAGTAAAGAATCCCTTCTATGTTGTGTATAAACCTTCTTTCCTCTAGATGTAGTGGACGCCTCCTTGTTATAGGTACAGTCCATAGTCTCACTGCTCTTACAGTAAAGAATCCCTTCTATGTTGTGTATAAACCTTCTTTCCTCTAGATGTAGTGGACGCCTCCTTGTTATAGGTACAGTCCATAGTCTCACTGCTCTTACAGTAAAGAATCCCTTCTATGTTGTGTATAAACCTTCTTTCCTCTAGATGTAGTGGACGCCTCCTTGTTATAGGTACAGTCCATAGTCTCACTGCTCTTACAGTAAAGAATCCCTTCTATGTTGTGTATAATCCTTCTTTCCTCTAGATGTAGTGGACGCCTCCTTGTTATAGGTACAGTCCATAGTCTCACTGCTCTTACAGTAAAGAATCCCTTCTATGTTGTGTATAAACCTTCTTTCCTCTAGATGTAGTGGACGCCTCCTTGTTATAGGTACAGTCCATAGTCTCACTGCTCTTACAGTAAAGAATCCCTTCTATGTTGTGTATAAACCTTCTTTCCTCTAGATGTAGTGGACGCCTCCTTGTTATAGGTACAGTCCATAGTCTCACTGCTCTTACAGTAAAGAATCCCTTCTATGTTGTGTATAAACCTTCTTTCCTCTAGATGTAGTGGACGCCTCCTTGTTATAGGTACAGTCCATAGTCTCACTGCTCTTACAGTAAAGAATCCCTTCTATGTTGTGTATAAACCTTCTTTCCTCTAGATGTAGTGGACGCCTCCTTGTTATAGGTACAGTCCATAGTCTCACTGCTCTTACAGTAAAGAATCCCTTCTATGTTGTGTATAAACCTTCTTTCCTCTAGATGTAGTGGACGCCTCCTTGTTATAGGTACAGTCCATAGTCTCACTGCTCTTACAGTAAAGAATCCCTTCTATGTTGTGTATAAACCTTCTTTCCTCTAGATGTAGTGGACGCCTCCTTGTTATAGGTACAGTCCATAGTCTCACTGCTCTTACAGTAAAGAATCCCTTCTATGTTGTGTATAAACCTTCTTTCCTCTAGATGTAGTGGACGCCTCCTTGTTATAGGTACAGTCCATAGTCTCACTGCTCTTACAGTAAAGAATCCCTTCTATGTTGTGTATAATCCTTCTTTCCTCTAGATGTAGTGGACGCCTCCTTGTTATAGGTACAGTCCATAGTCTCACTGCTCTTACAGTAAAGAATCCCTTCTATGTTGTGTATAATCCTTCTTTCCTCTAGATGTAGTGGACGTCTCCTTGTTATAGGTACAGTCCATAGTCTCACTGCTCTTACAGTAAAGAATCCCTTCTATGTTGTGTATAAACCTTCTTTCCTCTAGATGTAGTGGACGCCTCCTTGTTATAGGTACAGTCCATAGTCTCACTGCTCTTACAGTAAAGAATCCCTTCTATGTTGTGTATAAACCTTCTTTCCTCTAGATGTAGTGGACGCCTCCTTGTTATAGGTACAGTCCATAGTCTCACTGCTCTTACAGTAAAGAATCCCTTCTATGTTGTGTATAAACCTTCTTTCCTCTAGATGTAGTGGACGCCTCCTTGTTATAGGTACAGTCCATAGTCTCACTGCTCTTACAGTAAAGAATCCCTTCTATGTTGTGTATAAACCTTCTTTCCTCTAGATGTAGTGGACGCCTCCTTGTTATAGGTACAGTCCATAGTCTCACTGCTCTTACAGTAAAGAATCCCTTCTATGTTGTGTATAAACCTTCTTTCCTCTAGATGTAGTGGACGCCTCCTTGTTATAGGTACAGTCCATAGTCTCACTGCTCTTACAGTAAAGAATCCCTTCTATGTTGTGTATAATCCTTCTTTCCTCTAGATGTAGTGGACGCCTCCTTGTTATAGGTACAGTCCATAGTCTCACTGCTCTTACAGTAAAGAATCCCTTCTATGTTGTGTATAAACCTTCTTTCCTCTAGATGTAGTGGACGCCTCCTTGTTATAGGTACAGTCCATAGTCTCACTGCTCTTACAGTAAAGAATCCCTTCTATGTTGTGTATAAACCTTCTTTCCTCTAGATGTAGTGGACGCCTCCTTGTTATAGGTACAGTCCATAGTCTCACTGCTCTTACAGTAAAGAATCCCTTCTATGTTGTGTATAATCCTTCTTTCCTCTAGATGTAGTGGACGTCTCCTTGTTATAGGTACAGTCCATAGTCTCACTGCTCTTACAGTAAAGAATCCCTTCTATGTTGTGTATAAACCTTCTTTCCTCTAGATGTAGTGGACGCCTCCTTGTTATAGGTACAGTCCATAGTCTCACTGCTCTTACAGTAAAGAATCCCTTCTATGTTGTGTATAATCCTTCTTTCCTCTAGATGTAGTGGACGCCTCCTTGTTATAGGTACAGTCCATAGTCTCACTGCTCTTACAGTAAAGAATCCCTTCTATGTTGTGTATAAACCTTCTTTCCTCTAGATGTAGTGGACGCCTCCTTGTTATAGGTACAGTCCATAGTCTCACTGCTCTTACAGTAAAGAATCCCTTCTATGTTGTGTATAAACCTTCTTTCCTCTAGATGTAGTGGACGCCTCCTTGTTATAGGTACAGTCCATAGTCTCACTGCTCTTACAGTAAAGAATCCCTTCTATGTTGTGTATAAACCTTCTTTCCTCTAGATGTAGTGGACGCCTCCTTGTTATAGGTACAGTCCATAGTCTCACTGCTCTTACAGTAAAGAATCCCTTCTATGTTGTGTATAATCCTTCTTTCCTCTAGATGTAGTGGACGCCTCCTTGTTATAGGTACAGTCCATAGTCTCACTGCTCTTACAGTAAAGAATCCCTTCTATGTTGTGTATAATCCTTCTTTCCTCTAGATGTAGTGGACGCCTCCTTGTTATAGGTACAGTCCATAGTCTCACTGCTCTTACAGTAAAGAATCCCTTCTATGTTGTGTATAAACCTTCTTTCCTCTAGATGTAGTGGACGCCTCCTTGTTATAGGTACAGTCCATAGTCTCACTGCTCTTACAGTAAAGAATCCCTTCTATGTTGTGTATAAACCTTCTTTCCTCTAGATGTAGTGGACGCCTCCTTGTTATAGGTACAGTCCATAGTCTCACTGCTCTTACAGTAAAGAATCCCTTCTATGTTGTGTATAAACCTTCTTTCCTCTAGATGTAGTGGACGCCTCCTTGTTATAGGTACAGTCCATAGTCTCACTGCTCTTACAGTAAAGAATCCCTTCTATGTTGTGTATAATCCTTCTTTCCTCTAGATGTAGTGGACGCCTCCTTGTTATAGGTACAGTCCATAGTCTCACTGCTCTTACAGTAAAGAATCCCTTCTATGTTGTGTATAAACCTTCTTTCCTCTAGATGTAGTGGACGCCTCCTTGTTATAGGTACAGTCCATAGTCTCACTGCTCTTACAGTAAAGAATCCCTTCTATGTTGTGTATAAACCTTCTTTCCTCTAGATGTAGTGGACGCCTCCTTGTTATAGGTACAGTCCATAGTCTCACTGCTCTTACAGTAAAGAATCCCTTCTATGTTGTGTATAAACCTTCTTTCCTCTAGATGTAGTGGACGCCTCCTTGTTATAGGTACAGTCCATAGTCTCACTGCTCTTACAGTAAAGAATCCCTTCTATGTTGTGTATAAACCTTCTTTCCTCTAGATGTAGTGGACGTCTCCTTGTTATAGGTACAGTCCATAGTCTCACTGCTCTTACAGTAAAGAATCCCTTCTATGTTGTGTATAAACCTTCTTTCCTCTAGATGTAGTGGACGCCTCCTTGTTATAGGTACAGTCCATAGTCTCACTGCTCTTACAGTAAAGAATCCCTTCTATGTTGTGTATAAACCTTCTTTCCTCTAGATGTAGTGGACGCCTCCTTGTTATAGGTACAGTCCATAGTCTCACTGCTCTTACAGTAAAGAATCCCTTCTATGTTGTGTATAAACCTTCTTTCCTCTAGATGTAGTGGACGCCTCCTTGTTATAGGTACAGTCCATAGTCTCACTGCTCTTACAGTAAAGAATCCCTTCTATGTTGTGTATAATCCTTCTTTCCTCTAGATGTAGTGGACGCCTCCTTGTTATAGGTACAGTCCATAGTCTCACTGCTCTTACAGTAAAGAATCCCTTCTATGTTGTGTATAAACCTTCTTTCCTCTAGATGTAGTGGACGCCTCCTTGTTATAGGTACAGTCCATAGTCTCACTGCTCTTACAGTAAAGAATCCCTTCTATGTTGTGTATAATCCTTCTTTCCTCTAGATGTAGTGGACGCCTCCTTGTTATAGGTACAGTCCATAGTCTCACTGCTCTTACAGTAAAGAATCCCTTCTATGTTGTGTATAATCCTTCTTTCCTCTAGATGTAGTGGACGCCTCCTTGTTATAGGTACAGTCCATAGTCTCACTGCTCTTACAGTAAAGAATCCCTTCTATGTTGTGTATAAACCTTCTTTCCTCTAGATGTAGTGGACGCCTCCTTGTTATAGGTACAGTCCATAGTCTCACTGCTCTTACAGTAAAGAATCCCTTCTATGTTGTGTATAAACCTTCTTTCCTCTAGATGTAGTGGACGCCTCCTTGTTATAGGTACAGTCCATAGTCTCACTGCTCTTACAGTAAAGAATCCCTTCTATGTTGTGTATAATCCTTCTTTCCTCTAGATGTAGTGGACGCCTCCTTGTTATAGGTACAGTCCATAGTCTCACTGCTCTTACAGTAAAGAATCCCTTCTATGTTGTGTATAAACCTTCTTTCCTCTAGATGTAGTGGACGCCTCCTTGTTATAGGTACAGTCCATAGTCTCACTGCTCTTACAGTAAAGAATCCCTTCTATGTTGTGTATAAACCTTCTTTCCTCTAGATGTAGTGGACGCCTCCTTGTTATAGGTACAGTCCATAGTCTCACTGCTCTTACAGTAAAGAATCCCTTCTATGTTGTGTATAAACCTTCTTTCCTCTAGATGTAGTGGACGTCTCCTTGTTATAGGTACAGTCCATAGTCTCACTGCTCTTACAGTAAAGAATCCCTTCTATGTTGTGTATAATCCTTCTTTCCTCTAGATGTAGTGGACGCCTCCTTGTTATAGGTACAGTCCATAGTCTCACTGCTCTTACAGTAAAGAATCCCTTCTATGTTGTGTATAATCCTTCTTTCCTCTAGATGTAGTGGACGTCCTCCTTGTTATAGGTACAGTCCATAGTCTCACTGCTCTTACAGTAAAGAATCCCTTCTATGTTGTGTATAAACCTTCTTTCCTCTAGATGTAGTGGACGCCTCCTTGTTATAGGTACAGTCCATAGTCTCACTGCTCTTACAGTAAAGAATCCCTTCTATGTTGTGTATAAACCTTCTTTCCTCTAGATGTAGTGGACGCCTCCTTGTTATAGGTACAGTCCATAGTCTCACTGCTCTTACAGTAAAGAATCCCTTCTATGTTGTGTATAAACCTTCTTTCCTCTAGATGTAGTGGACGCCTCCTTGTTATAGGTACAGTCCATAGTCTCACTGCTCTTACAGTAAAGAATCCCTTCTATGTTGTGTATAAACCTTCTTTCCTCTAGATGTAGTGGACGCCTCCTTGTTATAGGTACAGTCCATAGTCTCACTGCTCTTACAGTAAAGAATCCCTTCTATGTTGTGTATAATCCTTCTTTCCTCTAGATGTAGTGGACGCCTCCTTGTTATAGGTACAGTCCATAGTCTCACTGCTCTTACAGTAAAGAATCCCTTCTATGTTGTGTATAATCCTTCTTTCCTCTAGATGTAGTGGACGTCTCCTTGTTATAGGTACAGTCCATAGTCTCACTGCTCTTACAGTAAAGAATCCCTTCTATGTTGTGTATAAACCTTCTTTCCTCTAGATGTAGTGGACGCCTCCTTGTTATAGGTACAGTCCATAGTCTCACTGCTCTTACAGTAAAGAATCCCTTCTATGTTGTGTATAAACCTTCTTTCCTCTAGATGTAGTGGACGCCTCCTTGTTATAGGTACAGTCCATAGTCTCACTGCTCTTACAGTAAAGAATCCCTTCTATGTTGTGTATAAACCTTCTTTCCTCTAGATGTAGTGGACGCCTCCTTGTTATAGGTACAGTCCATAGTCTCACTGCTCTTACAGTAAAGAATCCCTTCTATGTTGTGTATAAACCTTCTTTCCTCTAGATGTAGTGGACGCCTCCTTGTTATAGGTACAGTCCATAGTCTCACTGCTCTTACAGTAAAGAATCCCTTCTATGTTGTGTATAAACCTTCTTTCCTCTAGATGTAGTGGACGCCTCCTTGTTATAGGTACAGTCCATAGTCTCACTGCTCTTACAGTAAAGAATCCCTTCTATGTTGTGTATAATCCTTCTTTCCTCTAGATGTAGTGGACGCCTCCTTGTTATAGGTACAGTCCATAGTCTCACTGCTCTTACAGTAAAGAATCCCTTCTATGTTGTGTATAAACCTTCTTTCCTCTAGATGTAGTGGACGCCTCCTTGTTATAGGTACAGTCCATAGTCTCACTGCTCTTACAGTAAAGAATCCCTTCTATGTTGTGTATAAACCTTCTTTCCTCTAGATGTAGTGGACGCCTCCTTGTTATAGGTACAGTCCATAGTCTCACTGCTCTTACAGTAAAGAATCCCTTCTATGTTGTGTATAAACCTTCTTTCCTCTAGATGTAGTGGACGTCTCCTTGTTATAGGTACAGTCCATAGTCTCACTGCTCTTACAGTAAAGAATCCCTTCTATGTTGTGTATAAACCTTCTTTCCTCTAGATGTAGTGGACGCCTCCTTGTTATAGGTACAGTCCATAGTCTCACTGCTCTTACAGTAAAGAATCCCTTCTATGTTGTGTATAATCCTTCTTTCCTCTAGATGTAGTGGACGCCTCCTTGTTATAGGTACAGTCCATAGTCTCACTGCTCTTACAGTAAAGAATCCCTTCTATGTTGTGTATAAACCTTCTTTCCTCTAGATGTAGTGGACGCCTCCTTGTTATAGGTACAGTCCATAGTCTCACTGCTCTTACAGTAAAGAATCCCTTCTATGTTGTGTATAAACCTTCTTTCCTCTAGATGTAGTGGACGCCTCCTTGTTATAGGTACAGTCCATAGTCTCACTGCTCTTACAGTAAAGAATCCCTTCTATGTTGTGTATAATCCTTCTTTCCTCTAGATGTAGTGGACGCCTCCTTGTTATAGGTACAGTCCATAGTCTCACTGCTCTTACAGTAAAGAATCCCTTCTATGTTGTGTATAAACCTTCTTTCCTCTAGATGTAGTGGACGCCTCCTTGTTATAGGTACAGTCCATAGTCTCACTGCTCTTACAGTAAAGAATCCCTTCTATGTTGTGTATAAACCTTCTTTCCTCTAGATGTAGTGGACGCCTCCTTGTTATAGGTACAGTCCATAGTCTCACTGCTCTTACAGTAAAGAATCCCTTCTATGTTGTGTATAAACCTTCTTTCCTCTAGATGTAGTGGACGCCTCCTTGTTATAGGTACAGTCCATAGTCTCACTGCTCTTACAGTAAAGAATCCCTTCTATGTTGTGTATAAACCTTCTTTCCTCTAGATGTAGTGGACGCCTCCTTGTTATAGGTACAGTCCATAGTCTCACTGCTCTTACAGTAAAGAATCCCTTCTATGTTGTGTATAATCCTTCTTTCCTCTAGATGTAGTGGACGCCTCCTTGTTATAGGTACAGTCCATAGTCTCACTGCTCTTACAGTAAAGAATCCCTTCTATGTTGTGTATAATCCTTCTTTCCTCTAGATGTAGTGGACGTCTCCTTGTTATAGGTACAGTCCATAGTCTCACTGCTCTTACAGTAAAGAATCCCTTCTATGTTGTGTATAAACCTTCTTTCCTCTAGATGTAGTGGACGCCTCCTTGTTATAGGTACAGTCCATAGTCTCACTGCTCTTACAGTAAAGAATCCCTTCTATGTTGTGTATAAACCTTCTTTCCTCTAGATGTAGTGGACGCCTCCTTGTTATAGGTACAGTCCATAGTCTCACTGCTCTTACAGTAAAGAATCCCTTCTATGTTGTGTATAAACCTTCTTTCCTCTAGATGTAGTGGACGCCTCCTTGTTATAGGTACAGTCCATAGTCTCACTGCTCTTACAGTAAAGAATCCCTTCTATGTTGTGTATAATCCTTCTTTCCTCTAGATGTAGTGGACGCCTCCTTGTTATAGGTACAGTCCATAGTCTCACTGCTCTTACAGTAAAGAATCCCTTCTATGTTGTGTATAAACCTTCTTTCCTCTAGATGTAGTGGACGCCTCCTTGTTATAGGTACAGTCCATAGTCTCACTGCTCTTACAGTAAAGAATCCCTTCTATGTTGTGTATAAACCTTCTTTCCTCTAGATGTAGTGGACGCCTCCTTGTTATAGGTACAGTCCATAGTCTCACTGCTCTTACAGTAAAGAATCCCTTCTATGTTGTGTATAAACCTTCTTTCCTCTAGATGTAGTGGACGCCTCCTTGTTATAGGTACAGTCCATAGTCTCACTGCTCTTACAGTAAAGAATCCCTTCTATGTTGTGTATAAACCTTCTTTCCTCTAGATGTAGTGGACGCCTCCTTGTTATAGGTACAGTCCATAGTCTCACTGCTCTTACAGTAAAGAATCCCTTCTATGTTGTGTATAAACCTTCTTTCCTCTAGATGTAGTGGACGCCTCCTTGTTATAGGTACAGTCCATAGTCTCACTGCTCTTACAGTAAAGAATCCCTTCTATGTTGTGTATAATCCTTCTTTCCTCTAGATGTAGTGGACGCCTCCTTGTTATAGGTACAGTCCATAGTCTCACTGCTCTTACAGTAAAGAATCCCTTCTATGTTGTGTATAATCCTTCTTTCCTCTAGATGTAGTGGACGTCTCCTTGTTATAGGTACAGTCCATAGTCTCACTGCTCTTACAGTAAAGAATCCCTTCTATGTTGTGTATAAACCTTCTTTCCTCTAGATGTAGTGGACGCCTCCTTGTTATAGGTACAGTCCATAGTCTCACTGCTCTTACAGTAAAGAATCCCTTCTATGTTGTGTATAATCCTTCTTTCCTCTAGATGTAGTGGACGCCTCCTTGTTATAGGTACAGTCCATAGTCTCACTGCTCTTACAGTAAAGAATCCCTTCTATGTTGTGTATAAACCTTCTTTCCTCTAGATGTAGTGGACGCCTCCTTGTTATAGGTACAGTCCATAGTCTCACTGCTCTTACAGTAAAGAATCCCTTCTATGTTGTGTATAATCCTTCTTTCCTCTAGATGTAGTGGACGCCTCCTTGTTATAGGTACAGTCCATAGTCTCACTGCTCTTACAGTAAAGAATCCCTTCTATGTTGTGTATAAACCTTCTTTCCTCTAGATGTAGTGGACGCCTCCTTGTTATAGGTACAGTCCATAGTCTCACTGCTCTTACAGTAAAGAATCCCTTCTATGTTGTGTATAAACCTTCTTTCCTCTAGATGTAGTGGACGCCTCCTTGTTATAGGTACAGTCCATAGTCTCACTGCTCTTACAGTAAAGAATCCCTTCTATGTTGTGTATAATCCTTCTTTCCTCTAGATGTAGTGGACGTCTCCTTGTTATAGGTACAGTCCATAGTCTCACTGCTCTTACAGTAAAGAATCCCTTCTATGTTGTGTATAATCCTTCTTTCCTCTAGATGTAGTGGACGTCTCCTTGTTATAGGTACAGTCCATAGTCTCACTGCTCTTACAGTAAAGAATCCCTTCTATGTTGTGTATAAACCTTCTTTCCTCTAGATGTAGTGGACGCCTCCTTGTTATAGGTACAGTCCATAGTCTCACTGCTCTTACAGTAAAGAATCCCTTCTATGTTGTGTATAAACCTTCTTTCCTCTAGATGTAGTGGACGCCTCCTTGTTATAGGTACAGTCCATAGTCTCACTGCTCTTACAGTAAAGAATCCCTTCTATGTTGTGTATAAACCTTCTTTCCTCTAGATGTAGTGGACGCCTCCTTGTTATAGGTACAGTCCATAGTCTCACTGCTCTTACAGTAAAGAATCCCTTCTATGTTGTGTATAAACCTTCTTTCCTCTAGATGTAGTGGACGCCTCCTTGTTATAGGTACAGTCCATAGTCTCACTGCTCTTACAGTAAAGAATCCCTTCTATGTTGTGTATAAACCTTCTTTCCTCTAGATGTAGTGGACGCCTCCTTGTTATAGGTACAGTCCATAGTCTCACTGCTCTTACAGTAAAGAATCCCTTCTATGTTGTGTATAATCCTTCTTTCCTCTAGATGTAGTGGACGCCTCCTTGTTATAGGTACAGTCCATAGTCTCACTGCTCTTACAGTAAAGAATCCCTTCTATGTTGTGTATAAACCTTCTTTCCTCTAGATGTAGTGGACGCCTCCTTGTTATAGGTACAGTCCATAGTCTCACTGCTCTTACAGTAAAGAATCCCTTCTATGTTGTGTATAAACCTTCTTTCCTCTAGATGTAGTGGACGCCTCCTTGTTATAGGTACAGTCCATAGTCTCACTGCTCTTACAGTAAAGAATCCCTTCTATGTTGTGTATAAACCTTCTTTCCTCTAGATGTAGTGGACGCCTCCTTGTTATAGGTACAGTCCATAGTCTCACTGCTCTTACAGTAAAGAATCCCTTCTATGTTGTGTATAATCCTTCTTTCCTCTAGATGTAGTGGACGCCTCCTTGTTATAGGTACAGTCCATAGTCTCACTGCTCTTACAGTAAAGAATCCCTTCTATGTTGTGTATAAACCTTCTTTCCTCTAGATGTAGTGGACGCCTCCTTGTTATAGGTACAGTCCATAGTCTCACTGCTCTTACAGTAAAGAATCCCTTCTATGTTGTGTATAAACCTTCTTTCCTCTAGATGTAGTGGACGTCTCCTTGTTATAGGTACAGTCCATAGTCTCACTGCTCTTACAGTAAAGAATCCCTTCTATGTTGTGTATAAACCTTCTTTCCTCTAGATGTAGTGGACGCCTCCTTGTTATAGGTACAGTCCATAGTCTCACTGCTCTTACAGTAAAGAATCCCTTCTATGTTGTGTATAATCCTTCTTTCCTCTAGATGTAGTGGACGCCTCCTTGTTATAGGTACAGTCCATAGTCTCACTGCTCTTACAGTAAAGAATCCCTTCTATGTTGTGTATAAACCTTCTTTCCTCTAGATGTAGTGGACGCCTCCTTGTTATAGGTACAGTCCATAGTGTCACTGCTCTTACAGTAAAGAATCCCTTCTATGTTGTGTATAAACCTTCTTTCCTCTAGATGTAGTGGACGCCTCCTTGTTATAGGTACAGTCCATAGTCTCACTGCTCTTACAGTAAAGAATCCCTTCTATGTTGTGTATAAACCTTCTTTCCTCTAGATGTAGTGGGCGCCTCCTTGTTATAGGTACAGTCCATAGTCTCACTGCTCTTACAGTAAAGAATCCCTTCTATGTTGTGTATAAACCTTCTTTCCTCTAGATGTAGTGGACGCCTCCTTGTTATAGGTACAGTCCATAGTCTCACTGCTCTTACAGTAAAGAATCCCTTCTATGTTGTGTATAATCCTTCTTTCCTCTAGATGTAGTGGACGCCTCCTTGTTATAGGTACAGTCCATAGTCTCACTGCTCTTACAGTAAAGAATCCCTTCTATGTTGTGTATAAACCTTCTTTCCTCTAGATGTAGTGGACGCCTCCTTGTTATAGGTACAGTCCATAGTCTCACTGCTCTTACAGTAAAGAATCCCTTCTATGTTGTGTATAAACCTTCTTTCCTCTAGATGTAGTGGACGTCTCCTTGTTATAGGTACAGTCCATAGTCTCACTGCTCTTACAGTAAAGAATCCCTTCTATGTTGGTGGAGATGATAGAAATGTAGTACACTTACCTCTCCGCTCAGCAGGTAGATGATCTCCAAGGTGAAGTCTAATATTCTTCTGGTGATCTCATTCCTGTCCTTGTCCATCCTTGGTGGGTCATTCAGGAGAAGGAGCGTTCTGGAGGAGAAGAGGAGGAAACTGGATGAGCTGGAGGATCTAGTACTGAGGAGGGGCCCGAAATCATACAGGGGCCACATGATGTGTGACATACAGGAGCTCCTCAGAGCCCCCAGCACATGGATACAGGAGGATTCCCACAGACACCAGCACCAGTGATGGGGCCCATTGTATGTCACTGCAGGATGGAACTAAGACTCTGTTCACACCTGTACCACAGACACCAGCACCAGTGATGGGGCCCAGAACCCCCTGATGTCATCTTACCTTATAGCGGGAGTTTTCTCCTAAATCCCCAGGTGTGAACGTGTCCTGAGAGCAGCCAGCGAGCCCCTGCTGTATATACAGTATATATATATATATCTATAGCCTGTGATAATGGCTGATAACAGAGAGAACAACACAACAGCAGTGACTACCGACCAGGACCTGCTCTGTATCTGCTACACTGCAAGAGCTGAAGGACCTGTGATGATGTCCCCCCACAACAACACAACAACAAAACAGGGCGGGCCGCAGCGGAGAGGACAACACAAAAAAAAAAAAAAAAACCTATTTACCTCTCCCTAAAATATTAAAATTAAAATGAGTTAACACCTTTAAATTAAATCTAAACAAATTTTATTTTTTAAGGTGCCCTCTTTTTTTTTAGGGGGGGCCAAGTAATAAAGAGGGGAGGCCCTCTGGGGGAGTTATATTACAGAACGTGTGTACAGACCTCCCAACTTTTCAAGGATGCAAAGAGGGACAATAGTTGAATTCTCTGACATGAAGCCACGCCCCTGGACACACCCCCTTCACGCCCCATCTTTTCCTATAAATATGAGCATTTCCTTCAGCATTTTAGTAAGCCTATAGTTTTACCAACATAAAAATAATATATATAGATACAGATATCTATATCTGCGCTTGCATCCCATCTGGGGATTCCTCTCCCTCCTCTTTTATAAAAAAAAAAAAGGAGAAAACACCCCCGGAAGAGAATTTTTTTTTTTTTAAGTTGTTTGTTTTCCCTTTCGGGCCCCCCCCGGGGGGGCCCCCCCCCTCCTACCCCCCCCCCCCCCCCACCCTTCCCCCGCCCAACACACTTATATACTGCAATATATTTAATAATAATAATAATAATAATAATAACAGTCCTTTAATAGCCCCCCAGTGGGGAAATTCAGTGTGTTACAGCAGCAAAGATAAGATAAGATAAGCAGATACAGATACAAATACAACATGTACAGGAATGTTCCAAGGTGAGAGGCATTACATTAATAGCAGACAGACAGATAGGACGTAGCAGAGGAGGGGGGGGGGATATAACAGGCAGAGAGATATTTCAGTTCTCTGTATGTAATGATCTCCGCTTAGGTCGGTGTTGGTTGTACAGCCTAACCGCGGTGGGGAGGAAAGACTTCCGATAGCGCTCCTTCTCACACCTAGGGTGGAGCAGTCGGTCACTGACAGTACTGCTCAGCGCGATCACAGTCTCATGCATGGGATGGGACTTCTTCTTCTGCATGGAGCTCACCACGGACAGTATCCTTCTGTCACCCACCACCTGCACTGGGTCCAGTGGGCTCCCCAGGACAGAGCTGGCCCTTCTAATCAGCTTGTCGAGTCTATTCCTATCCCTGGTTGATATACTGCTCCCCCAGCAGGCCACTCCAAAGAAGATGGCTGATGCCACTACCGAGTTGAAGAAAGTCCTAAGAAGTGCCCCCCGGATTCCAAAGGCTCTCAGCTTCCTAAGCAGGTAGAGCCTACTGTGGCCCTTCCTGTACAGGGCCTCCATATGATCTGCCCAGTCCAGCTTATTATTAAGGAGCAGACCCAGGTACTTATAGGTGTTCACAATCTCGATGCCCGTCCCCAGGATGTCCACTGGTTTAGGAGGACTTCTGCCTTTACGGAAGTCCACCACCATCTCCTTGGTCTTCCCCGCGTTAATCTTCAGGTGGTTCCGCTGGCACCAGTCCACAAAAAAATGGTTCAGTTCTCTGTACTCTCTGTCATCATCATCTGTGATGAGACCCACTATTGCAGAGTCGTCAGAATACTTCTGTAGGTAGCAGCTGGATGAGTTGCACCTAAAATCAGCAGTGTACAGTGTGAAGAGGAAAGGGGCGAGAACCGTACCCTGAGGTGCCCCCGTATTACAGATCACGGTACCTGACACACAGTCTCGGGCTCTCACGTATTGAGGTCGATTTGTGAGGTAGTCTAGGATCCAGTTGGAGAGGTGGTGGTCCACTCCAGCAAGGCCCAGCTTGTCCCTCAATAACCTGGGCTGTATGGTGTTAAAAGCACTGGAGAAATCAAAGAACATTATTCTCACTGTGTTCCCTGGTTTCTCCAGGTGAGACAGAGCCCTGTGCAGAAGATGGATGATGGCATCATCTACCCCAATGCCCGGCCGATAAGCAAACTGGAGTGGGTCCATAGCGGGGCTCACTAGAGGGCGGAGATGTGTGAGAACCAATCTCTCCAAGATCTTCATCAGGTGGGATGTCAGTGCTACAGGTCTGTAGTCGTTGAGGTCCATAGGGTGGGGTTTCTTTGGAACTGGTACCACACAAGAAGATTTCCATAATTCAGGGACTATTTCCTGCCTCAGGCTCATATTATACATATATGTAATTATACCACACAGCTGGTCCCCGCAAGTCTTAATTAGCCTTGCACTGATGTCATCTGGCCCTGCGGCTTTCCTCGCCTTGATCTTTTTCATCTCCTTCCTCACCTGGGCCCGTGTGAGGGTCAGACTGTGGTCAGATAAAGACAGATTTCTGGATTTACTGGTCTGTTGGGAAGTGGCCGCATGGGGTGAAGTCATTGTGGTGGGGGGAGCTGAAGGACATGCTGGGGTGGGAGGAGCTGGTGTGTGATCAAATCTGTTGAAGAATAGGTTTAGTTCATTAAGCCAATTAACATCTGCCTCAATCTGGCAGACAGACTGTTTATGACCCGAAATTGACTTAAGCCCCTCCCAGACCCCCCTTATGTCTTTTCTTTCCATTTGCTTTTCCATTTTTTCCTTATAACTGGCTTTTCCCTGCCTGATTTGGTGCCTCAGCTCCTTTTGTACTTCCTTCAACCCCTCCTTATCTCTTGTCCTGAATGCCATCTTTTTCTCCTTAAGTAGTGTTTTTATATCAGAGTTAATCCATGGTTTGTTGTTGGAGAAGCACCTCACCACTTTTGTGGGTACTGTGTTGTCCACACAAAAATTAATGTAGTCTGTTATGCAGTGTGTGAGTCCTTCTATATCTTCTCCATAAGAATTCTGCAGAACTTCCCATGCGGTTGTGTCAAAACAATCCCTCAGAGCCTCATCACTCTCCTCGGACCATATCCTCACTGTGCGGGTGACAGCTGGTTCTCTACGTACAAGTGGCTTGTACACAGGTTGGAGATGCACTAGGTTGTGATCCGATCTCCCCAGGGGCGGTAGGGCTGATGAGTTATATGCCTCCCTCGCGTTGGCAAGGAATAAGTCCAGTGTTTTGTTGTCTCTTGTGTGGCAGGTTACATACTGTGTGAGACTGGGCAGTGTGTATGATGGAGAGGCATGGTTGAAATCACCCGACAGAAGAAAGAGGGCCTGGGGATGTTTTAACTGTAAAAGGCTCAGGCTTACCACATCCCTGCACACTACGCATGTACAGCTTCACTCTTTCCTTTCAGTCGCCTCCCAACATGCAGGCCCATGTAAAAAACATTACCCCATCTCCCTTCAGCCACCTTCACCATGGGACTGCATGTAGACAGCATCATCCTCTCTCCCTGCTTCAGCTCCATCCAACACGCAGTCCATGTAGATCTCACCCTCTCCTTAGTCAGCCTCCTCCAATTTATGCAGTCCCATGTAGATCTCACCCTCTCTTTAGTCAGCCCCCTAAAATTTATGCAGTTCCATGCATTAAAAAAGCACCCCTCTCCCCCTTCAGCCCACTACAACCCCCAGTTTGATGTCCGCCCTCCATCTGTTCCCAGTTTAATATCCCCCTTCATGATCTGCCACCAATTTAATGCCCCCTTCATCTGCCACCAGTTCCCCCTCTTGTTCCCACAAGCTGTCTCTTCTTTCCTCACCTTTCAGTAGTTCCTTCCATGCAGCTTCCTGTACTGTGTAAGACCGCACTGTCCTGTACGATCCAGACTAGCTCCGCCCACCCGAGTCTGATCACATGGTCATGACGTCATCAAAGGTCCTTTAGCCCACAAGGATTTTGCATACTGTTTAGCCTTTACCCTAGGTAGATGCTAAATCCTAGTGAGCTAAAGGACATGTAATGTATATAGAAGTGTAATGGGGGTTTGTTACAACCCAAGCTAGCATTTTAAGAGGCCACAGAATGGATCCATTCGAAGTTGGTCAAAGTGTGGACTGATGCTCAGGTGGCAGCCAATAATAATAACAACAACAACTTTATTTATATAGCACCAACATATTCCGTAGCACTTTACAAACCAGAGGACACATGGACAATATGAGACATTAGAATATCACACAATAGGAGTGAGGGCCCGGACACAAGAGCTTACATTCTACGAGGAGATAGGGGGACATAAGAGGTCAGGGGGCTTGTTTGCTACAATGGTCCAGCCATCTTTTATTAGAAAAGGTTGTGTGACTGAAGCTGTATGAGCCGTCACCAGCCGGTATCTGGGAATGACCAGATACTAAATCCGAGGAGTGCAGTGTTATTAAGGTGTTACTGTTCTCCACTTCCGCAGCCTACAGCCTAGCTGACCTGCATGCATGTCGTGTCTACCTCCTACAGACAGTAGGCTAAAACTGACTAGCACATTGTCTGTGGAGTGGTTATAGTCAAGAGGCGTAGCCGACATCTGTTGGTATTCCTAGTGTCAGCCTCTAGTGTCCAGGTCTATACCCAGGTTGCCGTGAGCTCCAATAAGAGAAAAATACTCATTTTCCTTTGATTAAATGGGTGTTCCAGGATAACACGATTTTTATATGAGGCCAGGGAAGTTGAAAAAAATAAAAATAAATAAACCTGTCTCTGGTGCTCAAGTGTTTTCTTCCAGCTGACATCCCCACGGAGACTTCTGCCAAAACAAGACATCCGAGCACCAGGGACAGTTGCGCAAGTTTCTTTTTTTATTTCATTTTTTTTTTTCACCTTCCCGAGCCTCATGTTAAAAATGTGATTATCCTGGACAACCCCTTTAACAAAGACGATTTTTTAAAGTTTAGAAACAGCCCTAAAAGGTTCTGCCATTCGTTTCCTACTGGTTTTCCTTCTGATACATTCCCTTTAATTAGTATTGGCAATTGTCTGTGTCCTTAAGAGGTTTATAAAAGTCTGCCTATGAGCAATAAACTCTGTAAGGCTGAGGCTCCAGCTTGCGAAACGCAGCTTTTTTTGTTGCTGATTTTGTTGCAGTTTTTTTGAGCCAAAGCCAGGAGTGGATTGAGGAGAAGGTAGAAGTATCAGTACTTTCTAGATATTTTCCATTCCTTTTGCAGCCTGTAACGTCCTTCCCTGTTCAGGCTTTGGCACCATCCTCTGGGCGCACGCTGCGGCACAGGAGGCGTGCACGGTTGTAATTCTTTCCTTGAGCATGTTAGGAGTGTTTTGCTACTGTTGCGTCAAAACTCTCTCTTTGCCAAACTGTCCAAATGCCTGTTCGGAGTCCAAAGGGTCACCTTCCTCGGTTACGTTATTACTCCCGATTCTTTTTGTATGGATCCACTAAAAGTCATGGCTATTAAAAACTGGGAACGCCCCTCCAACCTTAAAGCCCTGCAACGTTTCTTGGGGTTCTCCAACTATTATCGAAAATTTATTAAGAATTTCTCTTCTATAGCGAAGCCATTAACGGATCTCACAAAGAAAGGTGCCGATGTGACCAAATGGACTCCGGAAGCGGAAGAGGCTTTTGTACATCTCAAGAAATGTTTTGTTGAGGCTCCTGTATTAGTACCACCAGACTATGATCGGCCATTTATTATTGAGGTTGATGCCTTGCTCCCAGTAATACTCCCACTGGGAAACTATTTGTACCTCCAAATCTTCGTCTTCGTGTTTTGGAGGAAATTCATTGTTCTACCTTAACGGGACATCCCGGCTTTGCTGGGACTAAATACCTTCTCTCCCGCTCTTACTGGTGGCCGTCCTGGTCTCAAGACGTATGTGAATTTGTTGCTGCCTGTGAGACATGTGCTAAGATGAAGACTCCTAGGTGATTACCCGAGGGCCTTCTTCATGCCCTTCCTATACCTAAGAGACCATGGTCCCATTTGTCAATGGACTTCATTACTGATTTGCCTTGTTCCCAAGGGAAGACTGTGATTTGGGTTGTTGTGGATAGATTCTCCAAAATGTGTCATTTTGTACCCCTAAAGAAAATTCCTAGTGCTCCACGTCTAGCCTCGTTCTTTATTAATCACATACTCTGCTTGCATGGTGTACCGGAAAATATTGTATCTGATCGGGGTGTACAATTTGTCTCTAGATTCTGGAAGGAATTTTGTGGTCGTCTGGGGGTCTCTCTGTCTTTCTCTTCCGCGTTCCACCCTGAGACCAATGGCCAGACAGAGAGATTCAACCAAACTTTGGAACAGTACTTAAGGTGTTTTGTGTCTGATGCTCAAGAAAAATGGAGAACCTTTCTTCCTCTAGCAGAGTTTGCAATAAACAACAGGGTTAACGTCACCACTAAAATGTCTCCGTTTTATTGCAACTATGGTTTTAACCCCAGGTACTCCTCCCTCCGTAGCACCAAGTCTGTTAATCCCACTGCCGAACAGATTTATCAGCGACTGTGTACAGTCTGGGCCCAGGCTCGTCTGAGCCTGGTTAAAGCCCAAGATTTTAAAAAACGGCAGGCAAATAAAAGACGCTTACCTGGCCCTGAATACAGAGTGGGAGATCGAGTCTGGCTGTCCACTAGGAATTTGCGTCTTAGAGTTCCTTCGAGGAAATTTGCACCACGTTACATTGGGCCCTATGTCATTTCTGAACTCATAAACCCAGTATCTTTTAAATTACAACTTCCAAGTTCTTTTCGTATCCACAACGTCTTCCACAAGTCGCTTTTGAAGAAGTATATCTCCCCTGTCCTTACTTCTTCCAGTCCACCTGCGCCGGCGGTGGTCCAAGTGGAACTAGAATATGAAGTAGAAAAAATTCTGGATTTCCGTCGGGTGCAGAATGCTGTTCAGTACCTCGTGCACTGCAAGGGTTATGGCCCGGAAGAGCGAACGTGGGTTTCTGGTAGGGACCTACATGCGCCACGTTTAATTAATCTCTTTCATCGCCAGAACCCTTCGAAACCTGGTCCATCTGGCGAGGGTCCAGAGGCCCCTCATAAAAGGGGGGGTACTGTAACGTCCTTGCCTGTCCGGGCTTTGGCGCCGTCCTCCGGGCGCACGCTGCGGCACAGGAGGCGTGCACGGTTGTAATTCTTTCCTTGGGTTTTTCTTGTATTGTCTGAACACTGTCCTATTCCCTCACCTCCTTAATTGATTTTCCACCACGCCCTTCTCCTTCACCTTGCTCTCCCCCTGCTTCACCAAGAGTTAACTTTAGTCCTGCCTTTGTGATTGACAGCCTGTCCTCCTATCAAGTCTGAGGCGGGTTCTTTCTCCCTATTTATTGTTTGCTCACTTTCCCATTGGTGCCTGCTATTGCAATTCGCTTACTGGCTATACTCCTTGTTCCTTGTTACCTGCTCTTCTGATATTTTGACCACTGGCTTTGACTTTGACTATTCTCTTGGATTTTGATTCTGTACTGCATTGCTCGATTGTTACCGACCCCTTGGATAGCTGCCCTCCCTTTGTTGTTTGTGCGTCCTGTCTGCGTTCTGTGTTGTCACTTATTCAGAGTAGGGACCGGCTCCAAGTTGTTCCTGTCATTAGGACAGTGAGACAAGTAGGTAGGGACAGGGTCTGGGTCAACTTTAGGGCTCACTGTCTCTGTATTCCCTTCCTCTCAGGTTTTTGCTGCAGCACTGGAGGATTGCTCAACTGGTAATTCACTTACAGTCTGGCAGTGGTGACTACAGAAGGAAGGGACAATATCCAAGCTACACTGTGATTCCAAGAATCTGACAAAGAGTTCATGTATCTCATCAATTCTTAAAGGATTCTCAGCTCTGCTCACTTCCTGGAACCTGCCACATGGGATGCCATAATTTTTCGTTGATCAATATATAGAGCTTTTATCAAGAATGCTCTCAAACAACCCAGAGTCGCAACATCTGAATCACCAGTCACACACACAGACTTGCTAATTAGCTTGACCACAACTGAATAAGAACCTGGGACTTGTTTGACCACCTGTACCCCTGGCTTATGGGGTTGAGCATTATAAATTACTGTATACAGTCTTAGCACATACCTACTGTGAAGGATCTAGTCCTCTCAAAACCCGCTTCTGGCACACTTGAGATCGATTCAATTACCTCACACCCACTCCCAGTGAGTGTGTTGGGCCTCTGAGGATAATACACAAGACGAGCCTTCTAAATTTTATATATTTATTAACCCCTAAACAGGTCAGCACTAGGCACTTAACACATACAGAGGATACATGTAGCGATTAGCAAGCATATACAAGTGGCGGCTTAGGCCGAATGGAAAGCACATGTTTGAAGTCTCCCACTTGACTTCCCCCCCACACCTCTCCTCTAGGAATAGCACATCACCAAGACCAGAAGACAAAAGAGACTGGTTAAGCCTAGGCGGAGACCTTTTGTCTCCCCTGGTCTCCTCCCTAGGTGAGGTCACCAGTGGGAGGAGCCCCGCCCGCTCTCTACATCTCTTAGAATCATTTTTCTGTATAATTCTTTGCCCGATGACTATAGAGTCGGGCCGGTGGTATGATCGGGTTCGTGGCAAGATCCCCAACACATAGACTCCAAGGTTGATACTCCATTTCCCTTTGGCTAAGGAGATCAGTGCCTGGACCTTTCCCAGGCTTTGAACTATGACATGTGTATATTCTGAGCGTGCGCCTTGACCTGACGCATCTGGGGAATTTATCAGGTCAACTCTAAGATGTTCCCCAGGCCAGATATTGTCATAAAACCACAATCCCTTTGAAGTAGAGGTGGTGTCAGACTGTCTACCAAAGATATGTGTTTCCCCAGCACATTGTTTCTGCATGACCCCCGGCTGTGTTCATGATCGTTGCAATCTTATGCAGATACAGGCCTGTGCCAGTGGCTCTCTGGGGATCAAAGGGCACCATAGCCCCCAGGCCTGTAACCAAATTGCTGATAACAGACAGGAACCATAATACTGTGAGTGAAGATTAATAACATAAAACCATATCTGAGCCTCATATCATGACAACTACTGACACATTGAAGAAAAACCCCGTTATGACAATGTACACAACAGTTACAACATATCTAGACACACAATTTGTACAGTATAATATATACATACTTCATCACAAAGAGTATTAAACACTGCAATCTGGCTTATGACACATTACTATTACATCTTGCAGTGCACACAGCGTCCTGAATGAATCAAGTAAAGAGAAGTGAGGTACAGGGGACAATTAAGCTTTACGGCTTTGGTAATAGTCAAAGTTTTTCTCTTCTTCTTTATACCCACAAGACTTTTCCTTCATGGATCTGTAAGAGTTAAAAATAACCCCAGGTAGATTAGGTAAATAAGTCAGGTAAAACCCGGTACCGGCAAAAAGACAGAGATGACACAGGCTTGTCAGTAACTGCCAGAGATCTCCTGTGGGAGGAGCACTGGTCGTTTATTTTATAGAGTATTGAGCAAAAGTTACAATCAATCATATTACGTAAATTGGGGATGGGTTATTGGCATACAAATATGGGACTTTTTAGAATTTCTGGGAATTCATCTCAAATTATATTTAACCAAATGTCACACAATAGTTCTTAAGTTACATAACAATGATGGATGAAGTAATCTTGACTCCCTCGCATCCTTCACCCATATCTTGCGACATATCTGGTCAGACTGTCTAAACCAAATTTGGCAGTACAAGTTGTTTACGGTATAAAAATGAGAATATGTCCAAAAATGGTAAAAACAAAGGAATGTCACGTGATACAGAATACAAAGTCTTTTTGAAACTTTGGTTCACAATACATGAGTGATACAGGAGTATATATGTTTGGTTATATGAGATTATAATGGAGAATATATATAAGATTAACTATATGATGATTACTCTAACATTACTCCCCTCTCTTTATCATTTTTATACAGGTCACACGGACAAAGTCTAACTCCCGTGTTATTTAGGATAGTAATTAGAGTCACCCTACCTACCCAAAGTGTGAGAATACTAATTTTCACAAATTGAGGGATGCCAGCATCCGTCCAGATGACTCCAATACATAACCATCCCACTACCTGTCAATATTTTGTCCATGTTACCTATACAAAAAGGATTTAAGGAGCAAATAACTTTTTGTACTTATAAAAGATTACATATTGGTTCATAAGTCCATTATAATGAAATGTTCTCAATAGAATCGTTTCTTACATCAACTTGTTTGACGAAATTCCTTAGCTCAGGGGTGTCAAACTAATTTTCACCGGGGGCCACTTCAGCCTCACGGGGTACCTTGAAGGGCCAAGATTATTTTACACATGTATAAAAATAACTTCTCCTTAACAGATAAGCGAGCTATTAAGCAGTAATTACATTTGTACATTACTACTGTTACAATCAGCCCTTTGAGGTCAACCAGGAAGAACATAATGTATTGTTAAAACCTAAGACATTGGCACGTTACATACTATCCTCATCCTTTTCTGAATATATAAAAAATTAAGCACTATACAAATACTGTTTACCCCTGCAAACGGTATTATGCTCTATAGTTGCCTCTGCACACGGTATTACGCACCACAGCGGCCCCTGCACACGGTATTATGCCCCATAGTTGCCCCTGCACACGGTATTATGCTCCATAGTTGCCCCTACACACGGTATTATGCTCCATAGTTGCCCCTGCACACGGTATTATGCTCCATAGTTGCCCCTGCACACGGTATTATGCTCCATAGTGGCCACTGCACACGTTATTATGCTCCATAGTGGCCCCTGCACACGTTATTATGCTCCATAGTGGCCCCTGCACACGTTATTATGCTCCATAGTGGCCCCTGCAATCGGTATTATGCTCCTTAGTGGCCCCTGCATTGGTATTATGCCCCATAGTGGCCCCTGCAAACGGTATTATAGTCCATAGTGGCCCCTGCACATGGTATTATGCCCCATAGTAACCCCCCCACCCATGAACTATTATTATATTCTGGGGTCTTTTCAGATCCCAGAGTATAATGATCGGAGACCCAGGTGGTGACAAACATAAAAATCAGTGTTACTTACCTGGGCCCGGTGCGCTCCCTGCGTTCGGCCTTCTTCAATGTCACACAGACCGGCGTCGCGACATAATGACGTCGGCCTGGCTCACGTGACGCCTGCGACGTCACCAAAGAAGGCCGAAGCCTGCTGGGAGTATCATCGGATCGCCGGAGAGGTGAGTAACACAGGTTTATATGTTTATCACCTCCCCGGGGTCTCCGATTATTATACTCCGGGATCTGAAAAGCCCCCGGAGTATAATAATAGTAGTATTTGATGTGGTTCGCCGGCCGCGGCCTCACTTACCATCCCCGCTCCTGCACACAGTCGCTTCTGCGTCCCATAGCAGAAGGGGAAGCGGGGGGCGGCCACGGCCAACAGCGGGGATCGGTAAGTAAATAGGCCGTTACGTGCCGGGGATGCTCCTGCAGGCAACGGCCTATTTATATATATATAAAAAAACTTATCCTCACCTACCTGCGATGCCTTGATGCAGCCGTCTCCTCCTCTTGTCTGCGTGTCAGCGTAGGAGGCGCGATGACGTCATTGTATCGCCACCTGCGCTGACATGCAGAGGTCTTGTAAACCAGCCCAGGACAGGTATCGCACAGCTTTGTTTTGTTTTTTTAAGCGGCCTGTCCTGGGCTGGTTTACATTACATAATGTACATAGACAATAAAAAATGCCGCGCCCTGCGGGCCAGCTAAGTGCCTGGCCGGATAACAGAAGGCAGCGGGCCAGATTCGGCCCGCGGGCCTTGTGTTTGACACCTGTGCCTTAGATGAAGGGACTTCCACAATGGATACAATTGGTAAGGTTCTCTAATGCTTCTTTTCCACATGAGTTGCATGTGTATCTTTGAGAAGTTTGAGAAGTCAGTATCACCATTGCATTTTCATCTTTTGATACAGATCCAGATTTAAACGTTCCTGAAAAACATTCACATTTTAGTATTCTTTTACATATTAACAGGAGACGTTTCACTAAGATGTATATTATCAAAATGAGGAAACATCCTTGTAGAATAACATGGAAAATACCAGAAATCCAACCTCCTAGCCCTTTAAACCAATTGAGGGGGATTCAACCAGGATATCCACTCAGGCCAACTGAAATCTTCTCCTGAGTGAATTCTCCTGAATTTTTCTTTTAGTTTCACTAGTTCCTCTAAATCCTGGGCTATTCTGAGCATACCTTGAGGATTATGTTTCATTCCCTGACACTGAGAAGCTTATTTTTAATTTATTAACAGGAATCATTCCCATATCTATTAATGCAACTGGTTTGCGACTCCATTGTTCCTCACGTCTTTCGAGAGAAAACCAGTCACCAGTTTTTGTGGTAATGTTTACCCGCCACCACGGAAACTGGACCTATCCAGTAATATGTAAAGCTACAGAAGTTTCTTTATTGGGGGATTCTAAATTTAAAGGATGTAGATCCCAACAAATATCTTTTAATAATTCTTCCTCTGATAAGGGATTAGCTGTGTATGGCATGGATTGTGCAGACAAAGAAGAATGGCTGCAGATCCAACAATTGGACAAACTTTTCTCATGTGCCACAATGTGATGATACTTCAAAAACTTGTTTTTTCCCATCCTCCATCTATGCTATCATATGTATCAACAAATGAACATAGAATGAAGTAATAAATAAAATACTTATGTCTTGACAAATTGTTTGCACTTAGAACCGTGAATACATGAAGCTTTTCCTTCCAGTTTCACTGATGTTGGAGTAGTTCGCTGGACCTGGAATGGACCATCATATCGCGGATCCAAAGCTTTTCTCATGTGCCGCTTCACTGTGACCCAATCTCCCGGTTGTAGAGAATGGGTTCCTTATAATGAATCAGGATCTGGAATGGAACTGAAAACACGGTTATGAATCTGCTGTAGGTTCTTTTGTATATGCCCTATATACTCAGTCAGATCAGAGTGTCTGAGTTGAAGCTGTTGTGGGAAATACAAACCAGTCCTTGGTGCAGTATCAAAAAGTATCTCATAAGGACTTAACTTTGTTTTCCTGTGAGGTGTCACACGGGCTGTATGTAAAGCTATTGGTAAACATTCAGTCCATGGTTTTCCTGTCTCTGCCATGGTTTTTTGTATCTTTAGTTTAAGCGTTCCATTCAATCTCTCCACCTTCCCACTGCTCTGTGGATGGTATGGAGTATGGAAAGCTTGTTCTATGCCTAAGGCCTGAAGAATTTCTTGCAAAATTTCTGTGAAAAAGTAAAATGGGTTCCTCTGTCACTTTCTATGACTTCAGGGACTCCAAATCTACAAACTACTTCAGCTAGTAGTTTCTTTGCTACTGTTTTAGCATTCGCTTTTGCTATAGCCCAAGCTTCTGGCCATCCTGAAAAGAGAACAATACATACCAGAACATAATCATATGTACCCATCCTTGGTAACTGTATAAAATCAATCTGTATTCGCTGAAATGGGTACAATGGCCTTGGAGTGCACCTTGTGGGCACTTTGACTGTCCTTCCGGTGTTATGGCAAGCACAGACAATGCACCCTTGGACAAATTTGGCAGCAGTATGATTAAACCCAGGAGCAACCCATGCCTGTTCTACCAGACTTACCATAGCCTCTTTGGATTGATGAGTAGGGTCATGTGATAGGGCACACATCATGGGATATAGTACCCTGGGAAGGCATAACTTTGCATTTACAGCATACAGACCTTCCTCGTTCTTCTTGGCCATTTTCTTCTTCCAGGCTTCTTTTTCTTGATGTGTAGTTTGTTCTTGAAGTTTCTGAAGAAGGTTTAAATCCATCTCCCCACTATATGGAGCCTTGGCTTCCACAGTATAAGCCGACATAGGGAAAGGAAGTCGAGCAGCGGCTTTCGCAGCTACGTCTGCCCTTCGGTTTCCTTCTGCTTCTTTCGTTAGCTCTTTTGTATGAGCTTGTACTTTTACAATTGCTACCTGCTTGGGTAACATAAGTGCTCTAAATAGTTGAGCCACTGACTCTGCATTTTTAATGGGTTTACCCGAGGACCCAATAAAATCTCTACTTCGCCAAATGGGACCATAATCATGTGCTATGCTAAATGCACACCGGGAATCTGTGTAAATGTTTACAGTCTGACCTTCAGCCATTGTGCACGCCTCAGCGAGTGCTTTCAAGTCTGCGTCCTGGGCAGAACATCCAGGTGGGAGAGATCCTTGCTTTACCACTTCCTCAAGGGTGGTTACAGCATATCCTGTGTATGGTTTCCCATCTACGTAGTATCTGGATCCATCTACAAAATATTCAAAATCAGCATTAGGTATTGGCACTTCAGTGACATTACCGAACTCTTGAGTCTCAAATTTCATCAATTCAAGGCAGTCATGGTCATGATCTGGTGTAGGCTCACCATCCTGCTCAATTTCAGGAAGTAATGTAGCTGGATTAAGTACAGTACACCTTTTTATCATAATAATAGGTGGTGTAAGAAGTGCAACTTCGTACTTAGTTAATCAAGCCGTGGACAAATGCCAAATGGTAGCTTGTGACAACAATTCCTGAACTGTATGTGGAACATAAATGGTTAAAGCATGATCCGACACCATATCTGCAACTTTTTCTTTCAAGACAGCACAGACTGGGGTTGTGGGTTGGCTGCTGTCTGACACATATAGTATTGGAATCACTGATTGTTCCTGAGCTTCCTTAATTTTCCCTTTTATTATTTTAATCTCCAAGACTCCTGAGAACAATCAATGACTGTTCAAGGGGAGTATGCATACACTCAGGACGAATTTTGATCAGTTCTGTTTTTAATTCTTCTCTTAACCCATGAATTAAACAAGTGCGAAGAATTCGAGAGTCCCTACTGTTAGAAGTAGTAACATCAAAATCTTGATCGGTGAAAATGCTGATTAACCGATCATAGTATTTGTCTACTGTCTCCTCTGCACCCTGGAAAGCATCAGGTAATCATCCAGATGTTAGTTTAACTCTCTGGTAACAACTTGTAATCTCTTAATGAACTGTTCCCCACTCTTCTTTAACTTCAGATCCTTCCCCTCAGGAACTTGTTCTATTCCAATATCATTATCAATCAAAACCTTCTTAATCTTATCAACAAAAGGAGCACCTACTGCTACAATCTAAATGAAGCCAAGCTGCGTCATAAGTCATCTGTATTCTCCCTAAAGCTTTCTAAAACCCAGAGGGATTTTTGTAAGGATCACTCCAGTGCTTGTACCAGATGACAGTCTGCGTTTCTACTCTCGCAGCATCTCCCCCCCTCGGGGCGATGGACAATTGCGTCACCACTGGATACATTCCCATTCTGGGTGTAGTCTTCTGACAATTACCACATTTCTCATTATGCCTGTATACTTTACCACAATCACAGATCCAAATCTGTGATCTAAACTTTAGATGTGCGACAGGCTACGTAAGCCACTGCACTATCAACATTACATGTACCGTATTGTTGGCGCTGCCATCTCTACACCCACCCCTCTCTGGAAGAGTTACTAGAGGGTGTAACAGAGGACGCAGCGCCCGGTCTGCACTGTATTGAGCTTACATAAGGTGGAGGTGGTTTAGCACTATATATCTGTTCCGCTATTCTAGTCAGTTCTCTATATTCAGTACTTGTGCTGGCTGGAGTAACTGAAGTTGACAGTTCCCTTGAAAGATCAGGATATACACGGTCAATCATGGATTGGTTAGTCATGGATTGGTTAGTCATGGATTGGTTAGTCATGGATTGGTTAGTCATGGATTGGTTAGTCATGGATTGCTGCTGCTGTAGTGGATCCTGTAAATTCCCTAATCCATTTTCCTCACTCCCCCTAAACTGTACTCTCCTAGGAGTCTGAAATCTTAATGCTGTACTATATTCTTCCTCAGAGTTATTATGGTGATTATAAAGGGGATCATGATTGGTTGAAGTTTTCACCTGCTTTTCATACCCATGTTTTGCTATCCACTCTTTTTCCTCCCTCTGAAATCTCCTCCATCTTTCGGCATTTAAACACCCCACCTTAGGCATTCCTGCTCTCTTAAGAATCTTGGCAGCATCTTTTACGGCTTTCTTGCCATTTTCTGCTCTTACTAAATCCTGCATTTTTACCTTGGGAGCTAATCTAACTATAGATCGTCCTCCCTTCCTGATTTAGCAAAAGCAGTTCCCATAGCAAGCAATCGAGGGTTGCGACCCCTGTCACTGATTCATCCGCTATGTGTAATCTGGTGGCAAGAAGGGTTATCCTAGATATCTGCCACTGTACTATAAGCAACAAGCTGGATGTCTGTATTTGGGGTGAACTCAATTGCCTGATAGCAAATTCTCCACCAAAGATAGGTATATAAAATCATCCACAACAGCAAACCAATGACCACCACAATATATCCAGTAAATATCATTTAAGTATAATTCACAATTCAGTATATCCAAGACTAGCAACCCAGTAATTTTCTGGCTGTTGAAGATTCTGAGGACACCTAAACTCTGTGTCCACTGGAAAATACAATTTATTCTCCTCAATATCACTAAGTAATCGCCCTATTGGGTTTTCCTCAGTCAGATTACAGTGAACATTTAATCTAAACACCAGAAAGTTAGCTAGATCAGCATCCGCTCTCACAGGACCTAATCCTGTATTAATTTTACTATATCCACCTGGGATCACTTTAACAACTCTCCACCCAACTGAGGAAATCGCTAATATTAATCCCAATTTACACTGTGGACAGGACATTTATATCAGCCAAATAGATGTAAATTTACGCTTAAGATTTCTAGTTAAACGCACAGCCATACAAATAATGAATAATGACAATCCAACAATAGTCAGAGCAAAACCTTCTGTACAAAAATATCTATATCCACTTGAGATTAGTGGTACAGGTTAATGTGTTATTCATGGAGTACCTTTACTGAGTCATTCTTTCAATCCACAAAATTACAGGAAAGAACATACAAAACATCAAACAGTGATAAGTACATAGGGATATGACAGGAATAGTGTGCCTGAATGTTTCTCACTTTTCCTTATCCTTCAGCTGTCAGTAGTCCAAATTGACTCCAGACCACACCTAACTGGGCTCCTTTATTTCATTCAATACATCCAAAAACATTCAAGGATTCGAGGAGCCTCATGTGTATAACAAAATTCAAACACAATCTTTCAACAGCCCCCTGACCTGGAGCGCCTTGACAGGTACTCACCAGGAACTGCAGGGACCCTAACAGTTATTCTGGGCAGTTTTCACTGTCACTTCACTTTGCCTCCTCCAAGATAGATCCAATTAACTCTTTCCACTCTGAATCACGGACCGGTCAAGCCAGACTGCGTGCCATCATGGAAATGAGAACTAAATCTATTGATTGAATTCAGCTTATCCCAGTCACTCACAGAGTTAAATTCATACAAAAACGCCTAAAGACGATATGACAATATGCACATATAAAGCGACAGTAACACATTCAGTATTAGTTTTTGGAAAACAAATGCAGTGAAGTTAACAGTTTAAAACAATTAAACTTTTGCAAGAGAAATACAAGAAATACAAAATAGAAGAAAATAACACAGTTTTCAATCTATTTTACACTCTACCTTACACTGATCTGGAGAGCTGCGCTGGACTCCAGATGGCTTCTATTAACTATTGGAAGCAGTCCAGATGCACGCTCGTAGTTCTTAGTCAGTCTGTCAGTAATCCTGCTGTGAAAGATCCTCCGTGCGCCAACACCGCTGTGGCCCCACCTGAGTCCTCTTTCATATAAAAACCACACTCACCGCCAGTGAATGTCGGATTCACCAGATAAATACAAGACAAGCTTTCTAAATTTTATATATTTATTAACCCCTAAATGGGTCGGTATTAACATCTAACATATACAGATCAGAACAGATATGCAGATATATACAAGCATTAACAGTTACTAGTTACAAGATACAGTACAAATAAAATAAAAGGGATTAAAGGTGAAATAATTACTTTACCACACATCTCCTGGATGTGGTTCTGTAGTCCAACACTCACACATGCATGTGTGAGTCACCAGTGGAGGCTTGTTAGCATGTGGCATCAATAGAATAATCCCGCCTGCATGCTTTTCACAGTCTCTCAGCATTAGTCCAATAGTCTCATCTCAAAAATCTCCTCATGGTCTGTCTGTAACAACTCTGTGGCATAATCACTATAGCATCATCTCCATAGCATAATCTCCTCCCACAGACCTCTTACCTCATCTTTTATACCCTTTATGCCACCTCCCAGAATGAGGTCACCGGCGACAGTACGTCTGATGAATTAATTCAATCAAGTCCAGATCTTTTGTATAGAGCTGAGACCAAGTGGAATTGATACACTGTTATCAGCCATATCTGATCAACAGCCCAGGCTTGAACAATGCACTATTGTTTGATCACTCAGGGCTGTGTATGAGTACAATGGAGCCCTATTGTTCCAGCCTGGCCACTACTGCCAATATGCACCTAGGCTTATAGCTGCGCACAGTATGAATGAGTGCAAGCAAGAAGGGAGACCCTATACCCAGAGACCAAAATACATCTGAGTTATAGCCACACTTAAGCAGAATCATCACACCTCCCCCTTTAGATGGGGCTTGCAGGAAGTAGGGGCCTACGTCCCTCTTCTGAAAGCACCTCTGCCTCCAGCTGCTCAGGCCCTGGCCCCAAGGCTTTCTCACCTCCCCCCGGGGTCCCAGCAGACTCAGGCCTTGACAGACCCCGAGGGTGGTTGAGCGCCACGCGCCTTCAATATGTCCAGACTAGGGTCAGCTTGGACAGCATCTCTGAACTCTTGTCTGGAGTGAGACAAAAGAGAGGTGCATGTTACATAGCTGCCGGACCCTTCTGGCTCTCTAGTCTGACTAGGGACGCTTCTAAGGCCCAGGTTCTGAGCCACGTACACTTGGCTACCACCTGCCTGTTCTGGGTCCGCTTTCTGAGTGCGGGCATCCCGTAGCTTTACACTCATGACCTCAGGCCCTTGAGATACCATTCCAGAGATCCAATCCCGGCAATCTCTGTTCTCCTGGCTACCCTTGGCCTGCTCTCTCAGGGTCTCTCTCACACTAGCTGCTAGTTGGGAGAGTTCTAGGGGGTTCTGCACCTCCCCCTTTGCTTACAAACCTAGGGGCACCTCTGGTTCTGGTACAGGTATGTTTGGACCCTGTCCTCCCTGTACTTGGGTGGGTGATGGTGATACCTTGGGCAAATGACTGAGATCATGCTTCCCCAAACCATCCCCCCACAATACATTGACAGGTAATATATTGGACATACCCTCTTCTTGGATCACACCTCCAGTACCCCATGCCATCTGCACTTGGGCCATGGGCACTCCTGGAATAGAACTGGACCGAAGAGAAGTGTATGTCTCATACCGGCCGGACTTCTCCGGCTTCAAGGGAGTGAGGCTAGTCATGGCGGTCTCAGCACCGACTCCAGGTGGTGTAGGCAACAGTTCAAGGGTCGGAACGCCCTCCACCCTTGTAGCACTCTGGCTGCGGGCTAACACCGCACTACCAGCAGTCCGTCCCTCACCTGGATCGGCCATGAGATCCCCATAGCCTACCTGACCACCTGGCACATGGTCAGCAGTTGGGTGCTCATCAGATACCCTGGGCGAAATAGTAGAAGTCGCTTCCAGTGACTCAGAAGAGCTACCCTGTACACTTTTACAACAAGCATTGGCAATTACATTGACAGTACCTTCATTTGCAATTGTTAATTCACACCGGGCCTCAATGAGATTTGTGGTAGACAGATTAACAAGCTGGGAGGGCGACGCCCCCGCAGATGTGGGTGTGTCTACAGACTTAGTCTCATTGGCTCCTAGCACCGGAGGAAACAAAGCATCAATAACATTTGTGCTGAGCTGGGTTGCAGGAAGTTCAGTTGCATCTTCCCTGCTCTCAGCTGAAGGTAACTCATTAGCATGTACACTTACTGCCATGGGAAGCATCTCAGAGAGGGGGTCACGGGCCCTCTCTGCAGATATGACAGACACATTATCAACATTAGTCATAGACAGTTTATCACAGTAAATTGGGTTGCTCCCCACCCCATATTGGGACATCATAGGTCCTAAATCAGATCCCACCAGTACATTAGCAGGCAAATCAGTCAATAGTCCCACAGTCCGCATTCCTTTTTCTGCACCCCAGTCCAGACACACAGATGGGCCACCTGCTGTGGCTTGGGAAGCAGGGAAGTTCTCAGGGCGGTTGGGGCACTCCTCCTTGAAATGTCCTGTCTGGTTACAGGCATGGCCCCGCCGCACCTCCCCTTGGGGTTTGGGGAAGGTCACTAGGGTGCCCAGAGTTTTTGGGACAGGGGAGGGACCATCCGGGGCATAATTTGTCTCACCCGACCTGACGACAGACGGCTGTGGTGAACTCCGGCCTGGCTTCTCCTTCCAACTTGAGGGTCTGTGCAGGGTTGTGGGAGTTTGTGCCTGCTGGGAGAGCTCCATCCTTTTGAGCTCAAGCCGATACTGCCATTCTGCTGCCTTCCTCTCTCTCTCTCGCCTGTCGCTCAGCAGCCTTCCTCTCTCTCTCTGCCTGTCGCTCAGCAGCCTGCCGTTCTCATTCTGCAGCTTTCCTCTCTCTCTCTGCCTGTCGCTCAGCAGCCTTCCTCTCTCTCTCTGCCTGTCGCTCTACGGCTTCCTGAAAGTGGCCCAACACCTGCAGGTATGTGTTAGGGTCACTGATGCCTACTTGCTGCAGGACCATTTGCCAGACTGAAGCCATTCCTCCCACAAGTCCGGGGCCACTGGTCTCTCCTGGTGAAGTAATCCTTGGGACCGGGCTGCTTGCTGCACTTCCTGGCCTAGCCCCAAAATCAGGACTCTGCATAGCTGTGGCTGCCTCCATTTCAGCCATACGCTCAGGATCTCAAAAAGCCTTGGTTCTGCAGTTCTGGGCTCTGCTTCTGAGCCCACTAGTCATCCACTGGTATTTGCCAAATAAAAGATAGGATAGAATACAAAGAGTAAGGGAGGGGACAGCACTGTATCAAACTTTCACTGTATCTTAATGCTTGTTTTAATACCGAGCTTGTCTCATAGGATTACTACAATCCCCAGCATGTGAGTGATATAGGTCACCAACACATGCCGTTTATCCTAAGATCCCACTACGCTGCCACCAATGTGAAAGATCCTCAGTGCGCCAACACCGCTGTGGCCCCACCTGAGTCCTCTTTCATATAAAAACCACACTCACCGCCAGTGAATGTTGGGTTCACCAGATAAATACAAGACAAGCTTTCTAAATTTTATATATTTATTAACCCCTAAATGGGTCGGTATTAACATCTAACATATACAGATCAGAACAGATATGCAGATATATACAAGCATTAACAGTTACTAGTTACAAGATACAGTACAAATAAAATAAAAGGGATTAAAGGTGAAATAATTACTTTACCACACATCTCCTGGATGTGGTTCTGTAGTTCAACACTCACACATGCATGTGTGAGTCACCAGTGGAGGCTTGTTAGCATGTGGCATCAATAGAATAATCCCACCTGCATGCTTTTCACAGTCTCTCAGCATTAGTCCAATAGTCTCATCACAAAAATCTCCTCATGGTCTGTCTGTAACAACTCTGTGGCATAATCCCTATAGCATCATCTCCATAGCATAATCTCCTCCCACAGACCTCTTACCTCATCTTTTATACCCTTTATGCCACCTCCCAGAATGAGGTCACCGGCGACAGTACGTCTGATGAGTTAATTCAATCAAGTCCAGATCTTTTGTATAGAGCTGAGACCAAGTGGAATTGATACACTGTTATCAGCCATATCTGATCAACAGCCCAGGCTTGAACAATGCACTATTGTTTGATCACTCAGGGCTGTGTATGAGTACAATGGAGCCCTATTGTTCCAGCCTGGCCACTACTGCCAATATGCACCTAGGCTTATAGCTGCGCACAGTATGAATGAGTGCAAGCAAGAAGGGATATCCTATACCCAGAGATCAAAATACATCTGAGTTATAGCCACACTTAAGCAGAATCATCACACCTGCTTATACAGTTAACTTCTTCCCTTCCCTTACAATATCAATACAAAGCTATATACAAGGTGGAAAACAATATATCACAATACAACAGTAAGACAATATTTACCAATCTACCTCAGAAACTAAGTCCTCCTCTCATGGACTGACAAAAGAGTTCCCCCCCAGCTCAAGGAAGGCAGAGTGAGACAAGGGCCCACTTACCTAGGATTTACGTTCCCTCAACCAAGAAGGCACCTCTACCACCGTTCAGTTCAAGAAAGGTGAAACCTTAGTCCCTGTATGGGCCACCACCATGTAAGAGTTAAAAATAACCCCAGGTAGATTAGGTAAATAAGTCAGGTAAAACCCGGTACCGGCAAAAAGACAGAGACGACACAGGCTTGTCAGTAACTGCCAGAGATCTCCTGTGGGAGGAACACTGGTCGTTTATTTTATAGAGTATTGAGCAAAAGTTACAATCAATCATATTACGTAAATTGGGGATGGTTTATTGGCATACAAATATGGGACTTTTTAGAATTTCTGGGAATTAATCTCAAATTATATTTAACCAATGTCACACAATAGTTGTAATGTTACATAACAATGATGGATGAAGTAATCTTGACTCCCTCGCATCCTTCACCCATATCTTGCGACATATCTGGTCAGACTGTCTCCACCAAATTTGGCAGTACAAGTTGTTTACGGTATAAAAATGAGAATATGTCCAAAAATGGTAAAAACAAAGAAATGTCACGTGATACAGAATACAAAGTCTTTTTGAAACTTTGGTTCACAATACATGAGTGATACAGGAGTATATATGTTTGGTTATATGAGATTATAATGGAGAATATATATAAGATTAACTATATGATGATTACTCTAACATTACTCCCCTCTCTTTATCATTTTTATACAGGTCACACGGACAAAGTCTAACTCCCGTGTTATTTAGGATAGTAATTAGAGTCACCCTACCTACCCAAAGTGTGAGAATACTAATTTTCACAGATTGAGGGATGCCAGCATCCGTCCAGATGACTCCAATACATAACCATCCCACTACCTGTCAATATTTTGTCCATGTTACTTATACAAAAAGGATTTAAGGAGCAAATAACTTTTTGTACTTATAAAAGATTACATATTGGTTCATAAATCCATTATAATGAAATGTTCTCAATAGAATCGTTTCTTGCATCAACTTGTTTGACAAAATTCCTTAGATGAAGGGACTTCCACAATGGATACAATTGGCAAGGTTCTCTAATGCTTCTTTTCCACATGAGTTGCATGTGTACCTTTGAGAAGTTTGAGAAGTCAGTATCACCATTGCATTTTCATTTTTTGATACAGATCCAGATTTAAACTTTCCTTAAAAAAGTTCACATTTTAGTATTCTTTTACATATTAACAGGAGAAGTTTCACTAAGATGTATATTATCAAAATGGGGAAACATCCTTGTAGAATAACATGGAAAATACCAGAAATCCAACCTCCTAGCCCTTTAAACCAATTGACGGGGTTCAACCAGGATATCCACTCAGGCCAACTGACATCTTCTCCTGAGTGAATTCTCCTGAATTTTTCTTTTAGTTTCACTAGTTCCTCTAAATCCTGGGCTATTCTGAGCATACCTTGAGGATTATGTTTCATTCCCTGACACTGAGAAGCTTATTTTTAATTTATTAACAGGAATCATTCCCATATCTATTAATGCAACTGGTTTGCGACTCCATTGTTCCTCACGTCTTTCGAGAGAAAACCAGTCACCAGTTTTTGTGGTAATGTTTACCCGCCACCACGGAAACTGGACCTATCCAGTACTATGCAAAGCTACAGAAGTTTCTTTATTGGGGGATTCTAAATTTAAAGGATGTAGATCCCAACAAATATCTTTTAATAATTCTTTCTCTGATAAGGGATTAGCTGTGTATGGCATGGATTGTGCAGACAAAGAAGAATGGCTGCAGATGCAACAACTGGATAAACTTTTCTCATGTGCCACAATGTGATGATACGTCAAAAACTTGTTTTTTCCCATCCTCCATCTATGCTATCATATGTATCAACAAATGAACATAGAATGAAGTAATAAATAAAATACTTATGTCTTGACAAATTGTTTGCACTTAGAACTGTGGTGCAGTATCAAAAAGTATCTCATAAGGACTTAACTTTGTTTTCCTGTGAGGTGTCACACGGGCTGTATGTAAAGCTATTGGTAAACATTCAGTACATGGTTTTCCTGTCTCTGCCATGGCTTTTTGTATCTTGAGTTTAAGTGTTCCATTCAATCTCTCCACCTTCCCACTTCCACCAAACCACAAACAGTAGATCATCAATATGGCTTCTCTCTTGTGTGAATTTTCAGATGTTTAATAAGATTTCCTTTAATATTAAAATATTTCCCACATTCTGAACATGAATATGGCTTCTTTCCTGTGTGAAGTCTCTCATGTGTAACAAGACTTGATTTCTCTGTAAAACATTTCCCACATTCTGAACATGAATATGGCTTTTCTCCTGTGTGACTTTTCTCATGTCTAACAAGAGTTGTTTTCACTGTAAAGGACTTTCCACATTCTGAACATGAATATGGCTTCTCTCCTGTGTGACTTTTCTGATGTGCAACAAGACTGGCTTTTAGTGTAAAACATTTTCCACATTCTAAACATGAATATGGCTTCTCTCCTGCATGACTTTTCTCATGTCTAACAAGATTTGATTTCCCTGTAAAGCATTTCCCACATGCTGAACATGAATATGGCTTCTCTCCGGTGTGAATTATCTTATGTAATGCAAAATATCGTTTATCTGCAAAACATTTTCCACATTCTGAGCATGAATATGGCTTCTCTCCTGTGTGACTTCTCTCATGCAATACAAGATATCCTTTATCTGCAAAACATTTCCCACATTCTGAACATGAATATGGCTTCTCTCCTGTGTGATTTCTCTCATGTATAACAAGATGTACTTTCTGAGTAAAACATTTTCCACATTCTGAACATGAATATGGCTTCTCTCCTGTGTGAATTCTCTTATGTAATGCAAGATATCGTTTACCTACAAAACATTTTCCACATTCTGAACATGAATATAGCTTCTCTCCTGTGTGAATTCTCTCATGTAATACAAGATATCCTTTATTTGCAAAACATTTTCCACATTCTGAACATGAATATGGCTTCTCTCCGGTGTGAATTCTCTTATGTAATGTAAGACATCGTTTATCTGCAAAACATTTTCCACATTCTGAACATGAATATGGCTTCTCTCCTGTGTGATTTCTCTCATGTATAACAAGATGTACTTTCTGAGTAAAACATTTTCCACATTCTGAACATGAATATGGCTTCTCTCCTGTGTGAATTCTCTTATGTAATGCAAGATATCGTTTACCTACAAAACATTTTCCACATTCTGAACATGAATATAGCTTCTCTCCTGTGTGAATTCTCTCATGTAATAACAGATATCCTTTATCTGCAAAACATTTTCCACATTCTGAACATGAATATGGCTTCTCTCCTGTGTGAATTCTCTCATGTATTGCAAGATATCCTTTATATGCAAAACATTTTCCACATTCTGAACATGAATATGGCTTCTCTCCTGTGTGAATTCTCTCATGCATAACAAGATTTACTTTCTGAGTAAAACATTTTCCACATTCTGAACATGAATACGGCTTCTCTTCTGTGTGACTTCTCTCATGTAATACAAGACATCGTCTTTCTGCAAAACATTTCCCACATTCTGAACATGAATATGGCTTCTCTCCTGTGTGAATTCTCTCATGTAATGCAAGATAACGTTTACCTGCAAAACATTTTCCACATTCTGAACATGAATATGGCTTCTCTCCTGTGTGACTTCTCTCATGTAATACAAGACGTCGTCTTTCTGCAAAACATTTGCCACATTCTGAACATGAATATGGCTTCTCTCCTGTGTGAGTTCTTTCGTGTACATAAAGATGTGATCTGTATGTAAACTGTTTCCCACATTCACCGCATTGAAACCTTTTCCCCTCTTTCTGGCTGGTACTTGTGGTCACAATCTGTGATTGGTCAGAAGGTTCCTCATGATTCGGGGGATTATATGATGGATCTGCACTGTGATGTCCTGGATGTACATTAGGGGTAATGAGGTTTTCTCCTGAGCAGCGCTCCATCATATCTTCATCTTCTCCTTTATCAATTACTAATAACAAGAAGTTTCCCTCAGAGTTCTTACTGGGATTTTCTGTCAGAATTAGAAAGATTAGATTTATTGATTCATTTTTTTTTTTCCAAAACACAAAGTAGAGAAATTCCGATTAGGCTGGAAACACACAGGCAGTTTTTAGAGAAGTTTATAATGTATCAGTGATATAGCCCGGAGATACAGAGACATTACTGTTATGGTTACCGGCCCTTCCACGTGGGTAGAATACACTGTTTCATATACTAATATTTTCTTATTCACACACAGTACAATAAGCGGCCACACCAGAAATAACACCTAAGAAATCTTAGAAATTTAAAGGAATTGGTCACTTTAACAATGTGCTGGAAACACTGCGAGCAACTTAATAATATACTGTAATAAGCCCATTATCCTGTACTAAGCAGTGTCGCCCCCTGGTGTAATATAGTTCGTTCCCTGATGACCAGTCCCGTCCATCAGTGGCCTCCATTATATCCCAGCACTTGGCATAGGTAACTAGCACATACACAGTGTTGGATGGGTCTGGTCCCTTCATCTGTGGCCATGTTGGGTCTGTAGTGCTGTGTAATCAGGGGCCTGGACTATACACAAGGGTGCGGTGATGATGGGTATATAGCAGTATATTAGTATCATTTATGTCTTATTACCTCAGACATTGCCAGATGTGGGTTATTGGAGCACAGAAAAGACGTCGCTGTCACTACTGACCGCGATATCCGAGGAGTAAAATTATCAGAGTGAGTCTCCATGCCAGAAAGTGCCGGCGAATGTCCGCTGTATAATCCAGCCAGCACTGACGTATATGGAGCAGGCTCAGCCCCTGATCTACTCTGTATACCCACCTGACACTATGATGTACAAGTAAGTCCAACCCCGGGGACAGGTTAAGGCTGTAATACAGATATCAGTGCCAGCCCGTGCCCGTATATATACAGTATATAATCTATACTTACCTGGTGATGTCCGGGGGGGGCCGGTGATCCTCCATCATGACCTCCTTGTACCGATCCTTGTGTCCTTCTAAATACTCCCACTCCTCCATGGAGAAATAGACAGCGACATCCTGACACCTTATAGGAACCTGACAACACAATGATACAGTCATCACCCAGACCCCTCCAGTGCTGTTACTGGAGAATTTCCCAGCATTCCCAGCAGTGTCACCTCTCCAGTCAGCAGCTCAATCATCTTGTTGGTGAGTTCTAGAGTCTTCTGCTCATGTATCAGGGAGAGAGGGGGAGGCTCTGTGATGGGGCCCCGGCTCCTGCTCCATCCTCCTCCTGGCTCTGTGATGGGGCCCCGGCTCCTGCTCCATCCTCCTCCTGGCTCTGTGATGGGGCCTCGGCTCCTGCTCCATCCTCCTCCTGGCTCTGTGATGGGGCCCCGGCTCCTGCTCCATCCTCCTCCTGGCTCTGTGATGGGGCCCCGGCTCCTGCTCCATCCTCCTCCTGGCTCTGTGATGGGGCCCCGGCTCCTGCTCCATCCTCCTCCTGGCTCTGTGATGGGGCCCCGGCTCCTGCTCCATCCTCCTCCTGGTTCTGTGATGGGGCCCCGGCTCCTGCTCCACCCTCCTGACACACTTGGTGTCTCACACTCACCAGATGCCTTCTTTTCTACTATGTATTCCTGTGTAGGGAGAGACAACACACATCACTATATAGATTCTAAGACTCTTTCACCCGTCCAGTCATTACCTGTTATATTAATAGCGATAAGAAGGACGTCACGAGAAGTTCTCACCTCTCCAGATATAATATCCATAATCTCCAGGGTGAGCTCTAATATCCTTCTAGCCATGTAATTTCTGTCCTTGTCAATTCCTGATGGGCGATCCTCCATCATGACCTCCTTGTACCAATCCTTGTGTCCTTCTAAATACTCCCACTCCTCCATGGAGAAATAGACAGCGACATCCTGACACCTTATAGGAACCTGACAACACAATGATACAGTCATCACCCAGACCCCTCCAGTGTTGTTACTGGAGAATTTCCCAGCATTCCCAGCAGTGTCACCTCTCCAGTCAGCAGCTCAATCATCTTGTTGGTGAGTTCTAGAATCTTCTGCTCATGTATCAGGGAGAGAGGGGGAGGCTTTTTCACTCTGGTGTATTCCTGTGTAAGGAGAGACAATAAGGGGTATAAATCCTTCCTGACTCCAAAGCTGACAATCAGAATAAATCCCTGGATCATCGCCTGATCTCCAGTAATCTACTGACTATAACTTGGAATATTATTACACTCCAGACACTTCTGGACTCCTATATTAAATTCACCATGTCAACTTCCTCTAACACAGTGCTCCTTAGTCTCACTGCTCTTACATTAAAGAATCCCTTCTATGTTGTGTATAAACCTTCTTTCCTCTAGATGTAGTGGACGTCTCCTTGTTATAGGTACAGTCCATAGTCTCACTGCTCTTACAGTAAAGAATCCCTTCTATGTTGTGTATAAACCTTCTTTCCTCTAGATGTAGTGGACGCCTCCGTGTTATAGGTACAGTCCATAGTCTCACTGCTCTTACAGTAAAGAATCCCTTCTATGTTGTGTATAAACCTTCTTTCCTCTAGATGTAGCGGACGCCTCCTTGTTATAGGTACAGTCCATAGTCTCACTGCTCTTACAGTAAAGAATCCCTTCTATGTTGTGTATAAACCTTCTTTCCTCTAGATGTAGCGGACGCCTCCTTGTTATAGGTACAGTCCATAGTCTCACTGCTCTTACAGTAAAGAATCCCTTCTATGTTGTGTATAAACCTTCTTTCCTCTAGATGTAGCGGACGCCTCCTTGTTATAGGTACAGTCCATAGTCTCACTGCTCTTACAGTAAAGAATCCCTTCTATGTTGTGTATAAGCCTTCTTTCCTCTAGATGTAGTGGTCACCTCCTTGTTATAGGTACAGTCCATAGTCTCACTGCTCTTACAGTAAAGAATCCCTTCTATGTTGTGTATAAACCTTCTTTCCTCTAGAGGTAGTGGACGCCTCCTTGTTATAGGTACAGTCCATAGTGTCACTGCTCTTACAGTAAAGAATCCCTTCTATGTTGTGTATAAACCTTCTTTCCTCTAGATGTAGTGGACGCCTCCTTGTTATAGGTACAGTCCATAGTCTCACTGCTCTTACAGTAAAGAATCCCTTCTATGTTGTGTATAATCCTTCTTTCCTCTAGATGTAGTGGACCTCTCCTTGTTATAGGTACAGTCCATAGTCTCACTGCTCTTACAGTAAAGAATCCCTTCTATGTTGTGTATAAACCTTCTTTCCTCTAGATGTAGTGGCCGCCTCCTTGTTATAGGTACAGTCCATAGTCTCACTGCTCTTACAGTAAACAATCCCTTCTATGTTGTGTATAAACCTTCTTTCCTCTAGATGTAGTGGACGCCTCCTTGTTATAGGTACAGTCCATAGTCTCACTGCTCTTACAGTAAAGAATCCCTTCTATGTTGTGTATAATCCTTCTTTCCTCTAGATGTAGTGGCCGCCTCCTTGTTATAGGAACAGTCCATAGTCTCACTGCTCTTACAGTAAAGAATCCCTTCTATGTTGTGTATAATCCTTCTTTCCTCTAGATGTAGTGGCCGCCTCCTTGTTATAGGAACAGTCCATAGTCTCACTGCTCTTACAGTAAAGAATCCCTTCTATGTTGTGTATAAACCTTCTTTCCTCTAGATGTAGTGGACGTCTCCTTGTTATAGGTACAGTCCATAGTCTCACTGCTCTTACAGTAAAGAATCCTTTCTATGTTGTGTATAATCCTTCTTTCCTCTAGATGTAGTGGACGTCTCCTTGTTATAGGTACAGTCCATAGTCTCACTGCTCTTACAGTAAAGAATCCCTTCTATGTTGTGTATAATCCTTCTTTCCTCTAGATGTAGTGGTCGCTCCTTGTTATAGGTACAGTCCATAGTCTCACTGCTCTTACAGTAAAGAATCCCTTCTATGTTGTGTATAAACCTTCTTTCCTCTAGATGTAGTGGACGTCTCCTTGTTATAGGTACAGTCCATAGTGTCACTGCTCTTACAGTAAAGAATCCCTTCTATGTTGTGTATAAACCTTCTTTCCTCTAGATGTAGTGGTCGCTCCTTGTTATAGGTACAGTCCATAGTCTCACTGCTCTTACAGTAAAGAATCCCTTCTATGTTGTGTATAAACCTTCTTTCCTCTAGATGTAGTGGACGCCTCCTTGTTATAGGTACAGTCCATAGTCTCACTGCTCTTACAGTAAAGAATCCCTTCTATGTTGTGTATAAACCTTCTTTCCTCTAGATGTAGTGGACGCCTCCTTGTTATAGGTACAGTCCATAGTCTCACTGCTCTTACAGTAAAGAATCCCTTCTATGTTGTGTATAAACCTTCTTTCCTCTAGATGTAGTGGACGCCTCCTTGTTATAGGTACAGTCCATAGTCTCACTGCTCTTACAGTAAAGAATCCCTTCTATGTTGTGTATAATCCTTCTTTCCTCTAGATGTAGTGGTCACCTCCTTGTTATAGGTACAGTCCATAGTCTCACTGCTCTTACAGTAAAGAATCCCTTCTATGTTGGTGGAGATGATAGAAATGTAGTACACTTACCTCTCCGCTCAGCAGGTAGATGATCTCCAAGGTGAAGTCTAATATTCTTCTGGTGATCTCATTCCTGTCCTTGTCCATCCTTGGTGGGTCATTCAGGAGAAGGAGCGTTCTGGAGGAGAAGAGGAGGAAACTGGATGAGCTGGAGGATCTAGTACTGAGGAGGGGCCCGAAATCATACAGGGGCCACATGATGTGTGACATACAGGCAGGTCGGTGATGATTTGTGCCTAGTGACTTTCTCTGAGAGACCACTGCCCGCACCAGACCCCTGCCCCCAGTCTGACTCCTGTTACTGTCTGTAGTCAGGGGCTCTTTAGCCATAGGATAAATGGTGCCCCTACACCGGGCCCTATGGCAGCAGGGGCCCCTCTCAGCCTTCCTGGATTCAGCAGGGCAGGCCACATTTCAGGTGTTCTCCCACTATCCCCAGTGTAACTCTATGTCCTCAGGAAGCAGATAGAGCTTGGGAACGGGCGAGGCCAGGAAGATTATGTTATATGTTTAATATTGTGCGATGGACCAGAAGGGAGCAATATATTATATGGGAGTCACTGAGGGGGTATTATATTATATGGGGGTCACTGAGGGGATATTATATTATATGGGGGCTAGTGAGGGGGTATTATATTATATGGGGGCTACTGAGGGGCTATTATATTATATGGGGGTCACTGAGGGGGTATTGTATATATTGATGTCATCTTACCTTATAGCGGGAGTTTTCTCCTAAATCCCCAGGTGTGAAAGTGTCCTGAGAGCAGCCAGCGAGCCCCTGCTGTATATACAGTATATATATATATATATATATATATATATATATATATATATATATATAGCCTGTGATAATGGCTGATAACAGAGAGAACAACACAACAGCAGTGACTACCGACCAGGACCTGCTCTGTATCTGCTACACTGCAAGAGCTGAAGGACCTGTGATGATGTCACCACATGTCACCAGTATATGAGGGGCGGAACTCAGGAGAGGAGAAGTGCTGGATATAGGACCTGTGATGATGTCATGAGGGGGTGGAGCTTTTTTTTTTTATATTGCATTGAGTACAGGACGTGCAGTGATGTCATCACTTTGAAGTAAATCTACACAAGTTATGAAGTATCAGGTGTTCCTTATTTATGAGGAGGTGCCTAGTAATAAATGAGAGTGATGAAGACTCTCTGAGGACTTTATATCACAGAACGTGTGTATATATCTAAGAGTGTTATATCATAGAACGCGCGAATATATCTGAGGGTTTTTGTGATGATCAGGGACTCCCGTATATGTATTTCTTTACAAATATGTATCTAGCCGACCCCTCTCCCTTGTGGACTATTTGTTCAAACTCCTGCTCAGCTCAGTTATTGTGAGCTGGAACACTGTTGCTGGGTAATTGCCGTTCCTCTGTTGTATTGCCCTGAGTAACACACCTTTGCTAGCATTCAACCTCTCCCCAGGGGGTTTCCTGTAGAACCACATTACTGCCAGCCAGCCTGGCATCGCTTATAGATCAGAGAGATTATAGTTTTATACCCATATTTCCTAAGGGGGGCACACCACAGTTACCCCGATAAATTCTGTAGGTGCCCCAGAGAAAGACGCACGCGGTCAGTCCAATCATGACGCAGTTGTGAATACTTATTTTCCACCATAATTTGCAAATAAATTCTTTAAAAATCAGACAATGTGATTTTCTGGATTAGTTTTCTCATTTTGTCTCTCATAGTTGAGGTCTACCTATGATGACAATTACAGGCCGGCCTCATCTTTTTAAGTTGGAGAACTTGCACAATTGGTGGCTGACTAAATACTTTTTTACCCACTGTAGCAAATTAATTGCATGGTGCTGTACATTATTATATTAATCCCATGGGCTGTACATTATTATATTAATCCCATGGTGCTCTGTACATTATTATATTAATTCCATGGTGCTTTACATTATTATATTACTCCCATGGTGCTCTGTACATTATTATATTAATTCCATGGTGCTCTGTACATTATTATATTAATCCCATGGTGCTCTGTACATTATTATATTAATCCCATGGTGCTCTGTACATTATTATATTAATTCCATGGTGCTCTGTACATTATTATATTAATTCCATGGTGCTGTACATTATTATATTAATCCCATGGTGCTGTACATTATTATATTAATCCCATGGTGCTGTATATTATTATATTAATCCCATGGTGCTGTACATTATTATATTAATTCCATGGTGCTCTGTACATTATTATATTAATCCCATGGTGCTGTATATTATTATATTAATCCCATGGTGCTGTACATTATTATATTAATTCCATGGTGCTGTACATTATTATATTAATTCCATGGTGCTCTGTACATTATTATATTAATTCCATAGTGCTCTGTACATTATTATATTAATTCCATAGTGCTCTGTACATTATTGTATTAATTCCATGGTGCTCTGTACATTATTATATTAATTACATGGTGCTCTTTACATTATTATATTAATTCCATGGTGCTCTGTACATTATTGTATTAATTCCATGGTGCTCTTTACATTATTATATTAATCCCATGGTGCTCTGTACATTATTATATTAATTCCATGGTGCTCTGTACATTATTATATTAATTCCATGGTGCTCTGTACATTATTATATTAATTCCATGGTGCTCTGTACATTATTATATTAATTCCATGGTGCTTTACATTATTATATTAATCCCATGGTGCTCTGTACATTATTATATTAATTCCATGGTGCTTTACATTATTATATTAATCCCATGGTGCTCTGTACATTATTATATTAATTCCATGGTGCTCTGTACATTATTATATTAATTCCATGGTGCTGGACATTATTATATTAATCCCATGGTGCTCTGTACATTATTATATTAATTCCATGGTGCTTTACATTATTATATTAATCCCATGGTGCTCTGTACATTATTATATTAATTCCATGGTGCTCTGTACATTATTATATTAATTCCATGGTGCTGTACATTATTATATTAATCCCATGGTGCTGTACATTATTATATTAATCCCATGGTGCTGTACATTATTATATTAATCCCATGGTGCTGTACATTATTATATTAATCCCATGGTGCTCTGTACATTATTATATTAATCCCATGGTGCTCTGTACATTATTATATTAATCCCATGGTGTTGTATATTATTATATTAATTCCATGGTGCTTTACATTATTATATTAATCCCATGGTGCTTTACATTTAAAGGGTTTACATACGGTACACAAAATATACAAAACAAATATAATACTAACAGTGATCACTGGCACAGTGGGATAGAGGGCCCTGCCCACAAGGGCTTACAATCTATGAGGGAAGAGGGATAGAGACAGAAGGTGGGGGTAGAGGCTGTACAGATGGTGGTGTGGTGACAGTAGTGTTATTGGAGGCTGTACAGATGGCGGTGTGGTGACAGTAGTGTTATTGGGGGTTGTACAGATGGCGGTGTGGTGACAGTAGTGTTATTGGGGGTTGTACAGATGGCGGTGTGGTGACAGTAGTGTTATTGGGGGTTGTACAGATGGCGGTGTGGTGACAGTAGTGTTATTGGGGGTTGTACAGATGGCGGTGTGGTGACAGTAGTGTTATTGGGGGTTGTACAGATGGCGGTGTGGTGACAGTAGTGTTATTGGGGGTTGTACAGATGGCGGTGTGGTGACAGTAGTGTTATTGGAGGCTGTACAGATGGTGGTGTGGTGACAGTAGTGTTATTGGAGGTTGTAGTCCTTCCTGAATAGGTGAGTCTTCAGGGCCTTCTTGAAGCTTGTGATTGTGGGGGGTCAGTCTTATGTGTCTTGGTAATAAGTTCCAGAGTATGGCGGATGCACGGGAGAAGTCTTGGAGACGGTTGTGTGAAGAGCGGATAAGAGCAGAGCGGAGTAGGAGGTCTTTGGAGGATCGGAGGTTACGTGCGGGCAGGTAGTGGGAGATTAGGTCGGAGATATATGGAGGGGACAGGTTGTGGATGGCTTTGTATGTCAGTGTTAGTAATTTGAACTCTATTCCCTGGGCGATGGGTAGCCAGTGAAGGGATTGGCAGAGGGGAGCAGCTGATGAAGAACGGGGGGGAGAGGTGTATTAGGTGAGCAGCACAGTTTAAGGTGGACTGGAGGGGGCGAGAGTGTTAGCTGGGAGGCCAAGGAGTGTTTTGGATCGATACCTCAAAGTATCATCAGTCAATTGTCAGTTCTCCTAATTGATGAGGATCTTGAGATCGCTCCAGAATAAACAATCTGCATACACAGTCAGGGTGAATAAACTTCCCTATTTATTCTTCAGCAACAGTGGGTTATACAGACAATATGAGCATCACATGCAAAGCATAGGGGGAGGGTCGAATATAAGCTGTCGAACTTTTCGTCTTCCCTTCATTCGGTCATCTCTTTGTTCCTTATCACTGGGTGTAGTCCTGGAACAAGGCACCATCTTGCCAAGCTGTTATTTTAGTTAGACATTGCAAAATCATAGAAAATTACACTAATAAGCTTTATTTAAGAAAATAGTCATTTGGTTAATGTTAATATAAAAATAGACATTTTATCCATAACAGTCCCCCCTTAAAATGACTATTTTACCTTTCCCTGCTTGAATCTAATTCATCTGCCCTTATGCACCTTGGAGCTCTTTTATGCTGTACGTTAGACAAGTCATGGCTATCCCATGACCCCCCTTGCCACAGTCTTTATGCATATGGGAGTCAGATGCTATCCCTCATAATCTTAATAATCGGGGGCATTGTCTTTAGGGGTGTGTATGTTTTGGAGTATCATTGTAGAAGTGGGACCCAGTTGATCTTCTAGTCCCTGTAAAGCATGTCAGGTACAACTAACAAACCTCTGCTGGTTGTAATAAATATAATTGATCCAATCTATATTTTTGTTCACTGTAATTATTGGGATGAAAGACTCAAATCCTGCTTTGACTTGATCTCTGGCTTTAAATTCATCTGGAACCCCCCTTGGGACTCCTGTAGTATCTATATATACATGTGGGTCATATTCACTTATGTCTCCTTCTTACAGGCAGTACATTTCTCTACAATACACAATCAATTTGCACATTGCATAGAAGTATAACAGAACTATAGATGCAGATTGGTCCAACAGTCTTTTGGGTTTCTCCTTTAACAGTTTATTGTCCCATTTGTCTTTAAGAACATCATCCAGTGGGGACACCACCATAACAACAAGGTTTCCTTGTAGTTTCACAGCTGTCCTGGTTGTCACCAGGACCTGGAAGGCACCGTCGAGTTGAAGCTCATGTGTCTCTTTATCAGCATCCAATCTTTGGGTTGTAGCTTATGGGTTCCTTCAACTGACTAAGGATCTGGAAGGAAGGAGAAAACTCAAAAGTGTACATTAGGCACATGTTTTTGACAATCTATCCCGTAGTCAGTCAGCACACCATACTACATCTGGAACAATTGTGAAAAATACAATCCAAATACTCTAGGGGCCAAGGCCAATCCTTCTGTCCAGGGGCGTAACTACCAGGGTAGCAGCGGTAGCAGCTGCCACAGGGCCCGGGACATTACGGGGCCCGATGGACCCCCGATGCTTTTTTTTTTTTTTTTTTATAATAGGCCGTTACCTGCTAGAGTAACTCCAGCAGGTAACGGGCCCTATATACTTACCAATCCCCAGGGTCCAGCTCACAGCCGGCTGCGCTTCCCATTCTGCGGGGGCGGCTGTGAGCAGGAGCGGGGATCGGTATGTGAGGCCGCGGGCCGAACCCCACAATCACTGCGATCATTATACTCCAGGGTCTTTTCAGACCCTAGAGTACAATAATCGGAGGCCCTGGGGAGGTGAGAGAACATAAAAAAACAATGTACTTACCTCTCCTACACTTCTCCAGGCTTCGGGTCTGTCTGGTGACGTCCCAGACGTCAGACGACATCATTATGCGTCGCGACGCTGGCCCGGATCACGTGACGCAGGCCTGGTCCTACATTAAAGAAAGCCAAAGTAGCAGGAAGTGGACCGGAGAGAGGAACAGGTAAGTAACGTTGTTTTTTTATGTTTCTATCCTCCCCTCGGTCACCTATCATTATACTCTGGGGTCTGGAAAGACTCCGGAGTAAAATAATTGTTCATAGGTGGTCCACAATGGGGCATAATACTGTGTGCAGGGGCCACTATGGGGCTTACGACTGTGTGCCGGGGCCACTATGGGGCATACTACTATGTGCTGGGGCCACTATGGGGCGTACTACTGTGTTCCAGGGCCACTATGGGGCGTACTACTGTGTGCAGGGGCCACTATGGGGCGTACTACTGTGTGCAGGGGCCACTATGGGGCATACTACTGTAGGCAGGGACCACTATGGGGCGTACTACTGTGGGCAGGGGCCACTATGGAGCGTACTACTGTGGGCAGGGGACACTAAGGGGCGTAGTAGTGTGCGCAGGAATGTGGATTTTGGAGGGGGCGGTTCGGGGGGGGCCCCATGTCAAATGTTCGCCTTCATGCCCAGCCATTCCTAGTTACGCCACTGCTTCTGTCCTCAGTGTACAGAAAATACAAATACAAGTGACAAGTGATAAATCCTCTCCACTACTCTGGGGACGATACGGGGTATGGAACACTTGCTGTATCCCCACGGCCTCCATTATTTCTCTCATTACCTGTCCTGTATAGTGAGTTCCATTATCACTTTGATGGTCTCGGGGATCCCATACCTGCACACTACTTCTTTTCTGCTCCAGAAATGCCTCAGGCCATCCTGAAAAGACATCACTACACACAAGCAGGTACTCATACCTTCCCACCTTTGGTAACTGTATGTAGTTAACCCGCAATCTCTGAAATAGGTACAAGGGCTTCGGGATGTGTTTCTGAGAAACCTTTCACTTTTTGGCCTACATTGTGTTTGACACATGTTATGCAGGCTTACACGTATCTGACTGCAGTGATGCTAAATGCTGCAGCTCCTCATCATCTGCTCACCAGGTCACACATGGCTACTTCCGAGTGCTGCACTTGAGAATGAGCTGCTTGCGCCATCTTTGGGAACAATGCTTTCAGTAAACATACTCTCTTACCATTGGCCATCCGGACTTGTTTATACTCCTTGCGGTTTCCAAATCTTCTTTTCTTCTGGGCTGTTTTGGTCCTGCCGTGTTTTTAGAACCTGAAAAGAGAGCTGAGAGTTTTGGTCCAGTATGGTGACCCCTGTGCTGAGGCATGTTCCCTAGGCTTATCTGCAGCTAGTTTGGTGTGTGCCTTGACTTTGACTATAGCTGCAGGGTCTCCATCACCTCCTGAATAGCCTGGAAATCCTTTTAGGCTTAACATTAAATGCACAGATCAGACTATAGTCCTGTGCTATACCAAAGGCCCATCAGGCTTACCCTCAGCCATTTTCCACAGTTTCAATGAGAGCTTTTAGGAGGATTTGCTTGTTTTACCTCGTGTTCAGGGACCATGGCATAGAATAATGGTGTAGAATTTACCGTCCTTCCCAAATTGAGAGCCATCTATAAAAGAACTCAAAATCAGGGTTAGCAAAATCAGGGTTAGCAATAGGTTCATCATTTACATGACCAAACCCAACCGTTTCTTGTGGCATACAATCGGATTGTTCTATATTGGCAGTAGAAAATACTTGTGTGGATAAGTTGTCTGACTTTGCTTTCTCCCCCCTGAACCTACTGGCAACTGGTCAAAGGGATTTTTAGTGACGTGCAGCGTGCAAAAGTGACATGAGGAGGCATAAGTAAGGCACACTGTAGTCTGAGATGTCCAGCCACTGAAATATACTTAAGCTGGACCTGGACACTCACAAGAATGAACTTATATTATAATTCAATATTACCAAAAATCAAACTCTGCATTAACAATGGTTCTTAGTCTTCTATACTTTCTAAATCTTGCTATAAACAATCATAATCATCTATTACTTTGCGTTCTGAGAAGGAGATTACTCCCAAGGACAAAGCAAACAATCCAACAATGTGTTCTCTCTTTTTTTCTTATCATGCCCACACATAGCTGCGCGCTCTGCCACTATCCACTTCTCCCACCTTAGAACTACAAAATTCAGCAGAACCTGCAATACAAAATTTTTAAAGGGCCAGTGGCTTTTTTTTTCTTCTACACACTAGAATTACAAACAATTCAATAAGGTTAGTAAATACTCAGAATATATCAGCAGAGACGACAGAAGCCTTGAATAAGGGATCAAGTTGATCCCCTGTTCACATAACAAAAATTATACACAAAAGACATTAAAGAATAGCAGATATGTGAGGGACTTCTAATTCACTTAGCGCTGAAACACAAGAATTTGTCTCTCTTTTTCTTAAAAAACATTGTCACATGACCGTCTTTATACAATGGGGGACTGTCCTGATTTATTGGGCATGGTTCATAACAAAATAACACAAAATGTAACAGATTTTACTGTCTACATGTAAGGCAGGTTTAGCCTGTTGGTCACTGTACGGTGAGGGGATTTAGACTAAAGATGGCGCCGGATCACTAGGGCTACTAAGGCTGCGCCTTCCCTTTGCATCCCATAACAAACACTGATACCAAATTCTTTTTGTGTTCTCAATGGACTTAGATCAACCCTTGTGCACTTTCTTGGGCAGTTTCAACCAACACATTGCTTAGTTTCTCATACCTTTGTCTGATAACCATCCTTTATGTGCATATTATCACATTTTAACATTTAAAGTTCCATCTTTTTGACATCCTAAACTTTAGGCTTACCAGACTTACTGAACATTTACTGGCATTCCTTCACTGCCTCAGCCTCCTCTTTTGCTCTTACAATCTCTGTAGCTGGAATTTCTCTATTCTTGGGTTCAGCTCCACACCGCCCAGGCAAATTCTCCATGATTTGCATAACTTCTGCCTCAAACCCTCACCTTTGGCACACCAAGTGTTAATTGTGTGCAGCTTTTTATTTAGAACCTGGGCAGATATATCCCGGGCGCACACAGTAGCCCCGGGTTACTACATTCTCCTCCACCAAAAGACGGGCGGTGGGGCAGCCTATCCTAGACGGGCGGTGGGGCAGCCTATCCTCCAAACTTTTCACATGATCCAGCACATTAATAAACCAAATGGGGGGCCAGAAACCCAGCACAGAATCTCTTCTTGGTGCGGTTATACATTGCTGAAACACAGAGAAGGTGCGATTAGTATCATTAACATAACATGATTGGCTATAAAGTTATAACATAAGATTTAACACATAACTATTGGATAAAACACGAAGAAGAAGTTTCATCCCATTATAGATAACAGTTTACAGTAAAGGAGGGGGATGAGCTCTGGGCAGCGCCCGAGAATGGAATGTAAGATGGCGACAGACAAGCGGCATCACTCACATCTCCCATAAAATATCTATCGATCCCTTGTGCCTTAAATTCTTGTACCAGGGATTTCACATTAAAATAAAGATTTTCAAACCCCGGCATGGTTTGTTTTTGGCGACCGAGGGCGAGTGGCCCTTCTCCCCCTCCGTGGCCATTACCCCCACGCAGTGGAGATCCAGAATCTTTTACTGTCACCTTTTTGCTCTTTTACCTTATTTCAGATGATAATAACAGGCAATACAGTAAATTCACATAACATAATACAAGACATAACTTCATGTGTTTGAATATCTGCCGATACACATTGTCTTTATACCTTATTTCTTTATTTAACCATAGGTTAACCCTTTTATCAAAACATTTTCTTTAGGGCACAAACAGATATCATATATATAAGCTGCGTACCCCGGTGGCCCAGAGCCAGGTTTCGCTTCGTAATAATTACGATTTCCTGCGTGTCCTGAACATCACATACAACGTCCTTGAAGGCTGCTTGGCAATCAACAATATTTCGGTTATTCTCTGCAGAGCACTACAGAGTACAGGAATAAAATTCAAGCAGATAGCAGTTAAGACTGACACCAAAATTACATATTAATATTTTTGTGCAATTTTCAGAGATTTTTCATGGCAAATCCCCACCCTTTGTAATTACCACAGGTGTTCAGGACTCCTGAGCTGTACTTCAGGTTACCGTAAGGACAAACTGCCAAACTTTAAAATTTTCTTCACTGGATTCCAACCAAAAGTTGAACCCCTATGGAATATTACAATATCCTTACAAAACATAAAATTTGAATACTGACATTGATACAGACATAATGAATATTACAATTACAGATTGAAATATATAATGTGCTAGCAGAAGGACCCGGCTTCGCACGGGTATATTTCATTTTTTGATTGTGTAGTGACCCCATAAGAATTGGCCAGTTTTGCACTTGACATCCAGTATGGCAGTCCAGTATAGGTACAGTCTATTTATGTCTGTGTTGCTATGGAAACTTGGTAAATGAAATGTGAACTTATATTGGCTGATGCACGTCATATGACTGAATATTTAAGGACCTGTGAACTGATATTGACTCATACAGGTCATAAATAGCTTGTTTGCTATGGAAACCTGGTGTAAAGTTTTGTGTATGTCAAGGCTGAAGAACCTGCGATTTTCCATTGGTCCATAAGCGCCATGTGATCATGTGTATCTCAGTTTGGATATCAGTGAAAGACCTGCGATCGGTTGTTATGGAAAACCTGGAGTAAAGCTGTGTGTATGTGATCTTGTGTAACAGTGTCATCCACAGCGCCCTGCCCCTTTAAAGCTGACCTACAGCAGTGAAGAAAAATGGCTGGGTTGTTATGGAAACCTGGAGTGCAGCTTTGTGCATGTGGCTGACAATGCCTTGTCAGATTGGAGATGAGCTTGGATCTGCTGGGTTGTTTCAGTAGCTCTCTGTTGTCTGTAACATACCTTTTCAGATTGGAGACGGGCTTGGGTCTGCTGAGAGTTTTCATTAGCTCGAGCAGCAGCCATGCATTTTGCTGCAGGAGGCATGAGTAGTTTAAAAACATTTCAATTTATAAGAATGCTGAAATCCTGTATGGCAATCCAGTCAGTGGCGTAAATACCGGGGTAGCAGTGGTAGCAGCTGCCACAGGGCCTGGGACATTAGGGGTCCCGGCGGGCCCCTGATGTTTTTTTTTTTTTTTTATAGGCTGTTACCTGCTGGTGTAACACCAGCAGGTAACGGGCCCTATTTACTTACCAATCCCCACTCCTGCTCACGGCCGCCTGCACTTCACCTTCTGCAGAGGCGGCTGTGAGCAGGAGCGGGGATCGGTAAGTAAGGCCTGCGGGCCGTGATCCCCACAAACACTACTATCATTATACTCTGGGGTCTTTTCAGCAGGCTTCAGGCCTCCTTGGTGATGTCCCAGATGTCGGTGGGCCAGTCCGACATCATTATGCGTCGCGATGCATGCCTGGCTCACGTGACATCTGGTCCAACATTGAAGAGGTAGCAGGGAGTGTGCATAGTACTATATGAAGGGGCCACTATGATACTGTGTGCAGGGGCCACTATGGGGCAGAATACTGCGTGCAGGAATGCAGTTTGTGCGGGGGGGGGGGGCGTTTTCAGTCTATTTATGGCTGTGTTGTTATGGAAACCTAGTAAATAAAATGTGAACTTATATTGGCTGATACACATCATACGACTGAATATTTAAGGACCTGCGAACTGCTATTGACTAATACAGGTCATAAATAGCTTGGTTGCTATGGAAATCTGTGTGCCTGAGGAGAGTAAGCGCCTGCGAGCTCTTATTGGCTGATAAGGGACATGTGACCATGTGTATGGCAGTTGGAATATGAGTGAAAGACTTGCAGGCTTGTATTAGCTAATGTTGGTCATTTTTTGGGAATACTGTATCTCAGGAACGGTACATCGCTGAATGTGCGGTTGGTGAGGTATGAGGAGATCCAGGAAAGGGCCAGGTCTGAAATGCCGAGGGATGAGAGCGTTTCTAACAGGAGCGAATGGTCGACTGTGCCAAGGCAGAAGAGAAGTCGAGGAGGAGGAGGACAGAGGAGTGATGCTTGGCTTTGGCAGTTAGAAGGACATTAGTGACCTTGGTTAGGGCAGTTTCTGAGGAGTGATGGGGTCTGAAGCCTGACTGTAGTCTGTCAAAGATCACATTGGAGGAGAGATAGGAGGACAGTTCGGAGTGGACGTGTTGCTCTAGTAGTTTAGAGGCGTACGGGAGCAGTGAGCTGGGGCGATAGTTGGCTGGAGAGGACGGGTCCAGGGAGGCTTTGTTAAGTATAGGTGTGACGGCGGAAGGGAAGGGTCCTTTGGTTAAGGATAGGTTGAAGAGATGGGTTAGGGCAGGAGTAATGACTTCAGAGAGTTTGGGAATGACATGTGACTAGATCAGGTCAAGCGCGCACAGTGTCGGACTGGGATGTCTAGGGCCCACCAGTGGAATTGCTTCTAGGGGCCCACCATCAGGACCCCTGCAGATCAGTGGTACCGAGACAAGGCAGATAAAAGTAATAATATGTCGGGAGCCATGCTGCTCACCCGCCATACCATGTGCACCACTGCACTACCTAAACCCACTGCTACACCCTGTATGGCAAGTGAATAGCGTGGCACCTAGAATTGTTACCTGTAGCCGCACTGTCCTGGAAAAGCTGATCTGCAGAGGTCCTGGCTGTTGTATCATTGCAGATGTAATATTGCTGGCCTATCCTAAGGACAGGTCATCAATATTAGAAAGATGGATAAATTCTTTGAAGAGGTTGTCCAGGAAGTGCCGCAACCCATGTCCCGTGTGAGGTGTAAAATAAAAAATAAGAAAATAAAAAAAGCATACTCACCTGTCCCCGGCACACCGTTGTCTGCTGCCAGTGTCCATTCGGTCTCGTGCCGGCGACTCCTTGCTGGGAGTCCTGCACCTCATGTGACCGCTGAGACCTATTAGGTACTGGATTTCCAGAAATGAGGCGATGCCATAAGACCAAAAAGACACAGGCAGGGGACAACGGGGTGCTGGGGACAGATGAGTATGCTTTTTTTGAAATTTTTTTATTTTTACACCTCCCTGGCCGCCACAGTGGTCGCCCCAGTTTATGGACAACCTCTTTTAAGGGGTTGTCTGGGCCAGATTTTTTATGGCCACTTCACTTGTCCCCCCATACAGTGGCCTGTCCACTGGTCCCCCATACTGTATGGGGAACAGTGATGGGGCCATTATATTGTGTGGGAGCAGTGATGGGGGCTAACATCCTGTGGGGGGACATTAAACTGTGTGGGGCATATTAAAGGGGTTGTCCAGGGTTAATCTTTTTTTATGCCCTATCCTGAGCATAGGCCATAACTACCTAATCAGTAGGGGGCTGACACACGGCCCCATCAGCTGTACGGAGCCACTTCTGGCGCCCCCTCTGTACACAACACAGGGCCGGAAGCAGAAAGCTCCATCTGCTGTACAGCAGCCCGGCGCCGTCACTGCAGCTCAGCTCCCACTGACTTCAATATGTGCTGAGATGCAGTGAAGGTGCCCGGCTAATATACAGTGGACAGAGCTTTCTGCTTCTGGCCCCGTATTGTGTACAAGACGGGCACCAGAAGTGGCTCCGTACAGCTGATCAGTCCAGGGTCAGCCCCGTACAGACCAGGTATCTATGACTTATCCTAAACCATAACAAATTATACCCAGACTACCCCTTTAATATACCCCCCTAATGCACCAAACTTGTGGTGAATCTCCCCCTCCCTAAAAAAAAACAAAAAACATACTAAACATACTCACCTGTCCCCGGTGCTCCGGTGTCAGCAGGTCCCAGCACGGTCCGGTCCTGCTGCTCCGCTGACTTCTTTTACGGGAAGTCCTCACTGGCTGTGACGTCCCAGGTACCTTCCTTTAGGCCGCTGATTGGCCTCAGGTGTCACGTGATGTCACAGGTAGTCACGTGCAGGAGGAACTTGCGCTGGAAGAAAACAGAACTGCAGGACCAAACCGCGCTGGGAGACACTGGGGACCGGAGAGAAAGTCTGTTTTTTGTTTTTTTTTTCACCTGCACTGGTGTAATTAAAAAAAAAAAAAAAAAATGTTATCCTGCACAACCCCTGTAATGTCCCCCAGGCTATTGGCCTCAAACACTGCCCCCCCCCCCACAATATAATGACCCCATAATGGTCCCCATACAGTATAGGGGACCAATGAAGGGGCCACTGCACAGGGGGGGGGTGGATATTGAAGGGGCCACTGTATGCCCATGCAGTTCCATAGTGCACCTGGGAGAGCAGGGGAGGGGCAGGAGGGGCTGATGCTGGTTGTGCGGAAAGATCCGACAGCAGAGAAGTGCTGGGGTGGTCCAGGATTAGGAGATGTCGCCAGAAGTGAGGAGTAGCAGGGAGAGGGATAGCAGGTGTAAATAGGAGAGTGAATCCAATGCATTTCCCCAACAGATGGCATGTCCTAAGCCTCGATGGAGATTATTTCTCTAGGATAGCTGTCCATGATTGTTATTGCCATGTGGGCCTCTCCATGTAAATGTCTATGTGGGGAAAGGTGCACGCCACGGTCAGCATGTGGAGCAGCAAATAAACTGGAGAACAAATTTTTACAAAAGTTTTGCTTCCTTGAAAATTTCAGATGATTATGATAAACCCATTCAAGCTAAGCAGAAATATAATTTGGGATAGTCTGTATAACGTAGAAATTTTGAGAAACATGAGATTACGTGTTAGTGATTATGAAGCATGTAAATGTTACCACAGCATTAGTGCAAATGTCCTCAATGTCTGGTGCATCCCGTATTAGTGTCCAGCAATAGTCAGCTCGCATTGATAGATTCCAGCCTTGATAACTCTTTTCCATCATGGCAATATCCTGGTGAAACTGATTGTCATGTTCGTCACTGACTGCTCCAAGATTTGCAGGGAAAAAAATACAAATGAGAATGCAGAAAATTAATTTTCAATGACATCGCTTTGTAAGCTTCAAGATGGCTGTCAACCAATTCGATATAGTTTGGTGCTCGATAGTTGCCAAGGAAATTCTCGGAAACATCCTTGAAAGATTTCCAAGCAATTTTCTCAGGCCCCTCCAGCAGCTCTTTGAAGAGCTTGTCATTCATGATGTGTGAGATTTGTGGACCAACAGACATGCCTTCCTTAATCTTGGCATCGGTTATTCCTGGGAACATTTGTCTCAAATAACGAACACCTTCTGCTTCCTTGTTCATTGCTTTCACAAAATTTTTCATCAGCCCAAGTTTTATGTGAAGTGGAAGCAGAAATATCATTGCTGGGTCTCCAAGTGCTTTATGTGCAACATTTTTCTGCCCGGGAGTCAACTGGTTATGGATTGGCCACTTCCTTCTACTGTAATGTGACTGCTTAGCACGGCTGTCCCATTCGCAGTACTTGGTATATCCGAGCTGCAATCCAAGCAGCAGAGCCACTACTTTTATATCTCCACAGATGTTCCAGTTGTAGTTGCTGTACTTGATTTGTTTCAACAACAGTTCCATGTTCTCGTAAGTTTCTTTCATGTCTGCAGCATAGCCAAGAGGAATTGAAGGATGAACATTACCATTGTGTAACAAGACAGTCTTGAGACTTAACAATGATGAGTCAATAAAGAGACGCCACTGATTTGGCTCATGCACACAACCCAAAGCTGCGAACAAGCCATCAATGTCTGTGCAGAAACACAGCTTGTCAACCTCTTCAAAAAACTGTGGAAAACCATCGTGGTGGCTTCGAAAGACAGAAACTTTTGTACAAGGTGACAGCAAATGCCATCCTTGAAGTCTTGAAGCCAGTAACTCTGCATTTGCTTTTGACAAATGTAATTCCTGGACCAAGGCATTCAGTTCTGTTATAAGATGATGCTCACCAGACATACATGGCCCAAAGTCTGAATCAGCATCGTTCCCCATCTCTGACCTATGGACTGCAATATCTTCATCGGCTGCCTCCTCTAGGCTCCATGTTTCTGGCGGCTTTGGTACTGGAAGAGTGTCATGATGTGGCACTGGTCTCATAGCTGAAGGCAGATTGGGATATTCAATGCATTTTTTATTCTTAGCAGAGAAACCAAAGACATTGGTTAGACAGATGTAGCAGTCAGTCACATGATCCTTCGGTTCCCGCCATATCATTGGGACAACAAATTGCATTCACTTGCGAGAACCTCTCAGCCAACCTCTAAGATCAACTGCACATCTTGCACAACAGATATGAGGAGCCCAGGATTTGTCTTGATCACCAATCTTGTATCCAAACTACAGCTCATAGGCTTTCATGGTAAGAGCTGTCATTGTGCGTCCTTGAGGATTAAGTGTGTACTCACCACAAATGTAACAGAAGGTATTGTGACTGTTCCGGGACTGACGAGACATTTTAACTATATCAGATTGTGCTGGAGTAGTTTATACAGTGCCTTGCGAAAGTATTCGGCCCCCTTGAACTTTTCAACCTTTGGCCACATTTCAGGCTTCAAACATAAGGATATAAAATTTAAATTTTTTGGTGAAAAATTAACAACAAGTGGGACACAATCGTGAAGTGGAATGAAATTTATTGGATATTTTAAACTTTTGTAAAAAATAAAAATTGAAGTGGGGCGTACAATATTATTCGGCCCCCTTAAGTTAATACTTTGTAGCGCCACCTTTTGCTGCGATTACAGCTGCAAGTCGCTTGGGGTATGTCTCTATCAGTTTTGCACATGGAGAGACTGAAATTCTTGCCCATTCTTCCTTGGAAAACAGCTGGAGCTCAGTGAGGTTGGATGGAGAGCGTTTGTGAACAGCAGTTTTCAGCTCTTTCCACAGATTCTCGATTGGATTCAGGTCTGGACTTTGACTTGGCCATTCTAACACCTGGATACGTTTATTTGTGAACCATTCCATTGTAGATTTGGCTTTATGTTTGGGATCATTGTCTTGTTGGAAGATAAATCTCCGTCCCAGTCTCAGGTCTTTTGCAGACTCCAACAGGTTTTCTTCCAGAATGGTCCTGTATTTGGCTCCATCCATCTTCCCATCAATTTTAACCATCTTCCCTGTCCCTGCTGAAGAAAAGTAGGCCCAAACCATGATGCTGCCACCACCATGTGTGACAGTGGGGATGGTGTGCTCAGGGGGATGAGCTGTGTTGCTTTTACACCAAACATATCGTTTTGCATTTTCCAGTGCACTTGGACTTAAAAAAAAAAAGGGCTGCAGTAAGAATAGCTGCGTGTGTACCCATACCGTCTCGTAGTACAGTAACAATAACTGCGTGTACCCATACCGTCTCCTAGCGCAGTAACAATAACTGCGTGTGTACCCATACCGTCTCCTAGCACAATAACAATAACTGCGTGTGTACCCATACCATCTCCTAGCGCAGTAACAATAACTGTAACTTGCCCTTTATGCCTTGAAGGTGCTGGCCTTCCCTGCGGCAAGTGTCCTATCAGAATATGTGTTCACCGCGGGGGTTGTCTTCATTGACAAGAGGCTCTGCCTATCCACTTACTTACTTACATAGTTATTATATTATTTGATTTGTTTTTAATTTTTATTTTTTAATTTATTTATTTCTTTATTTAATTTTTTTTATTTTATGTTATTATTTGAAGTACTTTCTTTTTTGGGTCACCAAGTTCAGGTCCCCATTGATTTCAATGGTGTTCGGGTTCACGTCAAGTTCGGGTACCTGAACCGAACTTTTGGGCAAAGTTCAGCTGAACTCGTCGAACCCGAACTTTGATGATTCGCTCAACTCTACTCATCAGTATTCCCAATAGCGCCATTTCAATATACCAGGAGGATAATACAACAAATGACAATACAATCATCTACCTACTGAAAATATTTAATTAGCAGACAGCCCTTATGTCATTATACATTATATTTTCCAGTGCACTTTGACTTAAAAAAAAAAAGGGCTGTGTGTGATGATGAACGACCCCCAATCGTTGATTATATTGTTAATCTGTTTTCCCTTAGTCCTAACAGCAGCACAATATGGGGTATTTCTCCCCCTGTGTGTTGTCTAGGACAGATGAAACTTTTAATTAGCACAAAAACGTGCTTACTAACCTGCCCTATAAGAGGGCATGAGAGACCTCCCTCACCTGTGTAAATTATAAAGTAAAAAAAAAACAAGATTTTAGGGAGGGAAGCCTTGTGCTGCTGTTAGGACTAAGGGAAAACAGATTAACAATATAATCAACGATTCCCTTACGTCCTACAGCAGCACAATATGGGAATATAGCAAGTAATTCCCCTAGGGAGGGTTTCCTCGCCTTACAACCTCAAGAACTGTCTGACCAAAGGCAGTCGCCTCGGAACTGTGGACATCCAAACGATAATGTTTGACGAAAGTCAGCTGGGATGACAAAGAAGCAGCCGCACAAATTTGATCCAGTGGAAGCGAGCGATTCTCAGCCCAAGAAGTCGACACAGCCCTGGTCGAATGGGCTGTACAAAAAACTGGAGGAAGCAACCCTTGAGCAAGGAAAGAAATTTTGATTGCCTCCTTAATCCATCTGGACAAGGAGGGTCTGGAAGCTTTAAAACCTCTGTCTTTACCATACATATTGATTAGGAGATTTTCAGCTCTCCTGAAAGATTGTGTACGCGATAAGTAAATTCGCAGACACCTCACCACATCCAAAGTATTAAGTTTTAACTCCTCTTCTGAAGATGGATCCGGAAGGAAAACAGGCAAAGAAATCAGTTGATTATAGTTATTACGTGAAGGAACCTTAGGGATAAAGCCAGGCAAGAACCTAAGGTGGACCCTATCCGAAAAAAATACAATATAAGGTTCTTTGGAGGAGAGCGCCTGTAGCTCTCCTACCCTTTTGGCAGATGTGATGGCTAACAAAAAAGTAGTTTTAAAGGCTAAAAGTTTTAGCTCCGTAGCTTCCAGAGGTTCAAAAGGAGGACCACAAAGGCCTGAAAGGACTGTCGCAAGGTCCCATTGGGGAATAGGAGAAGATACCGCAGGTTTCAGCCTCGCCGCTCCTTTAAGGAATCTTGCAACCAGGGAATCCTGGGACAACCGTCTGTTTAAGTGGGCGGCTAAAGCCGATACCTGTACCTTTAAAGTAGCAGGGGCAAGGACCCTGTCCAAGCCATCCTGAAGAAAATCCAAAACATCAGAAGTCAAAGGATTAGAAATATCAACGCCTCTTTTGGAGCACCACTCCAAAAAAATCTTAGCCGTCCTCTGGTAATTCCTTTTGGTGGATTCAGCTCTAGCACAGGAAAGCGTCTTCAGGACGGCTTCTGACATCTATACATTCGTAGGGACTGGTCAACCTCCAGGCTGTCAGGTTGAATCTCATCAGATCCTGGCACTTCAGTGATCCTTGGGAAACCAGGTTCTTGGTGGGGTGAAGCCTCCAATATATCCCTCAACTCATTACCATGAGCTGGGAAAACAAAGCTCTTTTTGGCCAGAATGGAATGATGGCTATTACAGAGGCTTGGTCCTGTCTTATTTTCATCAATACTTTGGGTATCATAGGAATTGGAGGGAAAATGTACGCCAGCTTGGACCTCCAAGGGATGGACAGGGCATCCACTGCCAAGGGATTGTCCTCCTGGTACAGGGAACAGAACATCTCCACCTTGGCATTGAGTCGGGTTGCCATGAGGTCTATCTCCGGTAGCCTGTATTTCAGGGTAATCTGATGAAACACTTCTGGATTGAGTGACCATTCTCCTGATACGGCACAACCCCGACTCAACCGATCCGCTACTGAGTTCAGGGAGCCCTTGATGTGAACCGTGGATAGATGGGTCAGATTTTTCTCTGCCCAGGAAAAAATCAGATCTGCCTCCCTGAGGAGGGATGATGATCTGGTGCCTCCCTGTCTGTTCACATATAATACCGTCATCATGTTGTCCGAGCGAATTTTGACTGCTCTTCCCTTGAGAAGAGGAGAGAAATGGAGTAAGGCACGGTACACAGCTCTGAGCTCCTTCCAGTTGGACGACGTCCTTCCTTCTGGAGCGCTCCAGACTCCCTTTATGGAGTTTCCGTCCAGATGGGCTCCCCATCCCGTAAGGGATGCATCTGTAGTCAACAGGGTCCAACGAGGTTGGACCGTGGACCTTCTGTCCTTGAGGTGCAACCACCATCTGAGAGAAAGACGGGTCCTGGGGGAGAGTCGAATCCTCCTGTTGAGACCGGGCAGAGAGCGATCCCAAATTCCTAGGATTTCCATCTGAAGAGGACGTAGATGCCATAAGGCCCAAGGAACCGCCATGATGGAAGATGACATCAGACCTAGGATTTTCATCAAAGTTTTGATGGACGCTCTCGGCCTCCTGAAAAGTTGCCGAACCGCTGTAATTAATTTCTCTTTCCTTGCAGTCGTCAAGGAGATTTCCAGCCAGTCTGAATCTAGGAAGTAACCAAGAACCTTCCTTTTGGTTGAGGGGACGATTTCTGACTTCTCCCAATTTATGAGCCATCCCAGGCTTTGAAGCAGGGATATGGCAATCTGTAAATGCTGGAGCAGAACAGACACTGACTGGGCTTTTATCAGCCAGTCGTCTAGATAAGGGACCACAAAGAGTCCCTGAAGCCTGAGGGCGGCTACTATGGGAGCTACCACCTTGGTAAAGGTGTGGGGAGCCTAGGAGATCCCGAAAGGGAGGGCCGAGAACTGATAATGCTTCCTGTGGCCGGAAACTATAACCGCAATCCTTAGGAACTTCCTGTGCGGAGGGTAAATTGTCACGTGCAACTAAGCATCCTTCAGATCTAGGGTGACAAAAACGTCGCCCTGGAGAAGAAAAGAAGAAACTGAGCTTATGGTTTCCATGCGGAACCGTTTTTTTCTGATGAAAAGGTTCATGTACCTCAGATCTATAATCATCCTCCATCTGCCTGCTGGCTTTGGTACTAGAAAAACGGGGGAATAAACCCCCAAACCTTCTTCTAGAGAAGGAACTTCTTCTAGAGCTCCTTTGTGGATATACTCTTGAATGGAGCGTTCCAAAATACCTTGCTGAGATGAGGGAAGACGGCGAGTTAAGACGAACAGATCTCGGGGAGGACAGAGAAATTCGATTGCATAACCTCGCTGAATTAACTGTAAGACCCAAGGGTCCTGAATTTTTTCTTGCCAAGCGCTGAGAAAAAGGGAGAGACGACCCCCGACAGGAATTTCGGCCACAGGAAGACAGCTTCTCATGTCAGAAACAGGGCTTCCTTCTATCTTCGGTTTTGGGGAATCTCTGTCCAGAGCCTCTAGAATAATACCTAGAGCCCCTCCGGGACTGCTGACCACGTCGAGGTGGAAAACCTCTGCCGCGGCCAGGGCCAAATCTGCCCCTAAAAGACTGAGGCAGAGTTTTGCCTTTTTTATCAGCCAAGCCTTCTAAAATTTCATCCAGGCTACTGCCAAAGACTCTCCCTGGCTCAAATGGTAAGGCACAAAGGTTATACTTGGAGATAAAATCAGCTCTCCAAGGTTTTAACCATAAGGGTCTCCTCGCCGCCGTGGAAAGCGCCAAGGACTTTGACGCCAGCCTTAGTTGATAATGGGAGGCCTCAGCTAAAAATTCTGCCGCCAAAGAAGTCGAAGTTAAGAAGGAAAGTAACTCGTCTCTGGAGACACCAGAATCGATGTCCCTCTCAAGCTGGAGCAAATCAGCCCGTAGTTTGGCTGAAACTTCACATGACGCAACAGCGACCGAGGTCTGAGCAGAGACCGCTGAGTAGGCCTTCTTGAGAGTACTCTCCATGCGTCTGTCCATAGGATCCTGCAGATTTGCTCCATCCTCAGATGGTACTAGAGTGCGGCGAGATAGCTTGGCTACCGCTATATCCACCTTAGGGGGAGGACCCCATTGATCCAGTTGAGACTCTGCGATGGGGAACAAGGTCTTAAACCTATCAGTAGTTATAAAGGGTTTCTTCGGAAATTTCCACTCTGAAGACATTAACTTTTTTAATGTCTCGTCCACTTGGAAGACCCTGGGCCCTCTATAGGTGGACGTGGAGGCTTCCCCATCAACATCACGGTCTTTAGACCGGATGGACTTCAGCAGCCTATTGACTTTCTCGAGTGGGAAGAGAGGTCTGCTGGCATCTTCAGCGGAGTCATCAGAAGACAAAGTTTCATCCACAACCTGAAAATCTTCGTCCGAGACCCGCAAGAGAGGATGTTTTTCAAGATGTGGTCTCTTGGCGATCTGGGAGATAGAATTCCGGATCTCCTTGAGAGAGTCCTCCATGTATTCTTTCACCCATGTCACAACCTCACGTATGGATGGCTCCTCAGAAGAGGGCCACGACACTGGCGACAGCGGGTGAATTCGTAGCCGTCAGGCAAGGGAGTCGTACAATCTAAACAGGTTAAATGTTTACGCTTGGAGGATTTCTTTCTCCTAAAATCTCCATCACCAGAGCCGGAAGCAGAAGAAGACATCTAAAAAGACCACAAAAAGTCACAGACAATAACAATACCAATATTACAAACCACAACCAGAACCAGAAAAAAGAGGGGTACCTTAAGGAGGTCGGTCGTCGCAAAAAACGTAGCAACAGCACACGCAATAGTCAAATAGGGTAATCTCTGAATCACAGAGGAGAAATTCTACTCCTTAGCAATATGAGAGCCAGAAAATCACAGCCCAACCCAAATGGACTATGGAACATTTTAAAGGCAACCATAAGTGGAGGCGGAGCCAAACACAAAACTAATCCACAATGAAAAAATACATAGGAATTCATGCAGAGCAAGGCCAGCGATATGAATCGGCAATTCATATAATATATATGAACAAGAATTAATAAATATTACTTACCCTCCTGAGATTTATAGCACCAAAACGGGTCAAATGCCTTAATGAAACATAGAGGAGCAAAAGCCTAAGTCAGAGGCTCAAACAACAAGCAGCAAAAATCAATTCTATATTTTGCCTTTAAATTTTAAATTTCCAAACTTTCCGCACTTTTTCCGAGAACCGGAAGTAGGCGCGAAGTAGTCCGGCGAAATCCGCCCGCACGGGAACCCGGACACAGAGAAGAGTTCCGGCCGTCGCAAAGTCCGACGTCACCTCCGGGTAGGCCAAAGCCTACCGCCGGCCGAAGAATTACTGACAGAAGCGCTGAGAAGAATGAACACAGGACGGCAACAGAGGGAACGACCACCTCAAGGTAAGAAAAAACCCCTTAACTCTAGAGAGGTCACAAGAGACCTCCTCCACCTGTCTCACACAGGACAGAAAAAAACACAGGTGAGGGAGGTCTCTCGTGCCCTCTTATAGGGCAGGTTAGTAAGCACGTTTTTGTGCTAATTAAAAGTTCCACCTGTCCTAGACAACACACAGGGGGAGAAATACCCCATATTGTGCTGCTGTGGGACGTAAGGGAATTAATAATTTCTGCTATGATATATTACTACCGGTCCATATTATTACTACACAGGGGTGGTTGGTGCCTAGTATCAAAGCCAGTTTGGATAGAGGAGGGGGGTCGGACTGTGTTGTGCCCAGACCCTGTGTAGTCTCAAGTATAGCCCAGTTAACATACCCTTGTCACACTAATCATCTCCACAGGGGTTCCCTGCAGAGAGGTGGAATTTCCAGACCAGATGGAGCCAGCTACACATCAAAAGTATTATGGTTTTATGACCATATCTCCACTGGTAAACCTTTTACAGGTTTCCCGATAAATTCACCAGATGCGTCAGGTCAAGGGACACGTTTCAAGGTAAAACTAGTCATGGTTCAAATCCCAGAAAGGGTCCAGACACTGATCTCCTTACCCAAAGGGGATTGGGGTGTCATCCTTGGGGTCTACACGGTGGAGATCTCGCCACGAACCCTATCATACCACCGGCTCGACTCTACCGTCATCGGGCAAGCAACCATAACAAAATATGATTCTGATGGATTTAGAAAGGAGGGCGGGGCTCCTCCTCCTGTTGACATCACTTAGGGAAGAGACCAGTTTAGTTAAAAGTGCTCAAACCAGGCGGGTCTTGTGTCTTTTGTCTGATTGTTTTTGTTGTTGCTGAAGGAGGTGGGAGAGGTGTCATGGTGCAGACTTCAACCATGTGGCCTACCATATGGCCTAGCTTTGAAGCCTGAGACTCTTTTGTTATCCTGGAAGAGCTGTAACCGCATGTAGGAGACACATGCTATGTAACTCGCTTAAGGAAGAACCCTGAAGCCTACCACATGGGCTCAGAGAAACCGACTAACTACTTGTTCTGGAAATTGTCTTTTCGGCTTCTTCTGCTGAAAGCCACTCAGACAGCACTGCCCGGAGACAAAGGGGGGTCCTGCCACTGGAATAGCATGCCCGGACACATGCTTTTGGACTGAATTCAAGTACGCGCCCTGAGCTCAACATTCGGAGCCCAGTGAACCAATCACAGGCTTGTGTTGGTAATATTTCCTTTTCCTCTGTTTATTCCCATTTTTATTTTGTGCACCATATCATGTTGATTTCCACTTGTACTAGCTTGCTAATCTCTGCATGCATTCTCTGTATGTGTTAATTGTCTAGTACTGACCCATTTAGGGATTAATAAATGTATAAAATTTAGAAAGCTCGTTTGTATTATCCTATGGCGCCAGAACACTCACTGGAGGTGGGAGTGAGGTGATTGAAGCGATCTCAGGTGTGCCGGAGGCGGCTTCGGTAGGATGACATCCTTCACAGGGGGCAACCAAGGTTTTCCACATGGTGGTTCAGTGGTTAGAACTTTGGCCTTGCAGCGCTGGAACCCTGGGTTCAAATCCGACCAAAAAAAAAACATCTGCAAGGAGTTTGTATGTTTTCCCCATGTTTGCGTGGATTTCCTCCCACAATCCAAAGACATGCTGAGAAGGAATATAATTGTGAGCCCTATATACTACAGTGACTGACAATGTGTACAGTTCTGCAGAATATGTTGGCGTTAAAGAAGAGTAATAAATATGCCACGTTTTTTGTCTGAAGCAAGAGTTCTCATAGACAAACTATAGCTGACTCACCATTTAACAGTTCTGTGGAGTATCGGTAGATGAGACACCAATATACCCAAACCACACACAAATAGGAAACCAAAGGGTAACACGTCTAAGCGATATTTACACTCTTCGAACTTGTGGGAACATTTAGAGCCAAGGACAACCTTATTAAATTTTAGATTTAATATACACAAAAAAGTACAGAGTACAGCGCTTAATAATAAAAAGAAGTAATAAAAAACAAACACATAGAATGAAGAATCTGACAAAGAGTTCATGTATCTCATCAATTCTTAAAGGATTCTCAGCTCTGCTCACTTCCTGGAACCTGCCACATGGGATACCATCATTTTTCGTTGATCAATATATAGAGCTTTTATCAAGAACGCTCTCAGACAACCCAGAGTCGCAACATCTGAATCACCAGTCACACACACAGACTTGCTAATTAGATTGACCACAACTGAATAAGAACCTGGGACTTGTTTGACCACCTGTACCCCTGGCTTATGGGGTTGAGCATTATAAATTACTGTATACAGTCTTAGCACATACCTATTGTGAAAGATCTAGTCCTCTCAGAACCCGCTTCTGGCACACTTTAGATCGATTCAATTACCTCACACCCACTCCCAGTGAGTGTGTTGGGCCTCTGAAGATAATACACAAGACGAGCCTTCTAAATTTTATATATTTATTAACCCCTAAACGGGTCGACACTAGACACTTAACACATACAGAGGATACAAGTAGCGATTAGCAGGCAGAGTGAATGGTGAAAAGCAGCATAACACAGTACATAAAATAAAAAATGGGAATAACAGAAAGAAAAGATTATATAAGTTACCAACACAAGTCTGTGATTGGATCTCTGGCTCCAGATGATGTGGCTGATGAGCCAGGGCACGTATCTTAGCAGAGCACAAGGCAGAAGACCTTTCTGGAACAAGTAGTTAGTCCATTTCTCTGAGCCCATGTGGCAGGTTCAGGGTACAGTCTTGATCGTGTTGCCTACCTGCGGTTACACCTCTTTCAGGTTAACAAAATGGCCTCAAGACTGGCTTCTTAGGCCGAAAGGAAAGCACATGGTTGAAGTCTCCCACTTGACTTCCCCCCACACCTCTCCTCTAGGAATATCACATCACCAAGACCAGAAGACAAAAGAGACTGGTTAAGCCTAGGCGGAGACCTCCCTAGGTGAGGTCACCAGTGGGAGGAGCCCCCGCCCGCTCTCTACATCTCTTAGAATCATTTTTCTGTATAATTCTTTGCCCGATGACTATAGAGTCGGGCCGGTGGTATGATCGGGTTTGTGGCGAGATCCCCAACACATAGACTCCAAGGTTGACACTCCATTTCCCTTTGGGTAAGGAGATCAGTGCCTGGACCTTTCCCAGGCTTTGAACTGTGACATGTGTATATTCTGAGCGTGCGCCTTGACCTGACGCATCTGGGGAATTTATCAGGGCGACTATAAGATGTTCCGCAGGCCAGATATTGTCATAAAACCACAATCCCTTTGAAGTAGAGGTGATGCCAGACTGTCTACCAAAGATATGCGTTTCCCCAGCACATCGTTTCTGCATGACCCCCCGCTGTGTTCATGAGGGTTGCAGTCTTATTCAGATACAGGCCTGTGCCAGTGGCTCTCTGGGGATCAAAGGGCACCATAGCCCCCAGGCCTGTAACCAAATTGCTGATAACAGACAATAACCATAATATGTGAGTGAAGATTAATAACATAAAACCATATCTGAGCCTCATATCATGACACCTACTGACACATTGAAGAAAAACCCCATTATGACAATGTACACAACAGTTACAACATATCTAGACACACGATTTGTACAGTATAATATATACATACTTCATCACAAAGAGTATTAAACACTGCAATCTGGCTTATGACACATTACTATTACATCTTGCAGTACACACAGTGTCCTCAATGAATCAAGTAAAGAGAAGTGAGGTACAGGGGACAATTAAGCTTTACGGTTTTGGTAATAATCAAAGTTTTTCTCTTCTTCTTTATACCCACAAGACTTTTCCTTCATGGATCCAAGCCACAAACAGTAGATCATCAATATGGCTTCTCTCTTGTGTGAATTTTCAGATGTTTAATAAGATTTCCTTTAATATTAAAATATTTCCCACATTCTGAACATGAATATGGCTTCTTTCCTGTGTGAAGTCTCTCATGTGTAACAAGACTTGATTTCTCTGTAAAACATTTCCCACATTCTGAACATGAATACGGCTTCTCTCCTGTGTGACTTTTCTCATGTTTAACAAGACTTGTTTTCACTGTAAAGGACTTTCCACATTCTGAACATGAATATGGCTTCTCTCCTGTGTGACTTTTCTGATGTGCAACAAGATTGGCTTTTAGTGTAAAACATTTTCCACATTCTAAACATGAATATGGCTTCTCTCCTGCATGACTTTTCTCATGTCTAACAAGATTTGATTTCCCTGTAAAGCATTTCCCACATGCTGAACATGAATATGGCTTCTCTCCGGTGTGAATTCTCTTATGTAATGCAAGATATCGTTTATCTGCAAAACATTTTCCACATTCTGAGCATGAATATGGCTTCTTTCCTGTGTGACTTCTCTCATGCAATACAAGATATCCTTTATCTGCAAAACATTTCCCACATTCTGAACATGAAAATGGCTTCTCTCCTGTGTGATTTCTCTCATGTATAACAAGATGTACTTTCTGAGTAAAACATTTTCCACATTCTGAACATGAATATGGCTTCTCTCCTGTGTGAATTCTCTTATGTAATGCAAGATATCGTTTACCTACAAAACATTTTCCACATTCTGAACATGAATATGGCTTCTCTCCTGTGTGAATTCTCTCATGTAATACAAGATATCCTTTATCTGCAAAACATTTTCCACATTCTGAACATGAATATGGCTTTTCTCCTGTGTGAATTCTCTCATGTAATACAAGATATCCTTTATCTGCAAAACATTTCCCACATTCTGAACATGAATATGGCTTCTCTCCTGTGTGCATTCTCTCATGCATAACAAGATTTACTTTCTGAGTAAAACATTTTCCACATTCTGAACATGAATATGGCTTCTCTCCTGTGTGACTTCTCTCATGTAATACAAGACATCGTCTTTCTGCAAAACATTTCCCACATTCTGAACATGAATATGGCTTCTCTCCTGTGTGAATTCTCTCGTGTAATGCAAGATAACGTTTACCTGCAAAACATTTTCCACATTCTGAACATGAATATGGCTTCTCTCCTGTGTGAATTCTCTCATGTAATGCAAGATATCGTTTATCTGTAAAACATTTGCCACATTCTGAACATGAATATGGCTTCTCTCCTGTGTGAGTTCTTTCGTGTACATAAAGATGTGATCTGTATGTAAACTTTTTCCCACATTCACCGCATTGAAACCTTTTCCCCTCTTTCTGGCTAGTACTTGTGGTCACAATCTGTGATTGGTCAGAAGGTTCCTCATGATGCGAGGGATTATATGTTGGATCTGTACTGTGACGTCCTGGATGTACATTAGGGGTAATGAGGTTTTCTCCTGAGCAGCGCTCCATCATATCTTCATCTTCTCCTTTATCACTTACTGATAACATGAAGTTTCCATCAGAGATCTTACTGGGATTTTCTGTCAGAATTAGAAATAGATTTAATGATTAGTTTTTTTTTTTTCCAAAACACAAACTAGAGAAAATCCGATTAGGCTGGAAACACACAGGCAGTTTTTAGAGAAGTTTATAATGTATCATTGATATAGCCCGGAGATACAGAGACATTACTGTTATGGTTACCGGCCCTTCCACGTGGGTAGAATACACTGTTTCATATACTAATATTTTCTTATTCACACACAGTACAATAAGCGGCCACACCAGAAATAACACCTAAGAAATCTTAGAAATTTAAAGTGATTGGCCACTTTAACAATGTGCTGGAAACACTGTGAGCAACTTAATAATATACTGTAATAAGCCCATTATCCTGCACTAAGCAGTGTCGCCCCCTGGTGTAATATAGTTCGTTCCCTGGTGACCAGTCCCATCCATCAGTGGCCTCCATTATATCCCAGCACTTGGCATAGGTAACTAGCACATACACAGTGTTGGATGGGTCTGGTCCCTTCATCTGTGGCCATGTTGGGTCTGCAGTGCTGTGTAATCAGGGGCCTGGACTATACACAAGGGTGCGGTGATGATGGGTATATAGCAGTATATTAGTAAGGAGCTCACAGTGTATCCAGCACATTCATAAAAGTTATAATACAGCGGCCAATCCCTTTATTATATACATCAGGATTCTACATTGCTAAATGTGGGTTATTGGAGCCCAGAGAAGACGTCGCTGTCACAACTGACCGCGGTATTCGAGGAATAAAATTATCAGAGCGAGTCCCGATGTCAGAAAGTACCGGCGAATGTCTGCTGTATAATCCAGCCAGGACTGACGTGTATGGAGCAGGCGCAGCCCCTGATCTACTCTGTATACCCACCTGACACTATGATGTACAAGTAAGTCCAACCCCGGGGACAAGTTAAGGCTGTAATACAGATATCAGTGCCAGCCTGTGCCCGTATATATACAGTATATAATCTATACTTACCATGTGATGTCCGGGGGGGCCGGTGATCCTCCATCATGACCTCCTTGTACCGATCCTTGTGTCCTTCTAAATACTCCCACTCCTCCATGGAGAAATAGACAGCGACATCCTGACACCTTATAGGAACCTGACAACACAATGATACAGTCATCACCCAGACCCCTCCAGTGCTGTTACTGGAGAATTTCCCAGCATTCCCAGCAGTGTCACCTCTCCAGTCAGCAGCTCAATCATCTTGTTGGTGAGTTCTAGAATCTTCTGCTCATGTATCAGGGATAGAGGGTAAGGCTCTGTGATGGGGCCCCGGCTCCTGCTCCATCCTCCTCCTGGCTCTGTGATGGGGCCCCGGCTCCTGCTCCATCCTCCTCCTGGCTCTGTGATGGGGCCCCGGCTCCTGCTCCATCCTCCTCCTGGCTCTGTGATGGGGCCCCGGCTCCTGCTCCATCCTCCTCCTGGCTCTGTGATGGGGCCCCGGCTCCTGCTCCGTCCTCCTCCTGGCTCTGTGATGGGGCCCCGGCTCCTGCTCCATCCTCCTCCTGGCTCTGTGATGGGGCCCCGGCTCCTGCTCCATCCTCCTCCTGGCTCTGTGATGGGGCCCCGGCTCCTGCTCCATCCTCCTGACACACGGGGTGTCTCACACTCACCAGACGCCTTCTTTACTACTACATATTCCTGTGTAGGGAGAGACACTACAGATCACTATATAGATTTTAGACTCTTTCACCCGTCCAGTCATTACCTGTTATATTAATAGCGATAAGAAGGACGTCACGAGAAGTTCTCACCTCTCCAGATATAATATCCATAATCTCCAGGGTGAGCTCTAATATCCTTCTAGCCATGTAATTTCTGTCCTTGTCCATTCCTGATGGGCGATCCTCCATCATGACCTCCTTGTACCGATCCTTGTGTCCTTCTAAATACTCCCACTCCTCCATGGAGAAATAGACAGTGACATCCTGACACCTTATAGGAACCTGACAACACAATGATACAGTCATCACCCAGACCCCTCCAGTGCTGTTACTGGAGAATTTCCCAGCATTCCCAGCAGTGTCACCTCTCCAGTCAGCAGCTCCATCATCTTGTTGGTGAGTTCTAGAATCTTCTGCTCATGTATCAGGGAGAGAGGGGGGAGGCTCTGTGATGGGGCCCCGGCTCCTGCTCCATCCTCCTCCTGGCTCTGTGATGGGGCCCCGGCTCCTGCTCCATCCTCCTGACTCCTGGAGATGGCTGCTGGGGACCACACAGTCCCCCGATGTCTTCTTCACCAGTGAGTATTCCTGTGTATGGAGAGACAATTAGGGGTATAAATCCTTCCTGACTCCAAATCTGACAATCAGAATAAATCCTTGGATCATCGCCCGATCTCCAGTAATCTACTGACTATAACCTGGAGTATTATTACATTCTAAACACTTCTAGACTCCTATATTAAATTCACCAAGTCAACTTCCTCTGACCCAGTGCTCTTTAGTGTCAAAGCTCTTACAGTAAAGAATCCCTTCTATGTTGTGTATAAACCTTCTTTCCTCTAGATGTAGTGGATGCCTCCTTGTTATAGGTACAGTCCATAGTCTCACTGCTCTTACAGTAAAGAATCCCTTCTATGTTGTGTATAAACCTTCTTTCCTCTAGATGTAGTGGCCGCCTCCTTGTTATAGGTACAGTCCATAGTCTCACTGCTCTTACAGTAAAGAATCCATTCTATGTTGTGTATAATCCTTCTTTCCTCTAGATGTAGTGGACGTCTCCTTGTTATAGGTACAGTCCATAGTCTCACTGCTCTTACAGTAAAGAATCCCTTCTATGTTGTGTATAAACCTTCTTTCCTCTAGATGTAGTGGACGCCTCCTTGTTATAGGTACAGTCCATAGTCTCACTGCTCTTACAGTAAAGAATCCCTTCTATGTTGGTGGAGATGATAGAAATGTAGTACACTTACCTCTCCGCTCAGCAGGTAGATGATCTCCAAGGTGAAGTCTAATATTCTTCTGGTGATCTCATTCCTGTCCTTGTCCATCCTTGGTGGGTCATTCAGAAGAAGGAGCGTTCTGGAGGAGAAGAGGAGGAAACTGGATGAGCTGGAGGATCTAGTACTGAGGAGGGGCCCGAAATCATACAGGGGCCACATGATGTGTGACATACAGGCAGGTCGGTGATGATTTGTGCCTAGTGACTTTCTCTGAGAGACCACTGCCCGCACCAGACCCTGCCCCCAGTCTGACTCCTGTTACTGTCTGTAGTCAGGGGCTCTTTAGCCATAGGATAAATGGTGCCCCTACACCGGGCCCTATGGCAGCAGGGGCCCCTCTCAGCCTTCCTGGATTCAGCAGGGCAGGCCACATTTCAGGTGTTCTCCCACTATCCCCAGTGTAACTCTATGTCCTCTGGAAGCAGATAGAGCTGAATACAATGGTGGGCACAGAGCGATCATCTCCAGGCTCCACCATCAGGGCTCGTCTAGTGATGTCTGAGGCAGAAGGAGCGATGAGCCCCGAACCAGAGGCAGCGCCAGAGCCTGCAGGAAGCTCCATGGGAACGGGCGAGGCCAGGAAGATTATGTTATATGTGTAATATTGTGTGATGGACCAGAAGGGAGCAATATATTATATGGGGGTCACTGAGGGGGTATTATATTATATGGGGGTCACTGAGGGGATATTATATTATATGGGGGCTACTGAGGGGGTATTATATTATATAGGGGCTACTGAGGGGGTATTATATTATATGGGGGTCACTGAGGGGGTATTATATTGTATATACTGATGTCATCTTACCTTATAGCGGGAGTTTTCTCCTAAATCCCCAGGTGTGAACGTGTCCTGAGAGCAGCCAGCGAGCCCCTGCTGTATATACAGTATATATATATATCTATAGCCTGTGATAATGGCTGATAACAGAGAGAACAACACAACAGCAGTGACTACCGACCAGGACCTGCTCTGTATCTGCTACACTGCAAGAGCTGAAGGACCTGTGATAATGTCACCACATGTCACCAGTACATCAGGGGCGGAGCTCAGAAGAGGAGATGTGCTGGATGAAGGACCTGTGATGATGTCACTGTCATGTGACCAGTACATGAGGGGCGAAACTCAGGAGAGGAGAAGTGCTGGATATAGGACCTGTGATGATGTCATGAGGGGGTGGAGCTTTTTTTTTTTGCATTACATTGAGTACAGGACGTGCAGTGATGTCATCACTTTGAAGTAAATCTACACAAGTTATGAAGTATCAGGTGTTCCTTATTTATGAGGAGGTGCCTAGTAATAAATGAGAGTGATGAAGACTCCCTGAGGACTTTATATCACAGAACATGTGTATATATCTAAGAGTGTTATATAATAGAACGCGCAAATATATCTGAGGGTTTTTGTGATGATCAGGGACTCCCGTATATGTATTTCTTTACAAATATGTATCTAGCCGACCCCTCTCCCTTGTGGACTATTTGTTCAAACTCCTGCTCAGCTCAGTTATTGTGAGCTGGAACACTGTTGCTGGGTAATTGCCATTCCATTGTTGTATTGCCCTGAGTAATTAACACACCTTTGCTAGCATTCAACCTCTCCCCAGGGAGTTTCCTGTAGAACCACATTACTGCCAGCCAGCCTGGCATCGCTTATAGATCAGAGAGATTATAGTTTTATGCCCATATTTCCTAAGGGGGGCACACCACAGTTACCCCAATAAATTCTGTAGGTGCCCCAGAGAAAGATGCACGTGGTCAGTCCAATCATGACGCAGTTGTAAGCCTGAGACAGGCCCAGACATTGAAGTCCCTATCCAAAGGGAATTGGGGTGCCATTCTTGGTATCTATACGAAGAGGATCTCACCCCGAGTCCTCCCCTTTAACTTGCCGGACAATCCGGTCACCTGATAAGGAATCAGGACCATTTTCTAGTCCAGGGGCTCCAAGCTCGTAGGTGTTTCTTCCCTCTCCATTTACATTACTCTGGGCGGGGGCAGGGAAAACACAAAAGCCTGCCATGTGAGGGCCACAGGGCCTTTTGCCTGGTGTGCTGCTGAAAGTCAACCGGATAGTACTGCCCATGGTGTTTCCCCTGGAATAGCATGCCTGGATGCATGCTTTTGGACTTTTGAAGTACGTGCCCTGAAATCATCATCTTCATCTGGTGCCAGAGAACCAATCACAGACTTGTATTGGTATTATCTTCTTTTCCTTCTGTTATTCCCATTTTTATTTTGTGCACCATGTCATGTTGCTTTCCACTTGTATTTGCTTGCTAATCGCAGCATGTATTCTCTGTATGTACTAAGTGTCTAGTACCGACCCGTTTAGGGGTTAATAAATATATAAAATTTAGAAAGCTCGTCTTTGTATTATCTTATTGGCCCAGAACACTCACAGGTGGTGGGTGTGAGGTAATTGAAGCGATCTCAGGTGTGCTGAACACGGGTTCGGCAGGACAAGATCCTTCACAGTGGTAGCAGCATTGTGGGATATAGGATAAACAGAATGTGGGTGTGTGGTATCACTCAGATGCTGGGGATTTTCAGCAAAATCCTACGAAGCGAGCTTGGTACTAGGGCAGACTGTAAAATACAGTGAAAGTTTGGTACGATGCTGTTCCCTTCCCTTTCTCTTTGTTTTTCTATTCTGTCTTTTATTTGGCAATGGCTTCCAGTGGATGGCTAGCGGGCTCAGAAACAGAACTAGAGATTTGCAGCAACTGGCTTCTAGTGAACCCCAGGAGATGGCTGATACAGAAGGTTCCATAGCCATGCAGGAGGAGGGACAGGGTCCTGAGGTGTTGGGATAATAAATCATTGCCAGGCCAGAAGGTGCAGCAACTAGCCCGGTCCCAGAGATCACTATGCCTGGGACCAGCAGCCCCAGCCCTGTGGGGGGAATGGACTTATATTTGCAACTAGCCTAACAGGAGCTAGGCCCCAATGACTCTAATGGTCGCCTGCAACTGATCCTCCACTATCAGTAGAGGGAGAGGTAGGCCCGGGAATGGCAAGCTGAGAGGGAGGACCATGAACGTGAACGGCGGGCTGAGAGGGAGTATCAGCTTGAGCTATAAAGGCTGGAAATCTCCCAGCAGGCACAATCTGCCCCTGTGCAAACTCCCACAGCCCAAGCACCAAGGCCCTGATACGAGGACTTTCCAGTCTTAGAACCAAACGGGACTTGGACTCTTTCTTGCGGGGGTTTGAAAAGGTGTTTGGACAGTATCAGCTACCACGGACAGACTGAGTCCGTTACCTGGCTCCCCGGCTGAGGGGAAAAGCTCTGGATACTTATACAAACTTATCAGCTGACCAGGGCAAGGTTTATGAGTCCATCAAAGTGGTGCTGATCTGGAGACATCAGCTCACCCCAGAGGTGTACCGCCTAAAGTTTCGGGGCCTGCAGAAAAGACCTAGGGAGAGCCACGAGGATGTAGCGGCCCAGCTGTGCGTGTGGTTCTGGCAGTGGACAAAGGGCAAGTCTGCCACCACCCGAGAGGACCTCGCAGACCTTATGCTCCAAGAACAGTTCTTGAATATCTGTACCGAGAAGGTGCAGAAGTAAATCCTGGACCGGGAACCCAAGGACATTCACACGGCTGCAGCGATGTGCGGATCTTTATGTCGCCAACCAGATGTCATGGAAACCTGCCAGCGATGGCTGGAGAGGGGTTAAGACAAACTCTGCCCCGGGGGCCCTTCTCCAGGCCGGAGGTCCCCACAACCTCCTGTTTCCAAGTGGGGTAAGACAAACTCTCTCCTGGGGGGCCCCTCCACTCCCCCTGTCCCTAGATCTCTGGGCACCCCAAGGGGAGGTCTGGCGGTGCCACGGCTGTAACCAGCCAGGGCATTTACAAAGGGAGTGCTCCAACCGCCCTAAGAACTCCCCTGCTCCCCAAGCCACAGCAGGTGGCTCATCTGTGTATTTGGTTGGGAGGGTGGGGGCACGATCCAATGCCAACTGTAAATAAAGTGGTCATGGGATTTTGGAACACTGGGGCAGATGTTACTCTGGTGCAACCTGATTTGGTCCCCTGGACAGTATTATCCCCAGGAAAACTCTAACCCTGAGTGGAATTGGACAGGAACACTTCTCTGTACCCATGGCTTGTGTCCATCTGGACTTGCGTGTGGGAAAAGGAATACGGGATGTGGGGCTAATGACTGATCTGCCCACTAATGTATTGTTGGAAAATGATTTAGGGCCTATGGTGTCCCAATATGGGGTGGGGAGCACCCCAACTTACTGTGATAAACTGTCTATGAATAATAATGATGTTGATTTTGATGACGTGTCCAAACCTGTCATATCTGCAGAAGGGGCCTCTAACCCCCCCTCTGAGATGCTTCCAATGGCAGTCAGTGTAAATGCTAATGAACTGCCCAGCTCAGTGAAAATGCTAATGACGCTTTGTTTACCCCTGTACCAGGAGCTAGTGAAGTCTGGTCTGTAGAAACGTCCACATCTGAGGGGCCTTTCCCTCCCAGCTTGTGACCCTGTCTTCCCCAGACATCACTGAAGATCGGTGTGAATTAACAATTGCTAATGAATGTACTGTCAATGTAATTGCCAATGCTTGTTGTGAAAATGTATCGGGTAGCTCCTCTGAGACACTGGACGCAACTTCAACCACTTCCCCCAGTGCCTCAGATCAGCGACCAACTGCTGACTATGTGCCCGGTGGTCAAGTGGGTCACGGGGATCTCAAGGCCGATCCAGACGGGGGATGGACTGCTGGTATTGTAGTAGTAACCCACAGCCAGAGTGCTAACAGGGTGGAAGGCGCTCCAACCCTTCAGCCGTTCCCTATATCACCCGGAGATGGTACTGAGACCGCCGTGACTAACCTTCTCACCCTTGAGCCAGAAGGATCCGGCGGGTATGTAATATACACCCCTCTTTTGTCTCATTCCAGCCAAGAGTTCAGGGACGCTGTTCAGGCCGACCCCAGCCTGGACGCATTGAAGGAGCGTGCCGCTGAACCTCCCTCGGAGTCTGACAAGGACAGGGTGTACTTGGACCAAGGGAGGTTGTACCAGGAAACGATCCCCACCAAGGCGGAGGAAATTCGGCTTAGGGAGAAACAGTTAGTGGTACCCCAACCCTACCGAGAGGAGCTGTTGCAGGTCGCTCATGACATTCCACTGGTAGGTCACCTGGGGATTGCTAAAACCAAGGCTCGCCTAAGCCACTTATTCTACTGGCCTAAGATGGGGAAAGATGTAGCTATATACTGCCATTCATGTGACACGTGTCAGAGGGTGGGCAAGGTGGGGCAAAGCTCAAAGACCCCACTGATACCTATGCCCATTATAGTCGAACCTTTCCAGCGGGTAGCTGTGGACCTCATTGGACCCCTATCCATCCCCAGCCGCTCCGGGAAATGTTTCATATTAAAGGTAGTAGACTACGCTACTAGATACTCAGAAGCTGTCGCTCTGTCCTCAACCCAGGCTGATGTAGTGGCCAAAGCCCTGGTAGTCATCTTCTCCCGTGTTGGGTTTCCCAGAGAGATGCTCACTGACCAAGGTACCCAGTTCATGTCTGCCTCAATGCAAGGCCTGTGTAAGGTAACAGAGGTGCAACATCTGGTGTCCAGCCCGTATCACCCGCAGACCAATGGCCTGTGTGAACGGTTCAATGGCACCCTGAAGCAGATGTTTCGGATGTTAGTCTAGTCCCACGGGAGCGACTAGGAGCCTTATCTCCCGCGCCTGCTGTTTGCTTACCGGCAAGTGCCTCAAGCCTCGACTGGGTTCTCCCCCTTCGAGCTCTTGTATGGGAGACATGTCTTTGGGCCCCTAACTCTCGTGAAAGAATCCTGGGAAGGAGACACAGCCATCCAAGGTGTGCCAGTCATGGAGTATGTCCTGCGATTCTGTGACCAAATGCAGACTATGGCGCAGCTGGTGCATGACAACATGGTCCAGGCTCAGGCCAACCAGAAACGCTGGTATGATCAGAATCCCCGCGAAAGAACATTCCAGCCGGGGCAGAAGGTATGGTCCTAGTCCCTGAGCCCCAGGACAAGCTTCAGGCCAAATGGGCTGGTCCGTACGTCGTGCAACAGCAGGTCAGCAGCGTCAGCTACCTGGTCACAGTTGATCCAGGCCGGAACAGGCATAAGGCCTTTCCAGTGTGCAGTCTGTTAGCGGAGGGGAAAGAGGAAGACCTTGGTGACCTGCTCACTCATTTTGGGGAAAGGGGATCCTCCAAAGAGGCCCAGGTGAACCCCCAGCTGACTGAGACCCAGAGGTCCCAACTGAACGATGTTCAATGCACCCTACCAGGTCTGTTCTCCGGGAAGCCCAGGAGAACTAACCGGGCCCTCCACCATGTGGATACAGGAAATCATGCCCCTAACCAGCGGCCCCATATCGCGTCTCCTTGGATGTATGGGCCCAGATGTACAAGGAGATCGGCGAGATGCTGGAACTGGGGGTGATTCAACCCTCCCACAGCGCATGGACGTTGCCTGTAGTCCGTGTGAGTTCAGAGGGAAAGGATGCTGGCAGCTGCAATAGTAAGAATACCATCCAATATGCAGCCCCAACATCCAAAAACATGCCTGGGATAGGTCTAATGTAAGCTAGTGTGGTGGTGGCACAGACACGTCTCCTCTGGCGTTGGGGCATCTCCTGTATGAGAATTTTTTTTGCACATTACCAAATGACAAATCCATGACAAGATCCGCAAGCAGAGAACTAACCATGGGCACGCAGGCACACGTGTAGGCACTAGGTGTCTTCATACTCACATGAAATGGTGTCACCAGCTCATTTGGCAAAATGAAATTTGTAGGTCACCAAGTGAGCAAGACTGTTAGCATATGGTCATCGTCATCTCCATCTGCTTCTCCTCCTCTTCTTCTTCCACGTCAACGTCAGCCATCAGCCACAAAGGAATGTGTGTCCACTAAAAAGCAGTTTGCACAAATTTAACTTGCATCTAGCCAAGATACTGGCGGTGCAGTCACTGCCGAGTCACTTAATAATAATAATAATAATAATCATAATAATATTACTGTTTATTTATATACAGTGGGGAAAAAAAAGTATTTCGTCAGCCACCAATTGTGCAAGTTCTCCCACTTAAAAAGATGAGGCCGGCCTGTAATTGTCATCATAGGTAGACCTCAACTATGAGAGACAAAATGAGAAAACAAATCCAGAAAATCACATTGTCTGATTTTTTAAGAATTTATTTGCAAATTATGGTGGAAAATAAGTATTTGGCCAATATCAAAAGTTCATCTCAATACTTTATTCTATATCCTTTGTTGGCAATGACAGAGGTCAAATGTTTCCTGTAAGTCTTCACAAGGTTGGCACACACTGTTGCTGGTATGTCGGACCATTCCTCCATGCAGATCTCCTCTAGAGCAGGGATGTTTTGGGGCTGTCGCTGGGCAACACGGACTTTCATCTCCCTCCAAAGGTTTTCTGTGGGGTTGAGATCTGGAGACTGGCTAGGCCACTCCAGGACCTTGTAATGCTTCTTATGAAGCCGCTCCTTCGTTGCCCTGGCGGTGTGCTTGGGATCATTGTCATGCTGAAAGACCCAGCTACGTTTCATCTTCAATGCCCTTGCTGATGGAAGGAGGTTTGCACTCAAAATCTCACGATACATGGCCCCATTCATTCTTTCATGTACACGGATCAGTCGTCCTGGTCCCTTTGCAGAGAAACAGCCCCAAAGCCTGATGTTGCCCCCCCCATGCTTCACAGTAGGTCTGGTGTTCTTTGGATACAACTCAGCATTCACTCTCCTCCAAACACCACGAGTTGTGTTTCTACCAAACAGTTCTACTTTGGTTTCATCTGACCATATGACATTCTCCCACTACTCTTCTGGAACATCCAAATGCTCTCTAGCAAACTTCAGACGGGCCCGGATATGTACTGGCTTAAGCAGGGGGACACGTCTGGCACTGCAGGATCTGAGTCCCTGGCGGCGTAGTGTGTTACTGACGGTAGCCTTTGTTACGTTAGTCCCAGCTTTCTGCAGGTCACTCACTAGGTCCCCCCGTGTGGCTCTGGGATTTTTGCTCACCGTTCTTGTGATCATTTTGACCCCACGGGGTGAGATCTTGCATGGAGCCCCTGATGGAGGGAGATTATCAGTGGTCTTGTATGTCTTCCATTTTCTAATTATTGCTCCCACAGGTGATTTCTTCACACCAAGCTGCTTGCCTATTGCAGATTCAGTCTTCCCAGCCTGGTGCAGGGCTACCATTTTGTTTCTGGTCCTTCCACAGCTCTTTGGTCTTCACCATAGTGGAGTTTGGAGTGTGACTGTTTGAGGTTGTGGACAGGAGTCTTTTATACTGATAACAATGTCACACAGGAGCCATTACTACAGTCATGGCCAAAAGTTTTGAGAATGATACAAATATTAATTTTTACAAAGTCTACTGCTTCAGTTTTTCTAATGGCAATTTGCATATACTCCAGAATGTTATAAAGAGTGATCAGCTTAACAGCAATTACTTGCAAAGTCAATATTTGCCTAGAAAATGAACTTTATCCCCCAAAACACATTTCAACATCATTGCAGCCCTGCCTTAAAAGGACCACCTAACATGGTTTCAGTGATTGCTCCATTAACACAGGTGTGGGTGTTGATGAGGACAGGGCTGGAGATCAATCTGTCATGATTAAAAGTAAGAATGACACCACTGAACACTTTAAAAGGAGGCTGGTGCTTGCCATCATTGTTTCTCTTCTGTTAACCATGGTTATCTCTAAAGAAACACGTGCAGTCATCATTGCACTGCACAAAAATGGCCTAACTGGGAAGAGTATTGCAGCTAGAAAGATTGCACCTCAGTCAACAATCTATCGCATCATCAAGAACTTCAAGGAGAGAGGTTCCATTGGTGCCAAAAAGGCTCCAGGGCGCCCAAGAAAGACCAGCAAGCGGCAGGACCGTCTCTTAAAAGTGTTTCAGCTGCGGGATGGGGCTACCAGCAGTGCAGAGCTTGCTGAGGAATGGCAGCAGGCAGGTGTGAGTGCATCTGCACGCACTGTGAGGCGGAGACTCTTGGAGCAAGGCCTGGTCTCAAGGAGGGCAGCAAAGAAGCCACTTCTCTCCAGAAAAAACATCAGGGACAGACTGATATTCTGCAAAAGGTACAGGGAGTGGACTGCTGAGGACTGGGGTAAAGTCATTTTCTCTGATGAATCCCCTTTTCGATTGTTTGGAACATCTGGAAAACAGCTTATTCGGAGAAGAAGAGGTGAGCGCTACCACCAGTCTTGTCTCATGCCAACTGTAAAGCATCCTGAAACCATTCATGTGTGGGGTTGCTTCTCAGCCAAGGGAATCGGCTCTCTCACAGTCTTACCTAAAAACACAGCCATGAATGAAGAATGGTACCAGAATGTGCTCCAAGAGCAACTTCTCCCAACCGTCCAAGAGCAGTTTGGTGCTCAACAATGCCTTTTCCAGCATGATGGAGCACCTTGCCATAAAGCAAAGGTGATAACTAAATGGCTCAGGGAACAAAACATAGAGATTTTGGGTCCATGGCCTGGAAACTCCCCAGATCTTAATCCCATTGAGAACTTGCGGTCAATCATCAAGAGACGGGTGGACAAACAAAAACCAACAAATTCAGACAAAATTAAAGCATTGATTCTGCAAGAATGGACTGCTATCAGTCAGGATTTGGTCCAGAAGTTGATTGAGAGCATGCCAGGGAGAATTGCAGAGGTCCTGAAGAAGAAGGGTCAACACTGCAAATATTGACTTGCTGCATTAACTCATTCTAACTGTCAATATAAGCTTCTGTTACTCATAATATGAATGCAATTATATTTCTGTATGTGATAAAAACATCTGACAAACACACAGAAAAACCAGAGGGCAGCAGATCATGTGAAAATAGAATATTTGTGTCATTCTCAAAACTTTTGGCCATGACTGTACAGGTAATGAGTGGAGGACAGAGGAGCCTCTTAAAGAAGAAGTTACAGGTCTATGAGAGACAGAAATCTTGCTTGTTTGTAGGTGACCAAATACTTATTTTCCACCATAATTTGCAAATAAATTCTTTAAAAATCAGACAATGTGATTTTCTAGATATGTTTTCTCATTTTGTCTCTCATAGTTGAGGTTTACCTATGATGTCAATTACAGGCCGGCCTCATCTTTTTAAGTGGGAGAACTTGCACTATTGGTGGCTGACTAAATACACTGTAGCACAATTAATTCCATGGTGCTCTGTACATTATTATATTATTTCCATAGTGCTCTGTACATTATTATATTAATCCCATGGTGCTCTGTACATTATTATATTAATCCCATGGTGCTCTGTACATTATTATATTAATCCCATGGTGCTGTACATTATTATATTAATTCCATGGTGCTGTACATTATTATATTAATTCCATAGTGCTGTACATTATTATATTAATTCCATGGTGCTCTGTACATTATTATATTAATTCCATGGTGCTTTACATTTAATGATTTACATACGGTACACCAGATAAAACAGATAATACTAACAGTGATCACTGGCACATTGGGATAGAGGGCCCTGCCCGCAAGGGCTTACAATCTATGAGGGAAGAGGGATAGAGACAGAAGGTGGGGGTAGAGGCTGTACAGATGGTGGTGTGGTGACAGTAGTGTTATTGGAGGTTGTACAGATGGCGGTGTGGTGACAGTAGTGTTATTGGAGGTTGTACAGATGGCGGTGAGGTGACAGTAGTGTTATTGGGGGTTGTAGGCATTCCTGAATAGGTGAGTCTTCAGGGCCTTCTTGAAGCTTGTGACTGTGGGGGTCAGTCTTATGTGTCTTGGTAATGAGTTCCAGAGTATGGGGGATGCACGGGAGAAGTCTTGGAGACGGTTGTGTGAAGAGCAGATAAGAGCAGAGCGGAGTAGGAGGTCTTTGGAGGATTGGAGGTTACATGTGGGCAGGTAGCGGGGGATTAAGTCGGAGATATATGGAGGGGACAGGTTGTGGATGGCTTTGTATGTCAGCATTAGTAATTTGAACTCTATTTGCTGGGCAACGGGTAGCCAGTGAAGGGATTGGCAGAGGGGAGCGGACGAAAAAGAACGGGGGGAGAGGTGTATTAGGCGAGCAGCACAGTTTAAGGTGGACTGGAGGGGGACGAGAGTGTTAGCTGGGAGGCCAAGGAGAAGGGTGTTACAGTAGTCTAGGCGGGAAATTATGACGGCGTGGACTAGCATCTTTGTAGTTTCAGGGGTGAGGAAGGAGCGGATTCGATGGATGTTCTTGAGTTGGAGGCGGCAGGAGGTGTTGAGGGTTTGAATATGCGGATAGGTCAAGGTCTAAGGTTATCCCAAGGCAGTGGGCCTGTGGAACAGGTGAGAGTGGTTCCATTAACTTTGATAGATGGGTCAGGTAGGGGAGTCGTGCGAGGAGGGGTGAAGATTATGAACTCCGTTTTCTCCATGTTGAGTTTGACAAAGCGGGAGGAGAGAAAGGAGGCTACGGTTGCTAGACATTCTGGGACTCTGGACAAAAGGGAGGTAATGTCTGGTCCAGAGAGATATATTTGGGTGTCGTCAGCATAGCAATGGTAGCAGAAACCATGAGATTCTATTAGTTGGCCAAGGCCGAGGGTGTAGATGGGAAACAGGAGGGGTCCGAGGACGGAGCCTTGGGGGACACCTACAGAAAGAGGGCGTGGTGGGGAGGTGGTGTGCGAGTGGGAGACGCTGAATGTGCGGTTGGTGAGGTATGAGGAGATCCAGGAGAGGGCCAGGTTAGAGATGCCAAGGGATGAGAGAGTTTCTAACAGGAGATTTTTTTTGCTTCGCGCATGCGCAATTTGATTTGTAATGCTCGTATCAATATGGGCAAAAGCGACACTATGTATTACATCATTAATGTGCGCTTTTTAGTGCCATATTCAAACAAACATCTTTTTATGTAAACTTGAGCACACCTGTTCGTAGGCAGAGTTTATCATTATATAAGCTGCCCTGATTCACTTTGCTCTTACTGCCATTGTCACTACATGGAGTCAGTCAGTATCTAGTGGTTTTCCTCCATTGTGGGGTTTTCTTTTTGTTTTGTTCTACCACTGTAGGCAGCTTGTATTAGTATTATTTCCTATATATATTTGACCAAGTTTTTTGGTTCTTATGAGTAGTCTAATAAGTCCCCTGATGATTGGTGCATTACTGTACCAGGAAACGCGTAGGAACTAGGGTTCTATAGGGTCACTTTAAGGACAGCTTGGTACTGCCCTTGTTAGGGCAGGAGTCAATACGGGTGTTAGTGGAAAGTACAGGGGCATGGATAGGGACTTAGTTCATCCTCCTGTTTTGCACCATCACCCGCTGGGTTCTCCTGCCTCAGGATGTTGGTAAGATCGTTCCAATTTCTTATTATTTAACTGCCATGATGTTTTATGGTATATGGTGGTGTATGGTTATATACTGGTTATAACGCTGGACTCCTTTGAGTGGATATGTTAATTCTGATGTTTGTTCTATTTTTTGACATTTTTAATGTTTAGTAATTAAATGTTAAGTTTTATTATTGTTTGCATCAGTGCTTTCCTGATAAACTATTGTCTGTTGCATTTGGTGGATTATTTTTGTCTGACGTCATTGTATTCCACCCCTTTTTGGCTCTTTTTTTGCTTTTTTGTTGTATATTTTTGGACATGGCTGGACTGTTGTCAGTAGGTTTAGATAAGGAGCAATGGCTAAATGAAGCTAAGGAGGTTTTTTTCTGATAAAATCTATGTACAAAAACGCTATACTCCCTCATTTAATGCAGCTTTTAGGGATTTAACTGCAGCATTTAAAGAACAGATTGTCTCCTGGTGGGAAATTCAAAGTTTGGAGAGTTATATAAAGAATAGTATAGTCCCTAGAGGCCTAAGAGTAGGGCTTCTTCTGGCAGCCCGCATTAGAAATGCAAGTTTGTTGAGTAAATGGGAGAAAGAGGCCACCAGCTTCTCACTTAAATTATTGCAGCTTCTTTTGGAGGAGGAGAGAACTCACTTAGAGACACTTGAAAATCGGTTGAAAGAACAACTTGACATTATTAAAAAATTTCAGGGTGAGCCAGAATTTGCATCCAAAGAAATACAACTTCAGAATTCTCTGGAGAAGTTCCAATATCATCTGAAAGAACGCAAGCATAAACAGTTTGCCAGGGACTTACAGGACTTCAGAGAAAACAAAGTTTACAGCACAATAGGTGATAGATCCATATTTAGAGGTGGGGAAAGTGAAATATCTTCTACAGATACTGAACGCTCGGACTCTGAAACCCGGAGTAGATCAACTAGGGGACGACCGAGAGGGAGAGGGAGAGGTAGAGAGAGGGGTGGAAAAAATCAGACAGGTAGTTTTTTAGAACAATCATACCTACTAAGAAACCGGAATCAACCCCAGAGTCAACTGAATCTCAAATAATCAATCTCTCCTCTAGGAATATTAGTATGATGGAGATGAGTGTTTTAAATAAGGGTCTGTCCTTTGTTCCCAGCTCTGATTTTGACCTATTTAATTGGGTGAAGGATTTACATCTTTTCACTCGTAAATTAAGATGGCATAAGTTTTTTAAAAAACAGGATGAAAGAGTCAGCTCAGAGCTGGGTATTCCGATTGATCTTCTCCCTGATGTAAGAATTTTAGCTAATCTTGAACAGGAAGGGAGTGCTATTACGGGGTATGGTCCCTTTACTGATCTCCATAATAAAAATACTAAGCTACCCCCCATGAGTGATCTATCATGTATTGACGTCTTTGTAGAGAAAGTAGTACTGGATTTGCAGAAAATTAAGCGTACACATTGTCCCTTTAATCTGACTAAGGAAGAAATGTCAGCATTGCATAGTCTTGAAATGGACAAGGGGCTGGTTATTAAACCAGCGAACAAAGGAGGCAATGTGGTATTAATGGATGTTTCCCAATATATTGTCATGTGTGAGTCTCTCCTCTACAAAGGGATAACTATGCTGTTTTACGCGGTAATCCAACTGTTGAATACAGTGGTCTTTTGCGAGCCTTACTTTTAAGGGCTAAGACTTTAAAATTGATTTCGGATAAGGAATTTGATTTTCTGATGCCTTTGACACCAGTAGAAGCAACTTTTTATTGTCTGCCTAAAGTCCACAAAGGCCTGTCCCCCCTGAAGGGACGACCAATTGTCTCAGGAGTTAATAGCCTGTGTCAAAATGCTGGGATTTATCTTGATAAAGTTTTAAGATCCTTTGTAACTTCCCTCCCGTCTTATGTACAGGATACCTCTGATTTACTTCGCAAATTGGAAGGTATAACCCTGGATGAGGGGGTTATCTTATGCTCTATTGATGTGGAGGCATTATATTCATCAATACCGCATCAACGGGGTCTAAAAGCCGTGGAATATTATCTAAAATCATGGGGTAACCAATATCGTGCCCACAGTCAATTTATTTTGGATCTTTTGGAATTCTCACTGACTCATAACTTTTTTTCATTCAATGGTAAGCACTTCCACCAGCTCAGGGGCACTGCCATGGGCAATCCCTGTGCACCAACTTATGCAAATTTGCTCCTGGGCTGGTGGGAGGAGACCATGGTATTCATAGATGAGAGAGAGAATTTTATAACTAAGATTGAACTGTGGGCACGATATATTGATGATATCCTGGTTCTTTGAAGGGGAAGTGCAGAGTCTTTCTCAGCATTTGTAGATACTTTAAACGTGAATAAAATTGGTTTATCTTTCACGTTTGAAGTTGGTGGCTCTACCCTTCCTTTTTTAGATGTGTTGATTTCGAAGGGTTATGGTGGTGTATTGAATACCAAAGTGTTTAGGAAGGCTACAGCCACCAATTCATTTCTCCAGTGGAGCAGTAATCATCCTTATCCATTGAAGAGGGGAATTCCTCGTGGTCAGTATTTGAGACTTAGAAGGAATTGCTCCGGGGGGGCAGGACTTTGTGGACCAGGCTGCCGATCTCAGGTCAAGATTCATAAAACGTGGGTATCCTGATAAGATCTTGAGGGAAGCCTATAAATCTTCCCTGAAGTGTGATCGTATGCAGTTATTGACTCCTAAAAAGGCAGAACAAGCTGGTTTAAAACAGATTGTCCGGTTGATTGGAACCTTTGACAATGGGGCATCACAAGTTAGGGAAGTTTTACAGCGTCATTGGAATATTTTAATCATGGATCCCGATATTAAGGCAGTGGTGAGTGAGAGACCACAGATTACTTTTAGAAGAGGAAGATCTTTGAAAGACCGTTTGGTCCATAGTCATTTAGATGTACAGAAGACTACTACATCATGGCTTTCCCCACCGAAGGGTTGCTATAAATGTAGCGGTTGTTCCTCATGCCCATTTGTACTGGCAGGACGAGAATTTTTCTCAGAGAATTTAAAAACCTCATTTACAATTAAACATTTTATATCTTGTCGATCTAGAGGAGTGATCTATAAGATCACATGCCAGTGCAAATTGGAATATATCGGCAAAACTAACCGAGAATTGCGGAAAAGAATTGGTGAACATCTTGGGGACATATGGCATGAACGGAATACCCCAGTGGCGAGACATGTTAACTCATGCCATGGAGGTAATGCTAACTGTCTACGTTTCACAGGAATAGATTTGGTTAAACCCCACCCAAGAGGAGGGGACTGGCATAGAATGACATTGCAATGTGAATCCAAATGGATATTTAAATTAAAAACTGAGATTCCAGGGGGTCTTAATGAACGCCTTAATTTCTGCTGTTTTATTTGACTCCTTTCTTCCCATTTATTTAGACAAGCTTCTTGGCCAGTATAACTTCTCTATACCTAAAGATAGGTTTAGATCTGGTAGACTATACATTTTGCTACTTGAATTAGATAATGGTGGTAGCATATATATCTGTACAAGATGATATGTATATCCATCCTCAGTGAAATCTCTGTGCCTCTGACCATTTTTGCTGTTTCAGTTCAGCCCTTAATGTTCTAGGGCTACAATACCTGGATTTAGACTGACAAGGTCTCTCCAGTTTCTTTTTATATTGATATACCTTGCTAGCAACTCACTGGTTGTGGCATAGCTTTGTCTAACAAATACTTGTATCCCTCCAGGCAGTTTATGCACGTTGTGGGACCTTTTACTAGTCCCACAGCGCTTATCTGCCGTAGATTTCTCAGCGCCGTCTATGGTGGGATGTGCGCATGCGCATGCGCAATTTTGACTTCGATCGAGTGCTTTTGCGCATGCGCGGAGATTTTTTTGCTTCGCGCATGCGCAGTTTGATTTGTAACGCTCGTATCAATATGGGCAAAAGCGACACTATGTATTACATCATTAATGTGCGCTTTTTAGTGCCATATTCAAACAAACATCTTTTTATGTAAACTTGAGCACACCTGTTCGTAGGCAGAGTTTATCATTATAGCTGCCCTGATTCACTTTGCTCTTACTGCCATTGTCACTACATGGAGTCAGTCAGTATCTAGTGGTTTTCCTCCATTGTGGGGTTTTCTTTTTGTTTTGTTCTACCACTGTAGGCAGCTTGTATTAGTATTATTTCCTATATATATTTGACCAAGTTTTTTGGTTCTTATGAGTAGTCTAATAAGTCCCCTGATGATTGGTGCATTACTGTACCAGGAAACGCGTAGGAACTAGGGTTCTATAGGGTCACTTTAAGGACAGCTTGGTACTGCCCTTGTTAGGGCAGGAGTCAATACGGGTGTTAGTGGAAAGTACAGGGGCATGGATAGGGACTTAGTTCATCCTCCTGTTTTGCACCATCACCCGCTGGGTTCTCCTGCCTCAGGATGTTGGTAAGATCGTTCCAATTTCTTATTATTTAACTGCCATGATGTTTTATGGTATATGGTGGTGTATGGTTATATACTGGTTATAACGCTGGACTCCTTTGAGTGGATATGTTAATTCTGATGTTTGTTCTATTTTTTGACATTTTTAATGTTTAGTAATTAAATGTTAAGTTTTATTATTGTTTGCATCAGTGCTTTCCTGATAAACTATTGTCTGTTGCATTTGGTGGATTATTTTTGTCTGACGTCATTGTATTCCACCCCTTTTTGGCTCTTTTTTTGCTTTTTTGTTTCTAACAGGAGGGAATGGTCGACAGTGTCAAAGGCAGAAGAGAGGTAGAGGAGGAGGAGGACAGAGTTGTAATGCTTGGCTTTGGCAGTTAGAAGGTCATTAGTGACCTTGGTTAGGGCAGTTTCTGTGGAGTGATGGGGTCTGAAGCCTGACTGTAGTCTGTCAAAGATCACATTGGACGAGAGATAGGAGGATAGTTCAGAGTGGATGTGTTGCTCCAGCAGTTTAGAGGCGTATGGGAGCAGTGAGCTGGGGCGATAGTTGGATAGTTTCTTAAATATAGGTGTAGCACATTTGAAGGTGGAAGAGAAGGATCCATTGGTTAGGGATAGGTTGAAGAGATGGGTTAGGGCAGGAGTAATGACATCAGATAGTTAGGGAATGAGATGTGATCATATCGGGTCAAGCGCGCACAGTGTCGGACTGGGATGTCTAGGGCCCACCAGTGGAATTGTTTCTAGGGGCCCACCATCAAGACCCCTGCAGATCAGCGGTACCGAGACAGGGCGGCTAAAAGTAATAACATGTCGGGAGCCATGCTACTCACCCGCCATACCATGTGCACCACTGCACTACCTAAACCCACTGCTACACCCTGTATGGCAAGTGAACAGCGTGGCACCTAGAATTGTTACCTGTAGCCGCACTGTCCTGGAAAAGCTGATCTGCAGAGGTCCTGGCTGTTGTATCATCGCAGATGTAATATTGCTGGCCGATCCTAAGGACAGGCCATCAATATTAGAAAGATGGAAAAATTCTTTGAAGAGGTTGTCCAGGAATTGGCGCAACCCATGTCCCGTGTGAAGTGTAAAATAAAAAATAAGAAAATAAAAAAGCATACTCACCTGTCCCCGGCACTCCGTTGTCCACTGCCAGTGTCCATTCGGTCTCGTGCCGGCGACTCCTTGCTGGGAGTCCTGCACCTCATGGGACCGCTGAGACCAATTTGTTACAGGATTTCCAGAAATGAGTTGATGCCATAAGACCGAACAGACACAGGCAGGGGACAACAGGGTGCTGGTGACAGATGAGTATGCTTTTTTGAAATTTTTTTATTTTTACACCTCCCTGGCCGCCACAGTGGTCACCCCAGTTTATGGACAACCTCTTTTAAGGGGTTGTCTGGGCCAAATTTTTTATGGTTACTTCACTTGTCCCCCCATACAGTGGCCTCTTCACTGATCCCCCATACTGTATGGGGAACAGTGATGGGGCCATTATATTGTGTGGGAGCAGTGATGGGGGCTAACATCCTGTGGGGGGACATTAAACTGTGTGGGGCATATTAAAGGGGTTGTCCAGGGTTAATCTTTTTTATGGCCTATCCTGAGCATAGGCCATAAATACCTGATCGGTAGGGGGCTGACACACGGCCCTATCAGCTGTACGGAGTCACTTCAGGCGCCCATTCTGTACACAACACAGGGCCGGAAGCAGAAAGCTCCATCTGCTGTATAGCAGCCCGGCGCCGTCACTGCAGCTCAGCTCCCACTGACTTCAATAAGTGCTGAGCTGCAGTGAAGGTGCCCGGCTAATACACAGTGGACAGAGCTTTCTGCTTCTGGCCCTGTTTTGTGTACAAGACGGGCACCAGAAGTGGCTCCGTACAGCTGATCAGTCCGGGGTCAGCCCCGTTCAGACCAGGTATCTATGGCCTATCCTAAACCATAACAAATTATACCCGGACTACCCCTTTAATATACCCACCTAATGTGCCACACTTTATAGAGGTTGTCCAGTATAATTTTTTTTCTTTTTTAAAATTAGTCTGTGGGAAGTGAATCTCCCCCTCCCTAAAAAACCCAAAAACATACTAAACATACTCACCTGTCCCCGGTGCTCCGGTGTCAGCAGGTCCCAGCACAGTCCGGTCCTGCTGCTCCGCTGACTTCTTTTACGGGAAGTCCTCACTGGCTGTGACGTCCCAGGTACCTTCCTTTAGGCCGCTGATTGGCCTGAGGTGTCACGTGATGTCACAGGTAGTCAGGGGAAACTTACGCTGGAAGAAAACAGAACTGCAGGACCAAACCGTGCTGGGAGACACTGGGGACCGGAAAGAAAGTCTGGTTTTTTTTTTTGTTTTTTTTTCACCTGACCTGGTGTAATTATAAAAAAAAAATGTTATCCTGCACAACCCCTGTAATGTCCCCCAGGCTATTGGCCTCAAACACTGCCTCCCTCCCACAATATAATGACCCCATAATGGTCCCCATACAGTATAGGGGACCAGTGAAGGGGCCACTGCACGGGGGGGATATTGAAGGGGCCACTGTATGCCCATGCAGTTCCATAGTGCACCTGGGATAGCAGGGGAGGGGCAGGAGGGGCTGATGCTGGTTGTGCGGAAAGATCCGACAGCAGAGAAGTGCTGGGGTGGTCCAGGATTAGGAGATGTCGCCAGAAGTGAGGAGTAGCAGGGAGAGGGATAGCAGGTGTAAATAGGAGAGTGAATCCAATGCATTTCCCCAACAGATGGCATGTCCTAAGCCTCGATGGAGATTATTTCTCTAGGATAGCTGTCCATGATTGTTATTGCCATGTGGGCCTCTCCATGTAAATGTCTATGTGGGGAAAGGTGCACGCCACGGTCAGCATGTGGAGCAGCAAATAAACTGGAGAACAAATTTTTGCAAAAGATGAGATTACGTGTTAGTGATTATGAAGCATGTAAATGTTACCACAGCATTAGTGCAAATGTCCTCAATGTCTGGTGCATCCCGTATTAGTGTCCAGCAATAGTCAGCTCGCATTGATAGATTCCAGCCTTGATAACTCTTTTCCATCATGGCAATATCCTGGTGAAACTGATTGTCATGTTCGTCACTGACTGCTCCAAGATTTGCAGGGAAAAAATACAAATGAGAATGCAGAAAATTAATTTTCAATGACATCTTCCACTTCATCGCTTTGTAAGCTTCAAGATGGTTATCAACCAATTCGATGTAGTTTGGTGCTCGATAGTTGCCAAGGAAATTCTCGGAAACATCCTTGAAAGATTTCCAAGCAATTTTCTCAGGCCCCTCCAGCAGCTCTTTGAAGAGCTTGTCATTCATGATGTGTGAGATTTGTGGACCAACAGACATGCCTTCCTTAATCTTGACATCGGTTATTCCTGGGAACATTTGTCTCAAATAACGAAAACCTTCTGCTTCCTTGTTCATTGCTTTCACAAAATTTTTCATCAGCCCAAGTTTTATGTGAAGTGGAGGAAGAAATATCATTGCTGGGTCTCCAAGTGCTTTATGTGCAACATTTTTCTGCCCGGGAGTCAACTGGTTACGGATTGGCCACTTCCTTCTACTGTAATGTGACTGCTTAGCACGACTGTCCCATTCGCAGTACTTGGTATATCCGAGCTGCAATCCAAGCAGCAGAGCCACTACTTTTATATCTCCACAGATGTTCCAGTTGTAATTGCTGTACTTGATTTGTTTCAACCACAGTTCCATGTTCTTGTGCGTTTCTTTCATGTATGCAGCATATCCAACAGGAATTGAAGGATGAACATTACCATTGTGTAACAAGACAGTCTTAAGACAACACTGATGAGTCAATAAAGAGACGCCACTGATTTGGCTCATGCACACAACCCAAAGCTGCGAACAAGCCATCAATGTCTGTGCAGAAACACAGCTTGTCAACCTCTTCAAAAAACTGTGGAAAACCATCTTGGTGGCTTCGAAAGACAGAAACTTTTCTACCACGTGACAGCAAATGCCATCCTTGAAGTCTTGAAGCCAGTAACTCTGCATTTGCTGTTGACAAACATAAGTCCTGGACCAAGGCATTCATTTCTGGCTGTGTTATAAGATGAGGTTCACCAGACATACATGGCTCAAAGTCTGAATCAGCATCGTTCCCCATCTCTGACCTATGGACTGCAATATCTTCATGGGCTGCCTCCTCTAGGCTCCATGTTTCTGGCGGCTTTGGTACTGGAAGAGTGTCATGATGTGGCACTGGTCTCATAGCTGAAGGCAGATTGGGATATTCAATGCATTTTTTATTCTTAGCAGAGAAACCAAAGACATTGGTTAGACAGATGTAGCAGTCAGTCACATGATCCTTCGGTTCCCGCCATATCATTGGGACAACAAATTGCATTGACTTGCGAGAACCTCTCAGCCAACCTCTAAGATCAACTGCACATCTTGCACAACAGATATGAGGAGCCCAGGATTTGTCTTGATCACCAATCTTGCATCCAATGTACGGCTCATAGGCTTTCATGGTAAGAGCTGTCATTGTGCGTCTTTGAGGCTTAAGCGTGTACTCACCACAAATGTAACAGAAGGTATTGTGACTGTTCCAGGACTGATGAGACAGTTTAGCTAAATCAGATTGTGCTGGAGTAGTTTATAGCTTAGGTTAAGATGGACGCTGCACTAGAAAATACTTTATGCTTTAATGGCATTATCTACTTATATAGGGAAGCTTCATTACTAGCACTAATTTAAGTCGTTACCCTCCCGTCCTCCCAAAGACTCCTCAGTATTCCCAAAGCGCCATTTCAATATACCAGGAGGATAATGCAACAAACAACAATACAATCATCTACATACAGCAAATATTTAATTAACAGAGAGCCCTTATGTCATTATCACTATATACCAGTTCTGTGGAGTATCCGTACACCGTGCTCACCACATACGCGATCATAAACAGAGAACTCCGCTTCCAACTCACCCATCACACTAGGCTACACAGGAGTGAATTGACCTTCTACAATCAACATATCCACACAAATAGCTGCCACCACCCGACACTTATGGTAGGCGAGACACCAATATACCCAAACCACACACAAATAGGAAACAAAAGGGTAACACGTCTAAGCGATATTTACGCTCTTCAAACTTGTGGGAACGTTTAGAGCCAAGGACAACCTTATTAAATTTTAGATTTAATATACACAAAAAAGTACAGAGTACAGCGCTTAACAATAAAAAGAAGTAATAAAAAACACACACATAGAATGAAGAATAAAATGGGAACAACGTACAGACCTGCTTTTAAGTCTGGCAGTGGTGAGTACAGAAGGAAGGGACAATATCCAAGCTACACTGTGATTCCAAGAATCTGACAAAGAGTTCATGTATCTCATCACTTCTTAAAGGATTCTCAGCTCTGCTCACTTGCTGGAACCTGCCACATGGGATGCCATCATTTTTCTTTCATCAATATATAGAGCTTTGATCAAGAACGCTCTCAGACAACCCAGAGTCGCAACATCTGAATCACCAGTGTGGGGGGAACTCCCCGGGTTATGTTGTCTTGGGCCTAATTAATAAGGAACAATTATCGAGTGCTCGGGAAACAGACAGACAGATACCAAGGTATCATGTATAGAATGCTTCGATTTATTGATTGGCAGAGCAAGGTTATACAGAAAGCACAGTTATACATCAGTCACGTGACACGATGCCCAAACTTGGTCTTACTGTTCCGGTGCCACGTATATCCCAAAACCAGTTTAGACTAGATTGATACAAAAGCATATTTCAAAATATCACTTAATGTCCCAAAACATAACACCTAATGTTAAAAGGTCAAAGATAGCTATTTTTAGACGTTTGCGATATAGCCTTATCTTAACCACATCCTATACTGACATACAGCGCAGACTTTGTGGTGAGCAAGATGCTTTGAGCAATAACTTCTATTTTTCTTAACAGCATATATGTCTGGCAAGCAGAATATTTTTAACCCTTACACCAGTCACACACAAAGACTTGCTAATTAGATTGACCACAACTGAATAAGAACCTGGGACTTGTTTGACCACCTGTACCCCTGGCTTGTGGGTTGAGCATTATAAATTACTGTATACAGTCTTAGCACATACCTACTGACACACTGAAGCAAAACCCCATTATGACAATGTACACAACAGTTACAACATATCTAGACACACGATTTGTACAGTATAATATATACATACTTCATCACAAAGAGTATTAAACACTGCAATCTGGCTTATGACACATTACTATTACATGTTGCAGTGCACACAGTGTCCTGTATGAATCCAGTAAAGAAAAGTGAGGTACAGGAGACAATTAAGCTTTACGGCTTTGGTAATAATCAAAGTTTTTCTCTTCTTCTTTATATCCACAAGACTTTTCCTTCAGGGATCCAAGCCACAAACAGTAAATCAACAATATGGCTTCTCTCCTGTGTGACTTCTCTCATGTCTAACAAGATTTGCTTTCTCTGTAAAGCACTTTCCACATTTTGAACATGAATATGGCTTCTCTCCTGTGTGACTTTTCTCATGTCTAACAAGATTTGCTTTCACTGTAAAGCACTTTCCACATTCTGAACATGAATATGGCTTCTCTCCTGTGTGACTTCTCTCATGTAATACAAGATATCGTTTATCTGCAAAGCATTTCCCACATTCTGAACATGAATATGGCTTCTCTCCTGTGTGACTTCTCTCATGTTTAACAAGACATCGTTTATCTGAAAAACATTTCCCACATTCTGAACATGGATACGGTTTCTCTCCTGTGTGACTTCTCTCATGTTTAACAAGACTTGCTTTCTCTGTAAAGCATTTCCCACATTCTGAACATGAATATGGCTTCTCTCCTGAGTGAATTCTTTCATGTGTAACAAGATGTGATCTGTTAGTAAAACATTTCCCACATTCTGAACATGAATATGGTTTCTCTCCTGTGTGAATTCTCTCATGTAATACAAGATATCGTTTATCTGCAAAACATTTCCCACATTCTGAACATGAATATGGCTTCTCTCCTGTGTGACTTCTCTCATGTAATACAAAGTTGTGTTTAGCTGTAAAACATTTCCCACATTCTGAACATGAATATGGCTTCTCTCCTGTGTGACTTCTCTCATGTAATACAAGATATCCTGTGTGAATTCTTTCATGTGTAACAAGATGTGATTTGTGAGTAAAACATTTTCCACATTCCCCACACTGAAACCTTTTCCCCTCTTTCTGGCTGGTACTTGTGGTCACAATCTGTGGTTGGTCAGAAGATTCCTCATGATTCGGGGGATTATATGATGGATCTGTACTGTGATGTCCTGGATGTACATTAGGGGTAATGAAGTTTTCTCCTGAGCAGCGCTCCATCATATCTTCATCTTCTCCTTTATCACTTACTGATAACATGAAGTTTCCCTCAGAGATCTTACTGGGATTTTCTGTCAGGATTAGAAATAGATTTAATGATTAGTATTTTATTTTTCAAAACACAAAATAGAGAAATTCCTATTGGGCTGGAAACACACAGGCAGTTTTTGGAGAAGTTTATAATGTATCAGTGATATAGCCCGGAGGTACAGAGACATTACTGTTGTGGTTACCAGCCCTTCCACGTGGGTAGAATACACTGTTTCATATACTAATATTTACTTATTCACACACAGTACAATAAGCGGCCACACCAGAAATAACACCTAAGAAATCTTAGAAATTTAAAGGGATTGGCCACTTTAACAATGTGCTGGAAACACTGTGAGCAACTTACTAATATACTGTAATAAGCCCATTATCCTGCACTAAGCAGTGTCGCCCCCTGGTGTAATACAGTTCGTTCCCTGGTGACCAGTCCCGTCCATCAGTGTCCTCCATTGAATATCCCAGCACTTGGCATAAGTAACTAGAACATACAGTGGGTACGGAAAGTATTCAGACCCCTTTAAATTTTTCACTCTTCATTTCATTGCAGCCATTTGCTAAAAGTAAAAAAGTTCCTTTTATTTCTCATTAATGTACACTCAGCTCCCCATCTTGACAGAAAAAAAAACCAGAAACGTAGATATGTTTGCAAATTTATTAAAAAAGAAAAACTGAAATCTCCCATGGCCATAAGGATTCAGAGCCTTTGCTCAGTATTGAGTAGAAGCCGCTTCCTTCTGAGCTAGTACAGCCAGGAGTCTTCTTGGGAATGATACAACAAGTTTCTCACATCTGGATTTGGGGATCCTCGGCCATTCTTCCTTGCAGATCCTCTCCAGTTCCGTCAGGTTGGATGGTGAACGTTGGTGGAGCCATTTTCAGGTCTCTCTAGAGATGCTCAGTTGGGTTGAGGTCAGGACTCTGGCTGGGCCAGTCAGGAATGGTCACAGAGTTGTTCCAAAGCCGCTCCTTTGTTATTTTAGCTGTGTGCTTAGGGTCATTGTCTTGTTGGAAGATGAACCTTCGGCCCAGAGCACTCTGGAAGAGGATTTCTTCCAGGATATCTCTGTACTTGGCCGCATTCATCTTTCCTACAATTACAACCAGTCATCCTGTCCCCCATAGCATGATGCTGCCACCACCATGTCTCACTGTTGGGATTGTATTGGGCAGGTGATGAGCAGGGCTTGGTTTTCTCCACACATACTGCTTAGAATTAAGTTCAGTCTTCGTCTCATCAGAGCAGAGAATCTTATTTCTCATAGTCTGGGAGTCCTTCATGTGTTTTTTGGCTTTCATATGTCTTGCACTGAGGAGAGGCTTCCTTCGGGCCACTCTGCCATAAAGCCCCGACTGGTGGAGGGCTGCAGTGATAGTGACTTTGTGGCACTTTCTCCCATCTCCCTACTGCATCTCTGGAGCTCGGCCACAGTGATCTTTGGCTTCTTCTTTACCTCTCTCACCAAGACCCTTCTCCCACCATTGCTCAGTTTGGCTGGACGGCCAGGTCTAGGAAGAGTTCTGGTCGTCCCAAACTTCTTCCATGTAAGGATTATGGAGGCCGCTGTGCTCTTAGGAACCTTGAGTGCTGCAGAAATTCTTTTGTAACCTTGGCCAGATCTGTGCCTTGCCACAATTCTGTCTCTGAGCTCCTTGGGCAGTTCCTTTGACCTCATGATTCTCATTTGCTCTGACATGCCCTGTGTGCTGTGAGGTCTTATATAGACAGGTGTGCGCCTTTCCTAATCAAGTCCAATCAGTTTAATTAAACACAGCTGGACTCTAATGAAGGAGTAGAACCATCTCAAGGAGGATCAGAAGGAAATGGACAGCATGTGAGTTATATATGAGGGTCACAGCAAAGGCTCTGAATACTTATGGCCATGGGAGATTTCAGTTTTTCTTTTTTAATAAATTTGCAAAACTATCTACATTTCAGTTTTTTTTCTGTCAACATGGGGAGCTGAGTGTACATTACTGAGAAATAAAAGGAACTTTTTTGCTTTTAGCAAATGGCTGCAGTGAAACAGAGTGAAAAATTTAAAGGGGTCTGAATACTTTCCGTACCCACGGTACACAGTGTTGGACGGGTCTGGTTCCTTCATCTGTGGCCATGTTGGGTCTGCAGTGTTGTGTAATCAGGGGCCTGGACTATACACAAGGGTGCGGTGATGATGGGTATATAGCAGTATATTAGTAAGGGGCTCACAGTGTATCCAGCACATTCATAAAAGTTATAATACAGCGGCCAATCCCTTTATTATATACATCAGGATTCTACATTGAGCCGTCACCTGGAATCACAAGGACCGGAGAGAAGATTAAGGCCCCATTCACACACCAGTGAAACATGAAAAATAGTGAGAGTGAGTGACTATATACAGTACATGCTGTATATTTTATACTGAAGGTGAATAATCCATCAGTCGGTGATTCTGTGATATTTCCCATCGGGGTTTTTCACCGGACAGAATCATTTATGTCTTATTACCTCAGACATTGCCAGATGTGGGTTATCGGAGCACAGAGAAGACGTCTCTGTCACAACTGACCGCGGTATCTGAGGAGTAAAATTATCAGAGCGAGTCCCGATGCCAGAAAGTGCCGGCGAATGTCCGCTGTATAATCCAACCAGGACCGACGTATATGGAGCAGGCTCAGCCCCTGATCTACTCTGTATACCCACCTGACACTATGATGTACATGTAAGTCCAACCCCGGGGACAGGTTAAGGCTGTAATACAGATATCAGTGCCAGCCCGTGCCTGTATATATACAGTATATAATCTATACTTACCATGTGATGTCCGGGGGGGCCGGTGATCCTCCATCATGACCTCCTTGTACCGATCCTTGTGTCCTTCTAAATACTCCCACTCCTCCATGGAGAAATAGACAGCGACATCCTGACACCTTATAGGAACCTGACAACACAATGATACAGTCATCACCCAGACCCCTCCAGTGCTGTTACTGGAGAATTTCCCAGCATTCCCAGCAGTGTCACCTCTCCAGTCAGCAGCTCAATCATCTTGTTGGTGAGTTCTAGAGTCTTCTGCTCATGTATCAGGGAGAGAGGGGGAGGCTCTGTGATGGGGCCCCGGCTCCTGCTCCATCCTCCTCCTGGCTCTGTGATGGGGCCCCGGCTCCTGCTCCATCCTCCTCCTGGCTCTGTGATGGGGCCCCGGCTCCTGCTCCATCCTCCTCCTGGCTCTGTGATGGGGCCCCGGCTCCTGCTCCATCCTCCTCCTGGCTCTGTGATGGGGCCCCGGCTCCTGCTCCATCCTCCTGACACACGGGGTGTCTCACACTCACCAGACGCCTTCTTTACTACTACGTATTCCTATGTAGGGAGAGACACTACAGATCACTATATAGATTCTAAGACTCTTTCACCCGTCCAGTCATTACCTGTTATATTAATAGAGATAAGAAGGATGTCATGAGAAGTTCTCACCTCTCCAGATATAATATCCATAATCTCCAGGTTGAGCTCTAATATCCTTCTAGGCATGTAATTTCTGTCTGTGTCCATTCCTGATGGGTGATACTCCATCATGACCTCCTTGTACCGATCCTTGTGTCCTTCTAAATACTCCCACTCCTCCATGGAGAAATAGACAGCGACATCCTGACACCTTATAGGAACCTGACAACACAATGATACAGTCATCACCCAGACCCCTCCAGTGCTGTTACTGGAGAATTTCCCAGCATTCCCAGCAGTGTCACCTCTCCAGTCAGCAGCTCAATCATCTTGTTGGTGAGTTCTAGAATCTTCTGCTCATGTATCAGGGAGAGAGGGGGAGGCTCTGTGATGGGGCCCCGGCTCCTGCTCCATCCTCCTCCTGGCTCTGTGATGGGGCCCCGGCTCCTGCTCCATCCTCCTCCTGGCTCTGTGATGGGGCCCCAGCTCTGGCTCCACCCCCCCTAAGTCCTGGACATTGCTCCTGTGGGACACACAGTCCCCCGATGTCTTCTTCACCAGTGTGCATTCCTGTGTATGGAGAGAGACAGTTAGGCCCCTGCACAAAATCACTGGACCATATACAGTACAGACCAAAAGTTTGAACACACCCTCTCATTCCAAGAGTTTTCTGTATTTTCATGACTATAAAAATTGTAGATTCACACTGAAGGCATCAAAACTATGAATTAACACATGTGGAATTATATACTTAACAAAAAAGTGTGAAACAACTTGCCTGTCCGGGCTTTGGCGCCGTCCTCCGGGCGCACACTGCGGCGCAGGAGGCGTGCCCGGTTGTGATTTCTTCCTTCGGGTTTTTCTTGTATTGTCTGAACACTGTCCTATTCCCTCACCTCCTTATTGATTTTCCACCACGCCCTTCTCCTTCACGTTGCTCTCCCCCTGCTCCACTAAGAGTTAACTTTGGTCCTGCCTTTGTGATTGACAGCCTATCCTCCTATCAAGTCTGGGGCGGTTTCTTTCTCCCTATTTATTGTTTGCTCACTTTCCCATTGGCGCCTGCTATTGCATTTCGCTTACTGGCTATACTCCTTGTTCCTTGTTACCTGCTCTTCTGATTTTCTGACCACTTGCTTACCTTTGACTTCTCTTGGATTGTGATTCTGTACTGCATTGCTCGATTGTTACCGACCCCTTGGCTAGCTGACCTCCCTTTGTTGTTGTGCGTCCTGTCTGCGTTCTGTGTTATCACTTATTATAAGGAGGGACTGTCGACTAGTTGCTGGCTGTCACCTAGGACAGATCGGGCAAGTTAGCCAGGGACAGTGGGGGGATTCAGCTTAGGGTCCACTGTCTTGTTGTGCCCCTCCCCCCTAAGTTCTCCAGCAGCTACTGGGAAATCGCTCCTCTAGTGATTCCCTTACAATATGTCTTATATTCTAGGTTCTTCAAAGTAGCCACCTTTTACTTTGATTACTGCTTTGCACACTCTTGGCATTCTCTTGATGAGCTTCAAGAGGTAGTCACCTGAAATGGTCTTCCAACAGTCTTGAAGGAGTTCCCAGAGATGCTTAGCACTTGTTGGCCCTTTTGCCTTCACTCTGCGGTCCAGCTCAACCCAAACCATCTGGATTGAGTTCAGGTCTGGTGACTGTGGAGGCCAGGTCATCTGGCGTAGCACCCCATCAGTCTCCTTCTTGGTCAAATAGCCCTTACACAGTCTGGAGGTGTGTTTGGGGTCATTGTACTGTTGAAAACCGGATGGAATAGCATGCCGCTGCAAGATGCTGTGGTAACCATGCTGGTTCAGTATTCCTTCAATTTTGAATAAATTCCCAACAGTGTCCCCAGCAAAGCCCCCCCACACCATCACACCTCCTCCTCCATGCGTCACGGTGGGAACCAGGCATGTAGAGTCCATTCCTTCACCTTTTCTGCGTCGCACAAAGACACGGTGGTTGGAACCAAAGATCTCAAATTTGGACTCATCAGACCAAAGCCCAGATTTCTACAGGTCTAATGTCCATTCCTTGTGTTCTTTAGCCCAAACAAGTCTCTTGTGCTTGTTGCCTGTCCTTAGCAGTGGTTTCCTAGCAGCTATTTTACCATGAAGGCCTGCTGCACACAGTCTCCTCTTTACAGTTGTTGGAGAGATGTGTCTGCTGCTAGAACTCTGTGTGGCATTGACCTGGTCTCCAATCTGAGCTGCTGTTAACCTGCGATTTCTGAGGCTGGTGACTCGGATGAACTTATCCTCCGCAGCAGAGGTGACTCTTGGTCTTCCTTTCCTGGGGCGGTCCTCATGTGAGCCAGTTTCTTTGTAGCACTTGATGGTTTTGGCCACTGCACTTGGGGACACATTCAAAGTTTTCCCAATTTTTTGGACTGACTGACCTTCATTTCTTAAAGTAATGATGGCCACTCGTTTTTCTTTACTTAGCTGCTTTTTTCTTGCCATAATACAAATTCTAACACTCCATTCAGTAGGACTATCAGCTGTGTATCCACCTGACTTCTGAACAAAACAACTGATGGTCCCAACCCCATTTATAAGGCAAGAAATCCCACTTATTAAACCTGACAGGGCACACCTGTGAAGTGAAAACCATTCCAGGTGACTACCTCTTGAAGCTCATCAAGAGAATGCCAAGAGTGTGCAAAGCAGTAATCAAAGCAAAAGGTGGCTACTTTGAAGAACCTAGAATATAAGACATATTTTCAGTTGTTTCACACTTTTTTGTTAAGTATATAATTCCACATGTGTTAATTCATAGTTTTGATGCCTTCAGTGTGAATCTACAATTTTTATAGTCATGAAAATACAGAAAACTCTTGGAATGAGAAGGTGTGTCCAAACTTTTGGTCTGTACTGTATTTCCTGGATGAAATCTTGTCCAGTGACTGAGACTCCATCTATTGTAGTGACCTGTAATATTAGACAGTCCTGTACAGTATATAGCAGGAGATCGGGGAACTGGAGAGAGACAGGAAAGGCGTCACAGTCTACGGACCAGAATTAATCCGGGAAATGTGCCCAGTAAAGGAGGCCTAAGGGTTAAAAAGCCTTCCTGCCCCTAAATCCTATAATGAGAAAAAAAATCCCTGAATCATCGGCCGAACTCCAATAATCTACTGACTATAACCTGGAATATTATTACACTACAGACATTGAGGCCACTTGTGGACTCTTTTGGAGAATTCCCCATTACACCTTCCACTGGCAGTCATTCCATAGTGTCACTGCTCTTACAGTAAAGAATCCCTTCTATGCTGTGTATAAACCTTCTTTCTTCTATATGTAGTGGACGCCTCCTTGTTATAGGTACAGTCCATAGTCTCACTGCTCTTACAGTAAAGAATCCCTTCTATGTTGTGTATAAACCTTCTTTCCTCTAGATGTAGTGGACGCCTCCTTGTTATAGGTACAGTCCATAGTGTCACTGCTCTTACAGTAAAGAATCCCTTCTATGCTGTGAATAAACCTTCTTTCCTCTAGATGTAGTGGATGCCTCCTTGTTATAGGTACAGTCCATAGTCTCACTGCTCTTACAGTAAAGAATCCCTTCTATGTTGTGTATAAACCTTCTTTCCTCTAGATGTAGTGGACGCCTCCTTGTTATAGGTACAGTCCATAGTCTCACTGCTCTTACAGTAAAGAATCCCTTCTATGTTGTGTATAAACCTTCTTTCCTCTAGATGTAGTGGTCGCTCCTTGTTATAGGTACAGTCCATAGTCTCACTGCTCTTACAGTAAAGAATCCCTTCTATGTTGTGTATAAACCTTCTTTCCTCTAGATGTAGTGGACGCCTCCTTGTTATAGGTACAGTCCATAGTCTCACTGCTCTTACAGTAAAGAATCCCTTCTATGTTGTGTATAAACCTTCTTTCCTCTAGATGTAGTGGATGCCTCCTTGTTATAGGTACAGTCCATAGTCTCACTGCTCTTACAGTAAAGAATCCCTTCTATGTTGTGTATAAACCTTCTTTCCTCTAGATGTAGTGGATGTCTCCTTGTTATAGGTACAGTCCATAGTCTCACTGCTCTTACAGTAAAGAATCCCTTCTATGTTGTGTATAAACCTTCTTTCCTCTAGATGTAGTGGACGTCTCCTTGTTATAGGTACAGTCCATAGTCTCACTGCTCTTACAGTAAAGAATCCCTTCTATGTTGTGTATAAACCTTCTTTCCTCTAGATGTAGTGGACACCTCCTTGTTATAGGTACAGTCCATAGTCTCACTGCTCTTACAGTAAAGAATCCCTTCTATGTTGTGTATAAACCTTCTTTCCTCTAGATGTAGTGGTCGCTCCTTGTTATAGGTACAGTCCATAGTCTCACTGCTCTTACAGTAAAGAATCCCTTCTATGTTGTGTATAAACCTTCTTTCCTCTAGATGTAGTGGACGCCTCCTTGTTATAGGTACAGTCCATAGTCTCACTGCTCTTACAGTAAAGAATCCCTTCTATGTTGTGTATAAACCTTCTTTCCTCTAGATGTAGTGGATGCCTCCTTGTTATAGGTACAGTCCATAGTCTCACTGCTCTTACAGTAAAGAATCCCTTCTATGTTGTGTATAAACCTTCTTTCCTCTAGATGTAGTGGATGTCTCCTTGTTATAGGTACAGTCCATAGTCTCACTGCTCTTACAGTAAAGAATCCCTTCTATGTTGTGTATAAACCTTCTTTCCTCTAGATGTAGTGGACGTCTCCTTGTTATAGGTACAGTCCATAGTCTCACTGCTCTTACAGTAAAGAATCCCTTCTATGTTGTGTATAAACCTTCTTTCCTCTAGATGTAGTGGACACCTCCTTGTTATAGGTACAGTCCATAGTCTCACTGCTCTTACAGTAAAGAATCCCTTCTATGTTGGTGGAGATGATAGAAATGTAGTACACTTACCTCTCCGCTCAGCAGGTAGATGATCTCCAAGGTGAAGTCTAATATTCTTCTGGTGATCTCATTCCTGTCCTTGTCCATCCTTGGTGGGTCATTCAGGAGAAGGAGCGTTCTGGAGGAGAAGAGGAGGAAACTGGATGAGCTGGAGGATCTAGTACTGAGGAGGGGCCCCTCTACATTAGAGCTGTGACCAGGCCCTCTTCATTCACCACTGCCCGCACCAGACCCCTGCCCCCAGTCTCACTCCTGTTACTGTCTGTAGTCAGGGGCTCTTTAACCATAGGATAAATGGTGCCCCTACACCGGGCCCTATGGCAGCAGGGGCCCCTCTCAGCCTTCCTGGATTCAGCAGGGCAGGCCACATTTCAGGTGTTCTCCCACTATCCCCAGTGTAACTCTATGTCCTCAGGAAGCAGATAGAGCTGAATACAATGGTGGGCACAGAGCGATCATCTCCAGGCTCCACCATCAGGGCTCGTCTAGTGATGTCTGAGGCAGGAGGAGCGATGAGCCCCGAACCAGAGGCAGCGCCAGAGCCTGCAGGAAGCTCCATGGGAACGGGCGAGGCCAGGAAGATTATGTTATATGTTTAATATTGTGCGATGGACCAGAAGGGAGCAATATATTATATGGGGGCTACTGAGGGGGTATTATATTATATGGGGGTCACTGAGGGGGTATTATATTATATGGGGGTCACTGAGGGGGTATTATATTATATGGGGGCTACTGAGGGGGTATTATATTATATGGGGGTCACTGAGCGGGTATTATATGGCAGTCACTGAGGGGGTATTATATTATAAGGGGGTCACTGAGAGGGTATTATATTATAAGGGGGTCACTGAGGGGGTATTATATTATAAGGGGGTCACTGAGGGGGTATTATATTGTATATACTGATTTCATCTTACCTTATAGGGGGAGTTTTCTCCTAAATCCCCAGGTGTGAACGTGTCCTGAGAGCAGCCAGCGAGCCCCTGCTGTATATATATATATCTATAGCCTGTGATAATGGCTGATAACAGAGAGAACTACACAACGGCAGTGACTTCCGACCAGGACCTGCTCTGTATCTGCTACACTGCAAGAGCTGAAGGACCTGTGATGATGTCACCATCATGTGACCAGTACATGAGGGGCGGAGCTCAGGAGAGAAGAAGTGCTGGATGAAGGACCTGTGATGATGTCATGAGAGGGCTGAACTTTTTTCCCTTGTATTGAGTATAGGACATGCAGTGATGTCATCACTTTGAAGTAAATCTACACAAGTTATGATGTATCAGGTGCTCCTTATTTATGAGGAGGTGCCTAGTAATAAATGAGAGTGATAAAGAATCTCTGAGGACTTTATATCACAGAACGCGCGTATACAGTGAAGGAAATAAGTACTGTATTTGATCTGTGGCTGATTTAGTAAGTTTCCCCACTGACAAAGACATGAACAGTCTATAATTTTCAAGGTAGGTTAATTTTAACAGTGAGAGACAGAATATCAAAAATAAAATCCAGAAAATCACATTGTATAAATGTTATAAATTTATTTGCACTTTGCAGAGAGAAATAAGTATTTGCCCCCCCCCCACCCACCAACCATTAATGTTCTGGCTCCTACAGACCAGTTAGACGTTCTCTTATATTGTCACCTGTAAAAAAGACTCCGGTCCACAGACTCAATGAATCAGTCAGACTCTAACCTGTATACAACATGGGCAAGACCAAAGAGCTTTGTAAGGATGTCAGGGACAAGATCATAGACCTGCACAAGGCTGGAATGGGCTACAAAACCAGAAGTAAGACGCCGGCCGGGTGAGAAGGAAACAACTGTTGGTGCAATAGTAAGAAAATGGAAGAAATACAAAATGACTGTCAATTGATATCGATCTGGGGCTCCATGCAAAATGTCACCTCATGGGGTATCCTTGGTCATGAGGAAGGTGAAAGATCAGCCTAAAACTACACGGGGGGAACTTGTTAATGATCTCAAGGCAGCCGGGACCACAGTCACCAAGAAAACCATTGGTAACACATTACGCCGTAATAGATTAAAATCCTGCAGTGCTCGCATAGTCCCCCTGCTCAAGAAGGCCCATGTGCAGGCCCGTCTGAAGTTTGCCAATGAACACCTGGATGATTCTGCGAGTGAATGGGAGAAGGTGCTGTGGTCAGAGGAGACAAAAATTGAGCTCCTTGAAAATAACTCAACTAGTCGTGTTTGGAGGAAGAGAAATGCTGTCTATGACCCTCAGAACACCGTCCCCACTGTCAGGCAGGGAGGGGGAAACATTATGTTTTGGGGGTGTTTCTCTGCTAAGGGCACAGGACTACTTCACCGCATCAATGTGAGAATGGATGAAGCCATGTACCGTAAAATACTGAGTGACAACCTCCTACCCTCCGCCAGGACATTACAAATGGGTCATGGCTGAGTCTTCCAGCAGGACAATGACCCAAAATATACAGCCAAGGCAACAAAGGAGTGGCTCAAAAAGAAGCACATTAAGGTCATGGAGTGGCCTAGCCAGTCTCCAGACCTTAATCCCATAGAAAACTTATGGAGGGAGCTGAAGCTCCGAGTTGCCAAGCAACAGCCTCAAAATCTTAATGATTTAGAGATTATCTGCAAAGAGGAGAGGACCAGAATTCCTCCTGACACATCCAAAACCTCATCATCAACTACACAGAACGTCTGACTGCTGGGCCTGCCAACAAGGGTTTTGCCACCAAGTATTAAGTCTTGTTTGCCAGAGGGATCAAATACTTATTTCTCTCTGCAAAATGCAAATAAATTTATAACATTTATACAATGTGATTTTCTGGATTTTATTTTTGATATTCTATCTCTCACTGTTAAAATTAACTTGCCCTTAATATTACAGACTGTTCATGTCTTTGTTAGTGGGCAAACTTACACAATCAGCAAGGGAGCAAATACACACGTGGGAAAAATTGTTGTTCCCCTCCCTCGTTTAATGACAGAAAAACCCCACAATGGTCACAGAAATAACTTGAATCTGACAAAAGTAATAATATATAAAAATTCTATGAAAATGAACAAATGAAAGTCAGACATTGCTTTCCAACCAGGCTTCAACAGAATTTTTTAAAAAAGAAAACTCATGAAACAGGCCTGGACAGAAATGATGGTTCCCTTAACTTAATATTTAGTTGCACAACCTTTTGAGGCAATCCCTGCAATCAGACGATTCCTGTAACTGTCAATGAGACTTCTGCACCTCTCAGCAGGGATTTTGGCCGCTCCTCATGAGCAAACTGCTCCAGTTGTCTCGGGTGTGAAGGGTGCCTTTTCCAGACGGCATGTTTCAGCTCCTTCCAAAGATGCTCAATAGTATTTAGGTCAGGGCTCATAGAAGGCCACTTCAGAATAGTCCAATGTTCTCCTCTTAGCCATTCTTGGGTGTTTTTAGCTGTGTGTTTTGGGTCATTATCCTGTTGCAAGACCCATGACCTGCGACTGAGACCAAGCTTTCTGACACTGGGCAGCACATTTCTCTCTAGAATCCCTTGATAGTCTTGAGATTTCATTGTACCCTGCACAGATTCAAGACCCCCTGTGCCAGATGCAGCAAAGCAGCCCCAGAACATAACAGAGCCTCCTCCATGTCTCACAGTAGGGACAGTGTTCTTTTCAAGATATGACTAATTTTTCCATCTGTGAACATAGAGCTGATGTGGCTTGCCAAAAATTTTGATTTTTGTCTCATTGTCCATAGGACATTCTCCCAGAAGCTTTGTGGCTTGTCAACATGGAGTTTGGCAAATTCCAGTTTGTCAGATTCAGATTATTTCTGTGACCATTGTGGGTTTTTCTTTCATTAAATGAGGGAGGGGACCAACAATTTTGTCCACATGTGCACTTATTTCCTTCACTGTATATGTGATGGAGTTATATCACAGAATGCGCATATATATCTGAGGGAGTTACAGTTGTGCTAAAAAGTTTACATACTCTGGCCGATTTTTTTTTTTTTTTTTGGCCTTTTTTCAGAGAATATGAATGATAACATAAAAACTTTTTCGACACTCATGGTTAGTGGTTGGTTGAAGCCATTTATTGTCAAACTTCTATGTTTTCTCTTTTTATATCATAATGACAACCAAACACATCAAAATGACCCTGTTCAAAAGTTCCCATCCCCTGGTGATTTTGGCCTGATAACATGCCCAGAAGTTGACACAAAGGGGTTTGAATGGCTACTAAAGGTAACCTCCTCACCTGTGACCTCCTCACCTGTGACCTGTTTGCTTGTAATCAGTGTGTGCATAAAGCTGAGTGAGTTTCTGGGATCCAGACAGACTGTTGCATCTTTCCTCCAGCCACTGACATTTCTGGATTGTGAGTCATGGGGAAAGCAAAAGAATTATCCACGGATCTACGGGAAAAGGTAGTTGTACTGTATAAAACAGGAAAGGGATACAAAAAGATATCCAAGTAATTGATAATGCCAGCCAGCTGTGTTCAAACTGTGATTAACAAATGGAAACTCAGGGGCTCTGTAAAAACCAAACCACGGTCAGGTAGACCAACCAAAATTTCGGCCACAACTGCCCAGAAAATTGTTCAGGATGCAAAGAAAAACCCACACATAAGATCAGCTGAAATACAGGACTCTCTGAAAACTATCGGTGTGGCTGTTTCAAGATGCACAATAAGGAGGCACTTGAAGAAAAATGGGCTGCAGAAGAAGAAAGCCATTACTGCACAAATGCCACAAAGAATCTCGCCTTCAATACGCCAAACAGCACAGAGACAAGCCGCAAAACTTCTGGAACAAGGTCATTTGGAGTGATGAGACAAAAATCAAACTTTTTGGCCACAGCCATAAACGTTCCATTTGGAGAGGTGTCAACAAGGCCTATTATGAAAGGAACACCATTCCTACTGTAAAGCACGGAGGTGGATCACTGATGATGTGGGGATGTGTGAGCTTCAAAGGCTCAGGAAACTTGGTCAAAGCTGAAGGAAAGATGAATGCAGCACGTTATCAGCAAATACTGGAGGCAAATCTGCCCTCATCAGCCAGGAAGCTGCGCATGGGACGTACTTGGACGTTCCAACATGACAACGATCCAAAACACAAGGCCAAGTCGACCTGTCATTGGCTACAGCAGAAGAAAGTGAAGGTTCTGGAGTGGCCATCTCAGTCTCCTGACCTCAATATCATTGAGCCCCTCTGGGGAGATCTCAAGCGCGCAGGACATGCAAGACAGCCCAGGAATTTACAGGAACTGGAGAACCATCTGAGAAAATAAAGAGCCTCATCCACAACTACCACAAAAGACTTCAAGCTGTCATTGATGTTAGAGGGGGCAATACCGGTATTAATAACTGGGGGATGGGAACCTTTGAACAGGGTCATTTTGATGTTTTTGGTTGCCATTATGATTTCAAAAGAGAAAACACAGAAGTTTGACAATAAATGGCTTCAACCAACCATGAGCGGAGAAAAAGTTTTTGTGTTATCATTCATATTCTCTGAAAAAAGGCCAAAAAAATCTTCTGGGGTATGTAAACTTTTTAGCACAACTGTATATAGTGTATACAGTATATAGGTATTGGGTAGAATGGAGTTAAGTATATTAGTCTGGCCCTCTGAAACTATTCCAATTTCTCATGTGGCCCCATGGGAAAATTAATTGCCCATCCCTGGTCTAGACGGAATTTTCACCTCTTTCGCTTTCCCAAAAAAGAATATAAAGAGAAGTGTGAAGTGGAGTTACCCCAAAGGGGGAAGAGGTAGAGACTTCCTTCTCAATCCTAGTTAACCCCCAAAACAACATTAACTCTTTGAGGTTGGGAAAGGCTCTCTCAGCCCACAGCTGGGAAGAAAATAACTGAATCCTTGGATTCTGAGCAGGCTACTCAATAGTGTGCCCCTCCTCTCCCCTTCTAGAAAAGACAATGGCGGTTGTTGTAGGGAAACTACTATCTCTGTGTGCAGTCGTGTCTATCTCAGCACCAGAGGTAGGTCTAGGGCATTATTCCTGTCCTTTTCTGTTACAGAAGCCCAGCGATACACATTGTACCATTATAAACCTAAAATATCTCAACAAATTCATAAAATAGAAACAATTCAAGATGAAAACTATAAAAATGACCTTTCCATTAATCCAGAAATATGCGGTGATGGTCACCATAGACCTAAAAGATGTCTATTTCCATATCCTAATATCCTTTTCTCACCACAAATTTCTCAGGTTCGCTCTTCCATTCCAAGGGGAAATAAGACATTTCCAGTTTGTGGCGTTCCTGATTGGAATATCCACAGCCTCAAGATTATTTACAAATAATAGAGGACGTGGCGGCTTTTCTCAGGTAAAAACACATTCACATGATCCCTTACTTGTATGATATCCTAATTTAAGTCTCCCCATCTCTACTTTTAAAAAATCAAATAAATCCAACAATAAATTAGCTCCAGCTGGATTTTCAATATGGAGAAATCCGTCCTCAGTCCGAGCACTTACAAGAAAAAAAAAAATAAAAAAAATTGTGTGTTACTCCTGAAATCAGACTTGCAGATGATCTTCTTCCCCTGGAGAAGAAAAATAAAAATTAGGGAGAAAATGATTGTCTCAGTGACTGAGCAAAAGGTTTTTTCCTGAAAGGCTAAGTCAATTCTGAGAGTCATGACTGCGTGTTCCGGCCGTGGCCTGGAGTCAGTTTCATTCACACACCTTACAATGCCAGATCCTAAAGTCATGGGACAGGTTTCAGTTCACTCTGGATAAGAAGATGTCTTCCCCACCTAATAAAAAGATCTATATATTGGTGGGTTCAAGATCAAAACCTGAGCACGAGGTCCCTGGAATCTAGAACCAATATTCCCGGTTACCACTGATGCAAGAAATAGGTTACTTCTGCAATGTATCATAACATTTGGAATAAGTGTCTTTCGTGGTGTGGATCCTCTCCTGCTGATCTATACAAGCATAATATTTCTCACATTTTGGACTTCCTCCAGGAAGATCTAGAAAAGGATCTTTCTCTCAGTACCCTCAAGGTTCATATTTCAGCTTTAGGGGAGATCTTTGACACTCCATTAGCTGAACATCGTTGGGTCAAGAGGTTCTGTAAGGCATTTGCCAGATTGAAGCCTAAAATAACTTAACCCTGTCATGGGATATGAACTGGGTCTTGTCAGGTTTAATGCTGCATCCCTTTAAACCCTTACATGATTCCTCTTTGAGAATGCTGACCCTAAAAACTGTGCTTAGTCGCTATTACCACGGCTTGGTGAATAAGTGAGATCCAATGTGTCTCTCTTAATGAACCTTTCTTTACTGTCCTGGAGGTTAGAATCATTCTGAAAACAAACCCAGCGTTTCTTTCCAAGGTGGTCACTGACTTCACAGATCACAAGATATTGTCTTACCCTCTTTTTTCAATAATCCAAAAAATAGGCTAGAAGAGTCATTTCACACTCTGGATGTGCGTTGAGCAATTCTGGCCTACCTGCAAATAACAGACTCCTGGCAGATGAATAAAAATCTGTTCATCCAATTCTAAGGTCCTAACAAAGGCAAGAAATCCTGTAAGGGTGCTATTGCCCATTGGCTAAAGTCAGCAATCTGTGAGGCCTATAAAGCCTTGAAAAAGGGGTTATCTGGTATTTCTCCAGTTTTGGTGCTGTCATGGTGGTGAGGCTAAAGGTAGAATGATGCTATTCCTCCACACTAAACCATTTCCCACCCTCAACTTCACCTCAGCAAGCCATTGCTTACACTCCCCTCCCTCATTTCATGGCTATAAGATGAAGTGCACATGGAGTGTCAGTGCTGCACATGCTGGAGGGTCAGTTTGAGCCACAGAATATGGTGAATGATAACTGCAGGCAGCAAACCACAGGGACAAAGGAGGTGATAACTGTGGAAAGAAGACGAGGAAGAAGAACCACTACCTCATAATCAGTTTTGGAAGATAGTCCATCTCTTTCAGCTGACAGGCTAGGCACACTGATGGTGTGTTACAATGTATTCTTGAAATTCTGTAAATTGTCACTACTTGGTTCTCCATGTCCACCCACTAATGGGTCATTTTTGGTTGCTTTTGTCTACAATCAGTTACGCAATTCTTTATTACTTCAAATAGAAGACACTGATGGTCACAAACTTTGCCAAAATATGTAGTGATGGGGCTCCATTCAGTCTACTTTTATTAGGTACCCTATCAGCACGCTCTACTACAAAAAACCTGGACAGATTATCGGTCCCACTATTTTTTTCTAGGCACTCTTGAATAAAGGCCGTACAATTATCCCCTTTGGACCTTCCTGAAAACCAACCATTGTAATATTATCTATGATTTATCTTTCTTCCAGATCTATCTTTTTTTTTTTTCCATCTCTCCAAGATTTTTAACAGTCTCCTTTAATGTAGACCCGCTCTCCTCAGCTTTCGACAGGCGGTCTCTGATTTTATCTAGATTGTTTCTAATCAGACCAATATCTGCCTGAACACGACCAACTTGTGTGGTCCAAGTAACCATAGAGCCCTGTAGGTTCTTAGCTAGGTTTAGAATCTCCAGTATGGCCGGAGACTCTACCTGGGAATTCTCCAGGAGATTATTACTAGAAAGATCTCTACCCTCCCGTCCTCCCAAAGACTCCTCAGTATTCCCAATAGCGCCATTTCAATATACCAGGAGGATAATACAACAAATGACAATACAATCATCTACATACAGACAGCCCTTATGTCATTATCACTATATACCAGTTCTGTGGAGTATCCGTACACCGTGCTCACCACATACGCGATCATAAAACAGGGAACTCCGCTTCCAACTCACCCATCACACTAGGCTACACAGGAGTGAAGTGACCTTCTACAATCAACATATCCACACAAATAGCTGCCACCACCCGACACTTATGGTAGGCGAAACACCAATATACCCAAACCACACACAAATAGGAAACAAAAGGGTAACACGTCTAAGCGATATTTACTGTCACTGAACTTGTGGGAATATTTAGTGCTAGAGATGACCGAATTTCTCAAAAGTTTGATTCTGCAGTTCAATTCAAAGTTCCAAAAAAATTTGCTTCGATCCAAATTCATTTGTGGTGAATATTGCTAAAAACAGCTATTTTCTGGTGTCAGAGAGCCTGTATAGTGGAGTAGAACACTGTGCCGTGCAGTAACACACATAGGGAGCCTACTGTGGTAGTGAAACAATACTGTGAGTCAGTATGACACGCACATGACAGGCGTCGCTCTTAGAACCACTGCACACTTCACTTATTTGGACAGTTACGGGGCCAAAACTGACCATCTAAATCAAGTGTGAACTCAACCTTACAGGTTCATGTTAGTGCCAGGTAGAAAGAACCGTGCAGAGGCCCAACATCCTACTGTAGGGTGAAAGAGCGCACTCCTTTTATACTATTGTCTGCCAATTCCACATAGATGTCTACAGAGTAGCAAGGCGACATAATGTGGAGGTGACAGCAGCATGAGGAGACCATACAGTGACTCAGTGGCAGCGGCATTAGGTGGGGATACAGTGACCCAGCAGTGGCAGCGGCATGAGGAGGGCATACAGTGACCCAGTGTCTGCGGCATGAGGAGGGCATACAGTGACCTAGTGTCTGCGGCATGAGATGAGCATACAGTGATCCAGTGGCAGCAACATGAGGACACAGAGTGACCCAGTGGAAACGGCATGAGGAGGCCATACAGTGACCCAGTGACAGCGGCAATAGGAGGGCATACGGTAACCCAGTGGCAGCGGCATGAGGTCATACAGTGACCCGGTGGCAACAGCATGAGGAGGACATACAGTGACCCAGTGGCTGCGGCATGAGGAAGGCATACAGTGACCCGGTGGCAGCAGCATGAGGAGGGCATAAAGTGACCCAGTGGCAGCAGCATGAGGAGGACATAATGACCCAATGGCAATGGCATGAGGAGGCCATACAGTGAACTAGTGGCTGCAGATTGAGGAGGCCATACAGTGACCCAGTGGCTGCGGCATGAGGAGGGCATACAGTGACCCAGTGGCTGCGGCATGAGGAGGGCAAACAGTGACCCAGTGGCAGCAGCATGAGTAGGGCATACAGTGACCCAGTGGCTGCAGCATAAGGAGGCCATACAGTGACCCAGTGGCTGCGGCATGAGGAGGCCATACAGTGATCCAGTGGCTGCAGCATGAGGAGGCCATACAGAGACCCAGTGGCTGCAGTATGAGGAGTACACAGAGTGACCCGGTATCAGCAGCATGAGGAGGACATACAGTGACCCAGTGACATTGTGGAGGTTTCAGCAACCTTAGTAGGCCATACAGTGACCCTGTGTCAGAGTGACCCAGTGGAAGCAGCATGAGGAGGACATACAGTGACCCAGTATCAGAGAAACCCAGTGGAAGCAGCCTTAGGAGGCTATACAGTGACCCAGTGACAGAGTGACCCAGTGGACGCAGCATGAGGAGGACATACAGTGACCCAGTGACATTGTGGAAGTGTCAGAAGCCTTAGGAGGCCATACAGTGACCCAGTGGCAGAGTGCGTAGGTGGCAGCAGCGTAAGGAGGAAATACAGTGACCCAGTGGCAGAGGTGGCAGCAGCGTGAGTAGTCCACAGAGTGGCAAGGTGATATCATGTGGAGGTAGAAACAGACTTAGGAGGTGACACAGGGCTGTGGTGCCAACATTGGCACCCTGGCCACACTTCACCTTCTGCCCACAGATTGAACATATGGCAGCAGCCTACCTTCTTTCAGGGTAGGTAGGCTGCTGCAAAGCGGGTGGTCTACCCCGGGAACATTTAGCTCCTGACCTCCCACTGCTGCCACCCTGCTGACTCACATACTGCCTAATGTGCAAGCTGCAACCCTCTTCTCCTGATGACGATGAGGCCCCTTCGTCACCCGACTCCTAATTATGATCGGCTACATCGTCATCCACTACTGTCTGCAGGTCACTGATGTCCTCCTCAACAGCTCCCACGCCACGCTCCTCATCACTACTTGCCCGCCTAGTGGAGGAAGTGGCAGATGCCTCCTCCAGCTCTTGGCTGAGCAGTAGCTGCTGACTGTCCTCTAGTACCTCCTCCTCACTGTACAGTGGATCTGAGGCCAAAGCATAGAGTACTTCTCTAGCTGAGGGAACAGAACAAAATAGAGGCAGGTTGAGGACAGGTGAGGGCACAGGGCCTGTTGCCGGGCCATGCCAACTAAGGGTTGTGTCTGACGAACCCACCGACTCTTGGCTGGGGGTGTCTGATGTGACTTGGAATTAAGTGGATGACCGAGTCAACCAGTCTACAACCGTTGGGTTGCTGGTAAAGACACGACCGCTATTTGACACTGGGAGCTCAGGCCTCTGTAAGTGACCGCTGCTGCCATGCCCACTTATTCTGCTGCGACCTATGCGTGCTGCAGAAACATTTAGGCCTGTGGCCCTCCCCTGTGCATGGCCTCTCACTTCTCTGTCTGACATACTGTTCAATGAAAAAACGTAATTGCAAAGGGCAACAAGGCCTGTAATTTTCTACTTTGAAGAGAATGGCAAATATGCCCCTTATTTCTTCACCCACTAATAAACACCAACAAAAAAAGCATGATAAAGGCAGAGATTTGTGGCTCAGAATTATTGACAATACTGCATAAATAAATGGCCTGCAACATTATACTGGTAACAAAATGGCGAAAATGGTCCTCCTTATGAGTTTAGACACTAATAAAAACCTTGAAATAAGTGATAACCGCTAAGAATTATTGAATTATTATTGACAATAATGTTTTGATAAATAGCCTGCAACTTCATACTGGTAAAAAAATGGCGAATATGGTCATTATGTCTTTCCCCACGTTAAAGGCGTTTATTACAGATAAGTGCAAATAATATTGGATGATAATTCAGTTTTCTTTGGCACAGTAGTACTGACAAATGGCCTGTAATGTTATACTGTGGAAGAACAGTGAATAAGCCCCTTACAATAAACGTCTTTAAAAAGGCGTTTTTTACAGATACGTGCAGATATTACAGGATGATAATTCACTATTTTTTGCTGTACTGCACTGCAAAAGGCTTGTTGTGTTCCACCTTGATGACACAGATATGAGTAATGAGCAGCAGTATAACGGCAGTGAGTGCAATGTGAATTATGCTGCAAATTATTGCTGTAAATGACCCTGAAACCACCCCAAATTCTTCTCTCAATTCCTCCCTATCCTTCCCCTACACTTGTAATCCTCTTACCCTGAACTTCTGTTTGATGTCTTTTCCTAGCTCCTGCCGACGTCTGTCCCTACAGTAAGAGCGATGTGAAATGACTGTACCTAAAATGGCCGAGGGTTTTTATAGGGCTGTGACATCACAGGGCTGGCTGGCTGCTGATTAGCTGCACGCTTGGCATTCTGGGTCATACCGCGATCCCAGAGTCCCTTGTCCTAACATGTGCGGCGGCCATTTTATAAAAAAAATGCAATTCGATGCATCGAAGGGTGAGGAAATCCGGAATGGTGGCGAATCGAAGATTTCCTGAAATTCGGATCGAATTCCACTTCTGCAGCTTCGATTCGCTCATCTCTATTTAAAGCCAAGGACAACTTTATTAAATTTTAGATTTACTATACATAAAAAAGTACAGCGTACAGTGCTTAACAATAAGAAGTAATAAAAACACATACATAGAATGAAGAATAAAATGGGAACAACGTACAGACCTGTTTTAAGTCTGGCAGTGGTGACTACAGAAGGAAGGGACAATATCCAAGCTACACTGTGATTCCAAGAATCTGACAAAGAGTTCATGTATCTCATCACTTCTTAAAGGATTCTCAGCTCTGCTCACTTCTTGGAACCTGCCACATGGGATGCCATCATTTTTCTTTCATCAATATATAGAGCTTTGATCAAGAACGCTCTCAGACAACCCAGAGTCGCAACATCTGAATCACCAGTCACACACACAGACTTGCTAATTAGATTGACCACAACTGAATAAGAACCTGGGACTTGTTTGACCACCTGTACCCCTGGCTTGTGGGTTGAGCATTATAAATTACTGTATACAGTCTTAGCACATACCTACTGACACACTGAAGCAAAACCCCATTATGACAATGTACACAACAGTTACAACATATCTAGACACACGATTTGTGCAGTATAATATATACAACCCCACTTCCAATGAAGTTGGGATTTTGTATAAAACATGAATAAAAACAGAATACGACGATTTGCAAATCCTTTTCAACTTATATTCAATTGAATACACTACAAGGACAAGATATTTAATGTGCAAACGGATAAACTTTATTTTTATTTTGCAACTATTCACTCATTTTGAATTTGATGCCTGCAACACATTCCAAAAAAGCTGAGACAGGGGCAACAAAAGATGGGGCCTGGGTTCTGTTTAGCGCTGTGTGACATCACCTTTCTTTTTACCAACACTCAATAACCGTTTGGGAACTGAGGACACGAATTGTTGGAGTTTTGTAGATGGAATTCTTTCCCATTCTTGCTTGATGTACAACTTCAGTTGCTCAACACTCTGGGGTCTCCATTGTTGTATTTTGCGCTTCACAATGCGCCGCACATTTTCAAGGGTAGACAGGTGTGGACTGCAGGCAGGCCAGTGTAGTATTCGCACTCTTTTACTATGAAGCCACGCTGTTGTAACACCTGTAGAATGTGGCTTGTCCCTGAAAAAGACGTGGCTTTGATGGCAGCATAAGTTGCTCCAAAACCTGTATGTACCTTTCAGCATTAATGGTGCCTTTATAGATGTGCAAGGTTCCCATGCCATGGGCACTAACACCCCCCCCATACCATCAGAGATGTGCCATGGGCACTAACACCCCCCCCATATCATCAGAGATGTGCTATGGGCGCTAACACCCCCGATACCATCAGAGATGTGCTATGGGCGCTAACACCCCCGATACCATCAGAGATGTGCTATGGGCGCTAACACCCCCGATGCCATCAGAGATGTGCTATGGGCGCTAACACCCCCGATACCATCAGAGAATCTGGCTTTTGAACTTTGCGCTGATAACAATCTGGAAAGTCCTTTTCCTCTTTGGCCCGGAGGACACGACGTCCATTAATTCAAAAGACAATGTGAAATGTGGACTGGTCAGACCACAGGACACTTTCCCACTTTGCGTCAGTCCATCTCAGATGAGCTCGGGCCCAGAGAAGCTGGCGGCGTTTATGGGGGTTGTTGATATATGGATTTTGCTTTACATGGTAGAGTTTTAACTTGCACTTGTAGATGTAGCAACGAACTGTGTTCACTGACAATGGTTTTCTGAAGTGTTCCTGAGCCCATGAGGTCATATCCGTTACAGTATCCGTTACAGAATTATTTCGGTTTTAATGCAGTGTTGAGGGATCAGGCTTTCAATGTTGGTTTTAGGCCTTGCCGCTTACTTGCAGAGATTTGTCCAGATTCTCTGAATTTTTTGATGATATTATGGACTGCAGATGATGAAATCCCTAAATTCTGTGTAATTGCATGCTGAGAAACGTTCTTAAACTGTTGGACTATTTGCTCATGCAGAAGGTTCACAAAGTGGTGAACCTTTCCCCATCCTTCCTTGTGAACGACTAAGCCTTTCGGGGAGGCTCCCTTTATATCCAATCATGACACTCACCTGTTTCCAATTAACCTGTTCACCTGTGGAAGGCTCCAAACAAGTGTTTTTTGAGGATTCCTTAACTTTCCCAGTCTATTGTTGCCCCTGTCCCAGCGTTTTTTGGAACGTGTTGAAGGCATCAAATTCAACATGAGTGAATATTTGCAAAAAAAACTATAAAGTTTATTCGTTTGAATATTAAATATCTTGTCTTTGTAGTGTATTCATTTGACTACAGGTTGAAAAGTGTTTGCAAATCATCATATTCTATTTATGTTTTACACAACGTCCCAACTTCATTGGAATTTAGGTTGTACATACTTCATCACAAAGAGTATTAAACACTGCAATCTGGCTTATGACACATTACTATTACATCTTGCAGTGCATACAGTGTCCTGTATGAATCCCGGGAAGAGAAGTGAGGTACAGGGGACAATTAAGCTTTACAGCTTTGGTAATAATCAAAGTTTTTCTCTTCTGCTTTATACCCACAAGACTTTTCCTTCATGGATCCAAGCCACAAACAGTAGATCATCAATATGGCTTCCCTCCTGTGTGAATTTTAAGATGTTTAATGAGATTTCCTTTATTATTAAAACATTTCCCACATTCTGAACATGAATATGGCTTATCGCCTGTGTGAAGTCTCTGATGTGTAACAAGATTTCCTTTCTGCGTAAAACATTTCCCACATTCTGAACATGAATATGGCTTCTCTCCTGTGTGACTTCTCCGATGTTCAAGGAGACGTTTTCTTTCCGTAAAACATTTCCCACATTCTGAACATGAAAATGGTTTCTCTCCTGTGTGAATTCTACCATGTATAACAAGACTTGATTTCTCTGTAAAACATTTCCCACATTCTGAACATGAATATGGCTTCTCTCCTGTGTGACTTCTCTCATGTTTAACAAGAGTTGTTTTCTCTGTAAAGCACTTTCCACATTCTGAACAGGAATATGGCTTCTCTCCTGTGTGACTTTTCTGATGTACAACAAGACTGACTTTTTGTGTAAAACATTTTCCACATTCTGAACATGAATATGGCTTCTCTCCTGTGTGACTTCTCTCATGTTTAACAAGACTTGCTTTCTCTGTAAAGCACTTTCCACATTCTGAACATGAATATGGCTTCTCTCCAGTATGACTTTTCTCATGTCTAACAAGACTTGCTTTTTCTGTAAAACATTTCCCACATTCTGAACATGAATATGGCTTCTCTCCGGTATGAATTCTCTCATGTGTAACAAGATGCCCTTTCTGAGTAAAACATTTTCCACATTCTGAACATGAATATGGCTTCTCTCCTGTGTGAATTCTCTCATGTAATACAAGATATCCTTTATCTGTAAAACATTTCCCACATTCTGAACATGAATATGGCTTTTCTCCTGTGTGAATTTTTTTGTGTGTGAAGAGATGTGAGCTTTGTGTAAATTCTTTTTCACATTCACCACATTGATATCTTTTTCCCCCTTTCTGGCTGGTATTTGTGGTCACAATTTGTGACTGGTCAGAAGGTTCCTCATAATTCGGGGGATTATATGATGGATCTGTACTGTGACGTCCTGGATGTACATTAGGGGTAATGAGGTTTTCTCCTGAGGAACGCTCCATCATATCTTCATCTTCTCCTTTATCACTTACTGATAACATGAAGTTCCCCTCAGAGATCTTACTGGGATATTCTGTCAGGATTAGAAATAGATTTAATGATTAGTATTTTATTTTTCAAAACACAAAGTAGAGAAATTCCTATTAGGCTGGAAACACACAGGCAGTTTTTGGAGAAGTTTATAATGTATCAGTGATATAGCCCGGAGATACAGAGACATTACTGTTATGGTTACCGGCCCTTGCACGTGGGTAGAATACACTGTTTCATATACTAATATTTTCTTATTCACACACAGTACAATAAGCGGCCACACCAGAAATAACACAGAAATTTTAACAATGTTCACACACCAGTGAAACATGAATAACAGAGAGAGTGAGTGACTATATACACGCTGTATATTTTATACTGAAGGTGAATAATCCATCAGTCGGTGATTCTGTGATATTTCCCATTGGGGTTTTTCACCGAACAGAATCATTTATGTCTTATTACCTCAGACATTGCCAGATGTGGGTTATTGGAGCCCAGAGAAGACGTCGCTGTCACAACTGACCGCGGTATCTGAGGAGTAAAATTATCAGAGCGAGTCCCGATGCCAGAAAGTGCCGGCAAATGTCCGATGTATAATCCAGCCAGGACCGACGTATATGGAGCAGGCTCAGCCCCTGATCTACTCTGTATACCCACCTGACACTATGATGTACATGTAAGTCCAACCCCGGGGACAGGTTAAGGCTGTAATACAGATATCAGCTCCATCCCGTGCCCGTATATATACAGTATATAAACTATACTTACCATGTGATGTCCAGGGGGGCCGGTGATCCTCCATCATGACCTCCTTGTACCGATCCTTGTGTCCTTCTAAATACTCCCACTCCTCCATGGAGAAATAGACAGCGACATCCTGACACCTTATAGGAACCTGACAACACAATGATACAGTCATCACCCAGACCCCTCCAGTGCTGTTACTGGAGAATTTCCCAGCATTCCCAGCAGTGTCACCTCTCCAGTCAGCAGCTCAATCATCTTGTTGGTGAGTTCTAGAATCTTCTGCTCATGTATCAGGGATAGAGGGGGAGGCTCTGTGATGGGGCCCCGGCTCCTGCTCCATCCTCCTCCTCGCTCTGTGATGGGGCCCCGGCTCCTGCTCCATCCTCCTCCTGGCTCTGTGATGGGGCCCCGGCTCCTGCTCCATCCTCCTCCTGGCTCTGTGATGGGGCCCCGGCTCCTGCTCCATCCTCCTCCTGGCTCTGTGATGGGGCCCCGGCTCCTGCTCCATCCTCCTCCTGGCTCTGTGATGGGGCCCCGGCTCCTGCTCCATCCTCCTCCTGGCTCTGTAATGGGGCCCCGGCTCCTGCTCCATCCTCCTCCTGGCTCTGTGATGGGGCCCCGGCTCCTGCTCCGTCCTCCTGACTCCTGGACATGGCTGCTGGGGACCACACAGTCCCCCGATGTCTCCTTCACTAGTGAGTATTCCTGTGTATGGAGAAAGACAATTTTGGCAATTAATTCTTCCTAAATCCAAATCTGACAATTACAATAAATCCCTGGATCATCGCCCGATCTCCAGTAATCTGCTGACTACAACCTGGAGTATTATTACACTCCAGACACTTCTGGACTCCTATATTAAATTCACCATGTCAAATTCCTCTGACACAGTGCTCCTTAGTGTCACTGCTCTTACAGTAAAGAATCCCTTCTATGTTGTGTATAAACCTTCTTTCCTCTAGATGTAGTGGACGCCTCCTTGTTATAGGTACAGTCCATAGTCTCACTGCTCTTACAGTAAAGAATCCCTTCTATGTTGTGAATAAACCTTCTTTCCTCTAGATGTAGTGGACGCCTCCTTGTTATAGGTACAGTCCATAGTCTCACTGCTCTTACAGTAAAGAATCCCTTCTATGTTGTGTATAAACCTTCTTTCCTCTAGATGTAGTGGACGTCTCCTTGTTATAGGTACAGTCCATAGTCTCCTTGCTCTTACAGTAAAGAATCCCTTCTATGTTGTGTATAAACCTTCTTTCCTCTAGATGTAGTGGACGCCTCCTTGTTATAGGTACAGTCCATAGTCTCACTGCTCTTACAGTAAAGAATCCCTTCTATGTTGTGTATAATCCTTCCTTCCTCTAGATGTAGTGGACGCCTCCTTGTTATAGGTACAGTCCATAATCTCACTGCTCTTACAGTAAAGAATCCCTTCTATGTTGTGTATAAACCTTCTTTCCTCTAGATGTAGTGGACGCCTCCTTGTTATAGGTACAGTCCATAGTCTCACTGCTCTTACAGTAAAGAATCCCTTCTATGTTGTGTATAATCCTTCTTTCCTCTAGATGTAGTGGACGCCTCCTTGTTATAGGTACAGTCCATAGTGTCACTGCTCTTGCAGTAAAGAATCCCTTCTATGCTGTGTATAAACCTTCTTTCCTCTAGATGTAGTGGACGTCTCCTTGTTATAGGTACAGTCCATAGTGTCACTGCTCTTACAGTAAAGAATCCCTTCTATGTTGGTGGAGATGATAGAAATGTAGTACACTTACCTCTCCGCTCAGAAGGTAGATGATCTCCAAGGTGAAGTCTAATATTCTTCTGGTGATCTCATTCCTGTCCTTGTCCATCCTTGGTGGGTCATTCAGGAGAAGGAGCGTTCTGGAGGAGAAGAGGAGGAAACTGGATGAGCTGGAGGATCTAGTACTGAGGAGGGGCCCGAAATCATACAGGGGCCACATGATGTGTGACATACAGGCAGGGCGGTGATGATTTGTGACTAGTGACTTTCTCTGAGAGACCACTGCCCGCACCAGACCCTGCCCCCAGTCTGACTCCTGTTACTGTCTGTAGTCAGGGGCTCTTTAGCCATAGGATAAATGGTGCCCCTACACCGGGCCCTATGGCAGCAGGGGCCCCTCTCAGCCTTCCTGGATTCAGCAGGGCAGGCCACATTTCAGGTGCTCTCCCACTATCCCCAGTGTAACTCTATGTCCTCAGGAAGCAGATAGAGCTGAATACAATGGTGGGCACAGAGCGATCATCTCCAGGCTCCACCATCAGGGCTCGTCTAGTGATGTCTGAGGCAGGAGGAGCGATGAGCCCCGAACCAGAGGCAGCGCCAGAGCCTGCAGGAAGCTCCATGGGAACTGGCGTGGTCGGGAAGTTCATTGGCCCCTCGGGACAGAATGAGGAGGAGTCACCATGATAGAGATCAGCAGGACAAAGTAGGAGAGAGAGAGGAGGAGCAGCTGTCACTGACTAATCACTAAGTCATGTCTATGTCTGTCTATGGGACTTTTGTGGGGCTATGTTAGGGTACGTTCTCCTGAGTGTTAGAGGCCCCTTGTGGGAGCTCATGTCACAGATCTGACCGATAATGCTGAATACAGTAGTGCATCACGTTGTCTGTTAACGTAACATGACCTGACGGGCACATTATAGTGTATGGGGTCTGGCACTAACTATGTGGCCCAAATGATATCCCTGTATGGGGCCCCAAAAATAGCACAATCTATTATATAGTGGCCGAGCATGGTACTGCAGCTCTACCATTCACTAAGACTCTGTTCACTGTACCACAGACACCAGAACCAGTGATGGGGCCCAGAACCCCCTGATGTCATCTTACCTTATAGCGGGAGTTTTCTCCTAAATATATATATATCTATATATACCTATATATATATATCTATAGCCTGTGATAAAGGCTGATAACAGAGAGAACAACACAACAGCAGTGACTTCCGACCAGGACCTGCTCTGTATCTGCTACACTGCAAGATCTGAAAGACCTGTGATGATGTCACCATAATGTGACCAGTACATGAGGGGCGGAGTTCAGGAGAGGAGAAGTGCTGGCTGAAGGACCTGTGATGATGTCATGAGTGGGCGGAGCTTTTCTGCTTTGTATTGAGGACATTTGTAGTTTCCGCTTTCCTTACAATAGACTCAGAGTAGAAAATAACTAAGCAGTATTATATGTACGGTATATGGTGATTATCTATGCACGGTTAGGGGCATCCTCTGTATGGTATATGGTGATTATCTATGCCTGGTGAGAGTGTCCTCTGTACGGTATAAGGGGATGATCTATGTATGGTGAGGGCGTCCTCTATATGGTATATGGTGAGTAGTGGAAGAGTGAAGAAATCAGGTGATACCTTTTAGTGGCTAACTGAGTATATTTCATAGTAAGCTTTCGAGAGTACTAGCTCTCTTCTTCAGACACAGTGTAATGCTAGAAACTGAAAATTCACACTCTTTATACACACACACAAGACATGGATCTTCAAAGGATCTTGGAATAACAAAATGCAATATACATAGAGAAGTTATTTAAAACAGGTCAGGAAATAAACAGTCTGGGAAACTTTGCGGGGCGTGACAGAGGGATCTGTTATCTGTTTGCTATCAGGAGGTGATTTGTGACCCTCACAGTTCATACATAGTGTGACATGAAACTGGAATGAATATTAAGTCCATATTGCAGAGTTTGAAATTTTTGCAGTATCTTATATTCTCATTCCTTTCTCTCCCTCTGCGTCTTAAAATGTCCCATTAAAACCACAACCCGCAAATCTTCAATAGAGTGGTCTTCTCCGGAGAAATGTGCGGCCACTGGGAGATCGGATCTGCTGTTATTAATGGTGGATCTGTGTGAGTTCATTCGCTGTCTAAGTCTCTGCCCTGTTTCCTCCACATAGAGGCCTGTGGTCGGACATTGCACACACATTATGAGATACACCACATTGGAAGACCTGCAGGAGAATGTCCCCCTAATTCTGTGCACCTGTTGTGACTGTGGGACAGGTACACTGTCAGCGGTGTGGATGTGCCTGCAGGTCTTGCACCTGTTTTGCAGGCAAGGTGAGGTGCCATTTTCAGTTGGGGCCTTCAGGGCACTCCGGACGATAATACGCCTCAGGTTTGGTGGTTGCCGAAAGGAGAGGGGGGACTGGAAATATGTCCTTGAGTCTGTTGTCCTTATGTAGCACAGGTTGGAGCTCCTTGACATATAATATATATATACAGTATATATATATATATATATATATATATATAGGATATAATATAATATATAGGATATAATAATAAAACCAGCTGACAAAGGGGGCGCTATAGTCATAATGAATACCTCAGACTATATCCAGGAAGCAAAGAGGCAATTGTCAAATCCCATCCATTACACCAAACTTGGTAGTGATCCCACAAAGGCCTATATGAAACAAAGAAACAAATAAAGAATATGATCAAGAAGTTTCCAATCCAGGTCCAATCCAGGTAAAAGGGCTTATCCCAGAAGATCCCAGGCCGGGCTGCTTCTATATGCTCCCAAAGATGGCAACCCTGGAAGGACTATCATTTCTGGCATTAGGACACTGACGGAAAACATCTTGGGTTGGGTGGAAAATCTCCTAAAACCCCTTGTCAGGGATACTCCAAGCTACATCCAGGACACCACTGACCTTCTTAACAAACTAAATGCCCTGGGCCAACTACCTGAGGGTACCATTTTAGCCACCATGGATGTGGAATCCCTGTATACCAACATTCCCCACAAGGATGGAGTTGCAGCATGTCGGGTACACCTGGCAAAACAAAACCTCCCAACAGAACCAGTAACGCAGCTCATACAATTCATCCTTAGCCACAACTATTTTACCTTTGGAGAGGATCTATATCTACAGCGAATGGGAACTTCAATGGGGACCAGATGTGCACCCCAGTATGCAAATCTCTTTATGGCAGAACTGGAAGGAGCAGATTTATCAACATGCGCCACCAAACCTATGATTTACCTTCGTTATATCGATGATAGCCTTGTCATCTGGACTGCAGGTGAGGAAGCCCTACTTCAATTCCATAATGACTTCAATGACTTTCACCCTACCATCAACCTTAAACTTAGCTATTCAGAGAGTTAAATCCACTTTCTGGATACCACAATATACATCAAAGACCACCGGCTACTCACATCAATAAACCACAAACCCACAGACAGAACGGCCTACCTGAGAAACGACAGCTTCCACCCCAAGCACACAAGACAATCTATTATTTACAGCCTGGCTATACCATTGTAACGTCCTTGCCTGTCCGGGCTTTGGCGCCGTCCTCCGGGTGCACGCTGCGGCACAGGAGGCGTGCCCGGTTGTGATTCTTTCCTTTGGGTTTTTCTTGTATTGTCTGAACACTGTCCTATTCCCTCACCTCCTTAATTGATTTTCCACCACGCCCTTCTCCTTCACCTTGCTCTCCCCCTTCTCCACTAAGAGTTAACTTTAGTCCTGCCTTTGTGATTGACAGCCTGTCCTCCTATCAAGTCTGGGGCGGGTTCTTTCTCCCTATTTATTGTTTGCTCACTTTCCCATGGGCGCCTGCTATTGCATTTCGCTTACTGGCTATACTCCTTGTTACCTGCTCTTCTGATTTTCTGACCACTGGTTTACCTTTGACCATTCTCTTGGATTTTGATTCTGTACTGCATTGCTCGATTGTTACCGACCCCTTGACTAGCTGACCTCCCTTTGTTGTTGTGCGTCTTGTCTGCTTTCTGTGTTATCACTTATTATAAGGACGGACTGTCGACTAGTTGCTGGCTGTCACCTAGGACAGATCGGGCAAGTTAGCCAGGGACAGTGGGGGGGAATCAGTGCTCCTCCCATTGTATAGCTTTGCATGCCTCCGATTGTCTCAGTGAGGAGACGCTTCTTCCTGAATTTCTGTCTGATTTTCATGATGTTCTTGATGCTAAAGCTGCTGAAGTTTTACCGCCGCATAGACCTTATGATTGTGCGATTGAACTCCTTTCCGACTCCAAATACCCTAAGGGAAGGATCTTCAATCTTTCTGCTCCAGAACGTGAGACTATGCGGGATTACACTCAGGATAGTCTTCTTAAAGGTCACATCCGTCCGTCTCAGTCTCCCATGGGAGCTGGGTTCTTTTTTGTTAAAAAGAAAGATGGCGGACTGCGACCATGCATTGACTACCGAGAATTAAATAAAATTACGGTTAAAAATCAGTACCCTCTTCCCCTGATCTTTTCAATCAGATTGTGGGTGCCCGCTGGTTTTCTAAAATTGACCTCCGTGGGGCATACAATCTGATCCGGATTAGAGAAGGAGATGAATGGAAAACTGCGTTCAACACCCCGGAAGGTCACTTTGAATATTTGGTAATGCCTTTCGGGTTATATAATGCACCCGCAGTATTTCAACACTTTGTTAACGATATCTTTAGAGACTTGCTCGGTCGTTATGTGGTTGTCTACCTGGATGATATTCTACTGTTCTCTTCTGATTGGGCCACACATATTGAGCATGTTAGGAATGTTTTGCTACTGTTGCGTCAAAACTCTCTCTTTGCCAAACTGTCCAAATGCCTGTTCGGAGTCCAAAGGGTCACCTTCCTCGGTTACGTTATTACTCCCGATTCTTTTTGTATGGATCCACTAAAAGTCATGGCTATTAATAACTTGGGTTTCTCCAACTGTTATCGAAAATTTATTAAGAATTTCTCTTCTATAGTGAAGCCATTGACGGATCTCACAAAGAAAGGTGCCGATGTGACCAAATGGACTCCGGAAGCGGAACAGGCTTTTGTACATCTCAAGAAATGTTTTGTTGAGGCTCCTGTATTAGTACCACCAGACTATGATCGCCCATTTATTATTGAGGTTGATGCCTCTGAAGTGGGGGTTGATGCCGTGTTGTCTCAGGGCTCTGAAAATTTTACGTGTTTGCAACCTGTAGCCTTCTTCTTGAGGAAATTCTCTCCTACGCAGCGCAACTATGACGTTGGTAATCGAGAACTCCTAGCCATTAATTGGGCATTCGAGGACTGGAGACATTTCCTCAAGGGGGCCAAAAACCAGATCACAGTATTCACCGATCATAAGAACCTACTATATCTGGATAACGCTAAGCGACTGTCTCCTAGGCAGGCCCGCTGGGCGCTATTCTTCACACGTTTTAATTTTGTGGTGACTTATTGTCCAGGCTCTAAAAATGTACGGGCTGATGCCCTATCTCGCAGTTTTGGTCCCAGTGGTGCCCCTAAGGATGTCCCAGATAAAATCTTGTCTCCCGGAGTGGTTCTCGCCATTATTACTCCTGATCTTGCTACTTTAGTGGTTAATTCACAAGATCTTGCTCCCAGTAATACTCCCACTGGGAAACTATTTGTACCTCCAAATCTTCGTCTTCGTGTTTTGGAGGAAATTCATTGTTCTACCTTAACGGGACATCCCGGCTTCGCTGGGACTAAATACCTTCTCTCCCGCTCTTACTGGTGGCCGTCCTGGTCTCGAGACGTATGTGAATTTGTTGCTGCCTGTGAGACATGTGCTAAGATGAAGACTCCTAGGTGATTACCCGAGGGCCTTCTTCATGCCCTTCCTATACCTAAGAGACCATGGTCCCATTTGTCAATGGACTTCATTACTGATTTGCCTTGTTCCCAAGGGAAGACTGTGATTTGGGTTGTTGTGGATAGATTCTCCAAAATGTGTCATTTTGTACCCCTAAAGAAAATTCCTAGTGCTCCACATCTAGTCTCATTCTTTATTAACCACATACTCCGCTTGCATGGTGTACCGGAAAATATTGTATCTGATCGGGGTGTACAATTTGTCTCTAGATTCTGGACGGAATTTTGTGGTCATCTGGGGGTCTCTCTGTCTTTCTCTTCCGCGTTCCACCCTGAGACCAATGGCCAGACAGAGAGATTCAACCAAACTTTGGAACAGTACTTAAGGTGTTTTGTGTCTGATGCTCAAGAAAAATGGAGAACCTTTCTTCCTCTAGCAGAGTTTGCAATAAACAACAGGGTTAACGTCACCACTAAAATGTCTCCGTTTTATTGCAACTATGGTTTTAACCCCAGGTACTCCTCTCTCCGTAGCACCAAGTCTGTTAATCCCGCCGAACATACTTATCAGCGACTGTGCACAGTCTGGGCCCAGGCTCGTCTGAGCCTGGTTAAAGCCCAAGAATATCAAAAACGACAGGCAAATAAAAGACGCTTACCTGGCCCTCAATACAGAGTGGGAGATCGAGTCTGGCTGTCCACTAGGAATCTGCATCTTAGAGTTCCTTCGGGGAAATTTGCACCACGTTACATTGGGCCCTATGTCATTTCTGAACTCATAAACCCAGTATCTTTTAAATTACAACTTCCAAGTTCTTTTCGTATCCACAACGTCTTCCAGTCCACCTGCGCCGGCGGTGGTCCAAGGGGAACTAGAATATAAAGTAGAAAAAATTCTGGATTCCCGTCGGGTGCAGAATGCTGTTCAGTACCTCGTGCACTGGAAGGGTTATGGCCCGGAAGAGCGGACCTACATGCGCCACGTTTAATCTCTTTCATCGCCAGAACCCTTCGAAACCTGGTCCATCTGGCGAGGGTCCAGAGGCCCCTCGTAAAAGGGGGGTACTGTAACGTCCTTGCCTGTCCGGGCTTTGGCGCCGTCCTCCAGGCGCACGCTGCGGCGCAGGAGGCGTGCCCGGTTGTGATTCTTTCCTTTGGGTTTTTCTTGTATTGTCTGAACACTGTCCTATTCCCTCACCTCCTTAATTGATTTTCCACCACGCCCTTCTCCTTCACCTTGCTCTCCCCCTGCTCCACTAAGAGTTAACTTTAGTCCTGCCTTTGTGATTGACAGCCTATCCTCCTATCAAGTCTGGGGCGGGTTCTTTCTCCCTATTTATTGTTTGCTCACTTTCCCATGGGCGCCTGCTATTGCATTTCGTTTACTGGCTATACTGCTTGTTACCTGCTCTTCTGATTTTCTGACCACTGGCTTACCTTTGACTATTCTCTTGGATTTTGATTCTGTACTGCATTGCTCGATTGTTACCGACCCCTTGACTAGCTGACCTCCCTTTGTTGTTGTGCGTCTTGTCTGTGTTTTGTGTTATCACTTATTATAAGGAGGGACTGTCGACTAGTTGCTGGCTGTCACCTAGGACAGATCGGGCAAGTTAGCCAGGGACAGTGTGGGGGATTCAGCTTAGGGTCCACTGCCTTGTTGTGCCCCTCCCCCCTAAGTTCTCCAGCAGCTATTGGGGAATCGCTCCTCTAGTGATTCCCTTACAACCATACAATCGTATTTGATCTGACAAAGCAGACCTGGACAAGCACCTCCTGGATCTGAGGACAAAATTTCTCCGATTGGGTTACAAATCAAAAGTGACAGACAACCAATTAAACAAAGTGGCAGCCATTAACAGAGACAGTCTGCTGACATATAAAGAGAACCAGAAAGAAGCCCGAGTGCCCCTAGTTGTCACCTACAACCCACAGCTGGAGATCCTACGAAGGATTGCCAAGGAGCTCCAACCTGTGCTACATAGGGACAACAGACTCAAGGACATATTTCCAGTCCCCCTTCTCCTTTCCTTTCGGCAACCACCAAACCTGAGGCGTATTATTGTCCGGAGTACCCTGAAGGCCCCAACTGAAAATGGCACCTCACCTTGCCTACATAAAAGGTGCATGACCTGCAAGCATATCCACACCGCTGACAGTGTACCTGTCCCACAGTCACAACAGGTGCACAGAATTAGGGGGACATTCTCCTGCAGGTCTTCCAATGTGGTGTATTTCATAATGTGTGTGCAATGTCCCACCACAGGCCTCTATGTGGGGGAAACAGGGCAGAGACTTAGTCAACGAATGAACTCACACAGATCCACCATTAATAACAGCAGAACAGATCTCCCAGTGGCCGCACATTTCTCCGGAGAAGACCACTCTATTGAAGATTTGCGGGTTGTGGTTTTAATGGGACATTTTAAGACGCAGAGGGAGAGAAAGGAATGAGAATATAAATTAATGCAAAAATTTCAAACTCTACAATTTGGACTTAATATTCATGCCAGCTTCATGTCACACTATGTATGACCTGTGAGGGTCACAAATCACCACCTGATTAAAAACAGATTACAGATCCCTCCGTCACGCACCACAAATTTTCCAGACTATTTATTTCCTGACATGTTGTAAATAACTTCTCTACGTATATTGCATTTTGTTATTCCAAGGTACTTTTGAAGATCCATGTCTTGTGGGTGTATAAAGAGTGTGAATTTTTAGTTTCTAGCATTACACCATGTCTGAAGAAGAGAGCTAGTACTCTTGAAAGCTCATTATCAAATATACTCAGTTAGCCTCTAAAAGGTATCGCCTGATTTCTTCACTCTTCCACTACTTTCTATGGCTAACACGGTACAACATTATACTATATGCGGTGAGGGCGTCCTCTGTACAGTATATGGTGATTATCTATGTGCGGTGAGGGCGTCTTCTCTACAGTATATCGTGATTATCTATGCACGGTGATGGCATCTTCTGTACGGTATATGGTGATTATCCATGCCCGGGGAGGGCGTCCTCTGTACGGTATATGGTGATTATGCGCAGTGAGGGCGTCCTCTGTACGGTATATGGTGATTATCTATGTATGGTGAGGGTCAGGCACTGGAACTCTAATGAGAGGCAGCCAGTGTCAGAGCTCAGAATCAAACCCCCTTGTCTTCCCCTGCCTGAAACCGCCCACCTGACAGTACAGTACCCTTAGCAGCATATCAGGCACCAAAACTAACAGCACTAATTGCTTGGGAATGGTGGGGGCTAGAGGAAAAAAATCCAACCGTGCCGGAATCAGTGGACCAAATAACAGAAAACCCCATGTGATACAAAGATACAAATCTATAGATGCCGAGTCCCAGAATAAGGACTCAATATCTATGAGCACTAATGCGTTTCCGCCCGGTCAGGCTAGATGTCTGGCTAACAGGTTGGGTCATCACATGGAAGAACTGGTACACCCTGACTAAGTGGGCTTCATTCTTCAGAGGGAGGCCCGGGATAATACCTTATCATGCTCAACGCTCCCAAACACTGATGATGTTACTTTCCCTGGACACAGAGAAGACCTTCCATAAAGTTGACTGGAATTTCCTCAAGGTGGCCCTTGTCCAGATAGGTATAGGCTTATGCTATCTCATATACGTGCTTTGTACTGCTCTCCACAGGCCCAAATAAAAGTCAACGGTACGCTTGCCCCCCTCCCGACTATCCACAATGGCACCCGCCAAGGATGTCCTTTTTTCCCGATCCTCTACGTCTTAGTAGTGGAGCACCTACTGGTAAACATTAGGTGTAACCTAAACATACAGGGATTGAGTGTCGGGAGCCTACATCTTAAAATCTCACCATTTGCAGATAATGTCTTGCTCTTCATAACCCAACCGCTGACAACACTCCCCTCTCTTCTCTAAAATATCGCCACATACAGCTACTATAACAATCATAAAATTAACCTCTCCAAAAGCACCGCAATTAACATCTCTCTGCTCTCATCTATGCCCTCTCTGTCCTCGTCCAATTACTCCGTTCCTCCTTTCCTTTCTCCTTGTCCACGAAAGCCATTTTAGAAAACCTCCCAACTTTCAAAGGACAGAAAAAGGGACAAATGCGTGCCATGGCAAATTTATCTCCACCCACTTCTACATTGACTCCCCCAATCTCTTCTATTTTTCCATGTGCCCCCCACACAGTATAACACTCCTACAGTCACTATGGGGCAGCTGGAGGGTGACATTAAACAGTGGGGGGGATAGCTGGAGGGGGACATTAAACTGGGGGCAACTAGAGGCAGACATGTCCCCCTCCAGCTATCCCCACTGTTTAATGTCACCCTCCAGCTGCCCCATAGTTTAATGTCATTTCACATCACTCTTACTGTAGGGACAGACGTCGGCAGGAGCTAGGGAAAGACTTAGAAAACAGAAGTTCAGGGAACTGAGAGAAGAATTTGGGGTGGTTGCAGGGACATTTACAGCAAGAATTTTCAGCATAATTCACATTGCAGCACTCACTGCCATTATACTGCCGCTCATTACTCATAGCTGTGTCTTTAAGGTGGAACACAACAAGCCTTTTGCAGTGCAGTACAGCAAAAAACAGTGAATTATCATCCATTAATATCTGACCGTATCTGTAAAAAACGCCTTAAAGACATAACGACCATATTCGCCATTTTGTTACCAATATAAAGTTGCAGGCCATTTTTCAATACAGTATTGTCAATAATAATTCAATAATTCTAAGCAGTTATCACTTAATTAAAGGTGTTTATTAGTGTGTAAACCCATAAGGAAGACCATATTCCCCATTTTGTTACCAGTATAAAGTTGCAGGCTATTTATCAATATAGTATTGTCAATAATTCAATAATTCTGCCTTATCACGCTTTTTTTTATTTGTGTTCATTAGTGGGGGAAGAAATAAGGGGCATACTTAGCGTTCTCTTCAAATTACAAAATAACAGGCCTTTTTGCCCTTTGCAATTACGTTTTTTCATCAAACAGTATGTCAGAAGCGAGAGGACATGCACAGGGGAAGGCCACAGGCCTAAATGTTTCTGATGCAGGCACAGGTCGCAGCAGAGTAAGGGGGCGTGGCAGCAGGGGTCACTTACAGAGATCTGAGCTCCCAGTGTCAAGTAGCGGTTGTGTCTTGACCAGCAACCCAACGGTTGTAGAATGGTTGACTCGGTCATCCACTTCATCCCAAGTCACATTAGACACCCCCAGCCAAGAGTCGTTGGGTTCGTCAGACACAACCCTTAGTTGGCATGGCCCGGCAGCAGGTCCTGTGCCTTCACCTGTCCTCAACCTGCCTGTGTCCTTTTCTGTTCCCTCAGCTAGAGAACTACTCTATGCTGTTGGCTCAGATCCATTATACAGTGAGGATGAGGTCCTAAAGGACAGTCAGCAGCTACTGCTCAGCCAAGATCTGGAGGAGGGAACGTCGCTTCCTCCGGTAGGCGGGCAAGTAATGATGAGGAGAGTGGCATGGGAGCTGGTGTTGAGGAGGACATCAGCGACCCGCAGACAGTAGTGGATGACAATGTAGAGCCGATCGTGATTGGGAGCTGGGTGACGAAGGGGCTTCATCTTCAGAAGAGGGTTGCAGCATGCGGATGAGGCAGCGGGGGAGTCAGCAGGGTGGAAGCAGTGGGAGGTCGGGGGATAAACGTGCCCGGGGTAGACCACCTGCTTCGCAGCAGCCTACCTACCCAGATAGCAGTTGTGCAGGGGTTCACGGGAGCACTTGTGGTAGCAGTCAGTTGGCGCAGTGTTGGGAGTAAAATCACCTACTCGGCGGTATTGCAGTTTTTTGTGGGTGGTGAACATGGTCATATTTTCAATCTGTGAGCAGAAGGTGAAGTATGGCCAGGGTGCCAATGTTGGTAACACAGCCCTGCACCAACATATGCAGCATCACCATAAAGTGGCCTGGGAGAGCCGTGGCTCCAATGTGGTGGTCCAGCCTGCCTCAGCAACTGCTGCAGCACCCAGTGGCACGCACACCATTTCAGGCAGTCATGGCTCCACCACCTCAGCTGAAGGAAGCTGTGTGTTCTTCCCATCATCTGCTGGTCCTGATGCTCCTCCTCCTAGGAAGTTATTGTGCAAGCAATAGATCACAGAATTTATATCTAAGAGGTAACAGTATGCGTGCAATAATCCAACAGTGCAGAAGCTGAACGTGCTCCTGTCCAAGTTGCTGGTGCTGCAGTCACTCCCCTTTCCACTTGGTGGACTCTGCACCTTTCAGAGAACTCATGGCTTGAGCCGAGACAAGGTGGAGAGTCCCAGGCCATAATTTCTTTGCCAAGAAGGCAGTACCAGCCATGCGCAAATATGTAGAAGAGAAGATGGGACAGTCCTTGAGCCTGTCGGTGTCTGCCAAAGTGCACGGCAGCGCCGACGTGTGGAGCTGTAACTACGGTCAAGGACAATATGTGTCATTTACGGCCCACTGGGTTAATGTGGTGCTTGCCCAGACACACCAGCAACTTGGACAGGTGACGCAGCTTCTGCCTCCACGTTCTAACGCCGTTGGTCCTGCAACAATGTCCTCCTCAGCCTCCACTGCAGGAACAATTCCAAGTGCTCCTCCAGCATACCACATGTGAAGGGCACAGTGGTGCCACGCTGTTCTACACCTCGGTTGCCTGGGCAAACGGAGTCACACGGGGAGGAACTGCTCCGTGTCCTTCATCAAGAAATCGAATCCTAGCTTTCTCCGCGCCAACTCTAAATCGGAACCATGGTGACCGACAACGGGAAAAACATGGTGTCAGCACTGCGTCAAGGAGGGCTGAGCCATGCACCCTGCATGGCAGATGTATTCAATATGGTTGTCAAGCGTTTCCTTAAGTCTTCCACCCATCTGCAAAACAGATAAAAATGGGCAGGAAACTTTGCATGCACTTCAGCCACTCGTACACCACCAAGCACACCCTCCTTGAGCTGCAGCAGCAGAACGGCCTCCCACAACATAGGCTGATATGCGATGTTTTCACCCGTTGGAATTCCACCCTCCATATGTTGGACTGACTGTACGAACAGAGAAAGGCCATGAACAATTTCTTAATGATCCAAGTGAACAGAGGTACTCCCCTTTGTAACTTCGATGTTACCCAGTGGCAGATCATGCGTGACACCTGCTGTTTGCTCCTGCCTTTTGAGGAGGCCACTTTATTTCTCAGTCGTCAGGACTACGGGATGAACAACGTCATTCCACTGATTCATATCCTGGAAAAGATGCTGGTAAATATGGCTGGTCAGGGGACTGGAGATGTGGCGCCTACATCTCACGACCACATGATCCCTGTGGGGGCTGAACTGGAGGAGGAGGAGGAGGAGGACATTGAAGCAATGTGTAGCGAAATGTGTGTTTTTTTCTACACAGGTGACAGGAGAGGAGGAGCAGGAGCAGCCGGAAGAGCAAGAGGGAGATAAGGAAGATGAGGGAGATGACCCAGACACATCGTGGCAGTATGCAGTGGAGAAAGATGCACACCCTTCTTGAGACTGCAGCAGCAGAACAGCCTCCCACAACATAGGCTGATATGCGATCTTTCCACCAGTTGGAATTCAACCCTCCATCTGTTGGATCGACTATATGAACAGAGAAAAGCCATAAACGATCTCTTTATGATCCAAGCGGACAGAGGTACTCCCCTGTGTACAGTTGGGCTAAAAAGTTTACATACTCCGGCAGATTTTTTGTTTTTTTGGCCTTTTTTCAGAGAATAAGAATGATAACACAAAAACTTTTTCTCCACTCATGGTTAGTGGATGGTTGAAGCCATTTATTTTCAAACTTCTCTGTTTTCTCTTTCTAAATCCTAATGACAACCAAAAACATCAAAATGACTGTTCAAAAGTTCCCATCCCCCAGTTCTTAATACCGGTATAGCCCCCTCTAACATCAGTGACAGCTTGAAGTCTTTTGTGCTAGTTGTGGATGAGGCTTTTTATTTTCTCAGATGGTTCTCCAGTTCCTGTAAATTCCTGGGCTGTCTTGCATGTCCTGCGCTCTTGAGATCTCCCCCGAGTGGCTCAATGATATTGAGGTCAGGAGACTGAGATGGCCACTCCAGAACCTTCACTTTCTTCTGCTGTTTTTTGCTGTACTGCACTGCAAAAGGCTTGTTGTGTTCCACCTTATAGACACAGATATGAGTAATGAGCAGCAGTATAACGGCAGTGAGTGCTGCAATGCGAATTATGCTGTAAATTCTTGCTGTAAATGACCCTGCAACAACCCCAAATTCTTCTTTCAATTCCTCCCTTATCCTTTCCCTATAGTTCTAAGGCTCAGCCTTTTTCTCTGAACGTCGATATGTTTTCTGTCTTTCCCTAGCTCCTGCCGACGTCTGTCCCCACAGTAAGAGCGATGTGAAATGACTTTACCTAAAATGGCCGAGGGTTTTTATAGGGCTGTGACATCACAGGTCCTGCTGGCTGCTGATTAGCTGCACGCTTGGCATTCTGGGTGATCCCGCGTTCCCAGAGTCCCTTGCCCTTTGTCCTATCATGTGCGGCGGCCATTTTATAAAAAAAATGCGATTCGATGCATCGAAGCGTGAGGAAATCCGGAATGGTGGCAAATCGAAGATTTCCTGAAATTCGGATCGAATTCCACTTCTGCAGCTTTGATTCGCTCATCTCTATTTAGAGCCAAGGACAACCTTATTAAATTTTAGATTTAATATACACAAAAAAGGACAGAGTACAGTGCTTAACAATAAGAAGTAATAAAAAACACACACATAGAATGAAGAATAAAATGGGAACAACGTACAGACCTGCTTTTAAGTCTGGCAGTGAGTCTACCTACTGACACACTGAAGCAAAACCCCATTATGACAATGTACACAACAGTTACAACATATCTAGACACACGATTTGTGCAGTATAATATATACATACTTCATCACAAAGAGTATTAAACACTGCAATCTGGCTGATGACACATTACTATTACATCTTGCAGTGCACACAGTGTCCTGTATGAATCCAGTAAAGAAAAGTGAGGTACAGGGGGACAATTAAGCTTTACGGCTTTGGTAATAATCAAAGTTTTTCTCTTCTTCTTTATATCTACAAGACTTTTCCTTCAGAGATCCAAGCCACAAACAGTAGATCATCATTATGGCTTCTCTCTTGTGTGAATTTTCAGATGTTTAATGAGATTTCCTTTATTATTAAAATATCTCCCACATTCTGAACACAAATATGGCTTCTCTCCTGTGTGACTTCTCTCATGTCTAACAAGATTTGCTTTCTCTGTAAAGCACTTTCCACATTTTGAACATGAATATGGCTTCTCTCCTGTGTGACTTTTCTCATGTCTAACAAGAGTTCCTTTCTCTGTAAAGCACTTTCCACATTCTGAACATGAATATGGCTTCGTTCCGGTATGAATTCTCTCATGTATCACAAGAGTTGCTTTCTGAGTAAAACATTTTCCACATTCTGAACATAAATATGGCTTCTTTCCTGTGTGACTTTTCTCATGTCTAACAAGAGTTCCTTTCTCTCTAAAACATTTCCCACATTCTGAACATGAATATGGCTCCTCTCCTGTGTGACTTCTCTCATGTAATACAAGATATCGTTTATCTGTAAAGCATTTCCCACATTCTGAACATGAATACGGCTTCGTTCCGGTATGAATTCTCTCATGTATCACAAGAGTTGCTTTCTTAGTAAAACATTTTCCACATTCTGAACATGAATATGGCTTCTTTCCTGTGTGACTTTTCTCATGTCTAACAAGAGCTGATTTCTCTGAAAAGCACTTTCCACATTCTGAACAGGAATATGGCTTCTCTCCGGTATGAATTCTCTCATGCGTAACAAGATGTCCTTTTCGAGTAAAACATTTCCCACATTCTGAACAGGAATATGGCTTCTTTCCTGTGTGAATTCTCTCATGTAATACAAGATATTGTTTATCTGCAAAACCTTTCCCACATTCTGAACATGAATACGGCTTCTCTCCTGTGTGATTTCTCTGATGTACTACAAGACATCGTTCATCTGTAAAACATTTCCCACATTCTGTACATGAATGTGGCTTCTCTCCTGTGTGATTTCTCTGATGTACTACAAGATATCGTTTATCTGCAAAACACTTTCCACATTCTGAACATGAATATGGCTTCTCTCCTGTGTGACTTCCCTGATGTACTACAAGACGTCGTTTATCTTTAAAACATTTCCCACATTGTGAGCATGAAAACGGTTTTACTCCGGTATGATTTTTCTCATGTGAAACAAGAGATCCTTTCTTTGTAAAACATTTTCCACATTCTGAACATGTATATGGCTTCTCTCCTGTGTGACTTCGCTCATGTATAACAAGAGATCCTTTCTGAGTAAAACCTTTCCCACATTCTGAACATGAATATGGCTTCTTTCCTGTGTGAATTCTTTCATGAATAACAAGATATCCTTTCTGAGTAAAACATTTCCCACACTCTAAACACGAATATGGCTTCTCTCCTGTGTGAATTACTTTGTGTTTAGAGAGATCTGATCTGTGTGTAAACCATTTCCCACATTCCCCACACTGAAACCTTTTCCTCTCTTTCTGGCTGGTACTTGTGGTCACAATCTGTGACTGGTCAGAAGGTTCCTCATGATTCGGGGGATTATATGATGGATCTGTACTGTGACGTCCTGGATGTACATTAGGGGTAATGAGGTTTTCTCCTGAGCAGCGCTCCATCATATTTTCATCTTCTCCTTTATCACTTACTGATAACATGAAGTTTCCCTCAGAGATCTTACTGGGATTTTCTGTCAGGATTAGAAATAGATTTATTGATTAGTAATTTTTTTTTTCAAAACACAAAGTAGAGAAATTCCTATTGGGCTGTAAACACACAGGCAGTTTTTGGAGAAGTTTATAATGTATCAGTGATATAGCCCGGAGATACAGAGATATTACTGTTATGGTTACCGGCCCTTCCACGTGGGTAGAATACACTGTTTCATATACTAATATTTTCTTATTCACACACAGTACAATTATCGGCCACACCAGAAATAACACCTAAGAAATCTTAGAAATTTAAAGGGATTGGCCACTTTAACAATGTGCTGGAAACACTGTGAGCAACTTACTAATATACTGTAATAAGCCCATTATCCTGCACTAAGCAGTGTCGCCCCCTGGTGTAATACAGTTCGTTCCCTGGTGACCAGTCCCGTCCATCAGTGTCCTCCATTATATCCCAGCACTTGGCATAGGTAACTAGCACATACACAGTGTTGGATGGGTCTGGTCCCTTCATCTGTGGCCATGTTGGGTCTGCAGTGCTGTGTAATCAGGGGCCCGGACTATACACAAGGGAGCGGTGATGATGGGTATATAGCAGTATATTAGTATCATTTATGTCTTATTACCTCAGACATTGCCAGATGTGGGTTATCGGAGCACAGAAAAGACGTCTCTGTCACAACTGACCGCGGTATCCGAGGAGTAAAATTATCAGAGCGAGTCCCGATGTCAGAAAGTGCCGGCGAATGTCCGCTGTATAATCCAGCCAGGACCGACGTATATGGAGCAGGCTCAGCCCCTGATCTACTCTGTATACCCACCTGACACTATGATGTACATGTAAGTCCAACCCCGGGGACAGGTTAAGGCTGTAATACAGATATCAGCTCCATCCCGTGCCCGTATATATACAGTATACAGTCTCTCCTTACCATGTGATGTCCGGGGGGGCCGGTGATCCTCCATCATGACCTCCTTGTACAGATCCTTGTGTCCTTCTAAATACTCCCACTCCTCCATGGAGAAATAGACAGCGACATCCTGACACCTTATAGGAACCTGACAACACAATGATACAGTCATCACCCAGACCCCTCCAGTGCTGTTACTGGAGAATTTCCCAGCATTCCCAGCAGTGTCACCTCTCCAGTCAGCAGCTCAATCATCTTGTTGGTGAGTTCTAGAATCTTCTGCTCATGTATCAGGGAGAGAGGGGGAGGCTCTGTGATGGGGCCCCGGCTCCTGCTCCATCCTCCTCCTGGCTCTGTGATGGGGCCCCGGCTCCTGCTCCATCCTCCTCCTGGCTCTGTGATGGGACCCCGGCTCCTGCTCCACGCCCCAAACTCCTGGACATGGCTCCTGGGGGCCACACAGTCCCCTGATGTATTCTTCACCAGTCTGTATTCCTGTGTATGGAGAGAGACACTTAGGCCCCTGCACAGATGCACTGGACCATATATTTCCTGGATTAAATATTGTCCAGAGACTGAGATTCCTTCCATTGTAGTGATCTATAATATTAGACGTCCCTCCTCACATCCCCACAGTCCTGTACAGTATATAACAGGAGATCGGGGAACTGCAGAAAGACAGGGAAGGCGTCACAGTCTACGGACCACAATTAATCCTGGAAATGTGCCCTGTAAAGGAGGCCTAAGGGTTAAAAGCCTTCCTGCCCCTAAATCCTATAATGAGAAAAAAATTCCTGAATCATCGGCCGAACTGCAATAATCTACTGACTATAACCTGGAATATTATTACACTCCAGACATCCAGTCCATAGTCTCACTGCTGTTACAGTAAAGAATCCCTTCTATGTTGTGTATAAACCTTCTTTCCTCTAGATGTAGTGGACGTCTCCTTGTTATAGGTACAGTCCATAGTCTCACTGCTCTTACAGTAAAGAATCCCTTCTATGCTGTGTATAGACCTTCTTTCCTCTAGATGTAGTGGACGCCTCCTTGTTATAGGTACAGTCCATAGTCTCACTGCTCTTACAGTAAAGAATCCCTTCTATGTTGTGTATAGACCTTCTTTCCTCTAGACGTAGTGGACGCCTCCTTGTTATAGGTACAGTCCATAGTCTCACTGCTTTTACAGTAAAGAATCCCATCTATGTTGTGTATAAACCTTCTTTGCTCTAGATGTAGTGGACGCCTCCTTGCTATAGGTACAGTCCATAGTCTCACTGCTCTTACAGTAAAGAATCCCTTCTATGTTGTGTATAAACCTTCTTTCCTCTAGATGTAGTGGTCACCTCCTTGTTATAGGTACAGTCCATAGTCTCACTGCTCTTACAGTAAAGAATCCCTTCTATGGTGTGTATAATCCTTCTTTCCTCTAGATGTAGTGGACGCCTCCTTGTTATAGGTACAGTCCATAGTCTCACTGCTCTTACAGTAAAGAATCCCTTCTATGTTGTGTATAAACCTTCTTTCCTCTAGATGTAGTGGTCACCTCCTTGTTATAGGTACAGTCCATAGTCTCACTACTCTTACAGTAAAGAATCCCTTCTATGTTGTGTATAATCCTTCTTTCCTCTAGATGTAGTGGACGCCTCCTTGTTATAGGTTCAGCCCATGGTCTCACTGCTCTTACAGTAAAGAATCCCTTCTATGTTGTGTATAAACCTTCTTTCCTCTAGATGTAGTGGTCGCCTCCTTGTTATAGGTACAGTCCATAGTCTCACTGCTCTTACAGTAAAGAATCCCTTCTATGTTGTGTATAAACCTTCTTTCCTCTAGATGTAGTGGCCGCCTCCTTGTTATAGCTACAGTCCATAGTCTTACTGCTCTTACAGTAAAGAATCCCTTCTATGTTGTGTATAAACCTTCTTTGCTCTAGATGTAGTGGACGCCTCCTTGTTATAGGTACAGTCCATAGTCTCACTGCTCTTACAGTAAAGAATCCCTTCTATGTTGTGTATAAACCTTCTTTCCTCTAGATGTAGTGGCCGCCTCCTTGTTATAGGTACAGTCCATAGTCTCACTGCTCTTACAGTAAAGAATTCCTTCTATGTTGTGTATAAACCTTCTTTCCTCTAGATGTAGTGGACGCCTCCTTGTTATAGGTACAGTCCATAGTCTCACTGCTCTTACAGTAAAGAATCCCTTCTATGTTGTGTATAATCCTTCTTTCCTCTAGATGTAGTGGACGCCTCCTTGTTATAGGTACAGTCCATAGTCTCACTGCTTTTACAGTAAAGAATCCCTTCTATGTTGTGTATAAACCTTCTTTCCTCTAGATGTAGTGGACGCCTCTTTGATATAGGTACAGACCATAGTCTCACTGCTCTTACAGTAAAGAATCCCTTCTATGTTGTGTATAAACCTTCTTTCCTCTAGATGTAGTGGACGCCTCCTTGTTATAGGTACAGTCCATAGTCTCACTGCTCTTACAGTAAAGAATCCCTTCTATGTTGTGTATAAACCTTCTTTCCTCTAGATGTAGTGGTCGCTCCTTGTTATAGGTACACTCCATAGTCTCACTGCTCTTACAGTAAAGAATCCCTTCTAGGTTGTGTATAAACCTTCTTTCCTCTAGATGTAGTAGACGTCTCCTTGTCATAGGTACAGTCCATAGTCTCACTGCTCTTACAGTAAAGAATCCCTTCTATGTTGTGTATAAACCTTCTTTCCTCTAGATGTAGTGGTCGCTCCTTGTTATAGGTACAGTCCATAGTCTCACTGCTCTTACAGTAAAGAATCCCTTCTATGTTGTGTATAAACCTTCTTTCCTCTAGATGTAGTGGACGCCTCCTTGTTATAGGTACAGTCCATAGTCTCACTGCTCTTACAGTAAAGAATCCCTTCTATGTTGTGTATAGACCTTCTTTCTTCTAGATGTAGTGGACGACTCCTTGTTATAGGTACAGTCCATAGTCTCACTGCTCTTACAGTAAAGAATCCCTTCTATGTTGTGTATAGACCTTCTTTCCTCTAGATGTAGTGGACGCCTCCTTGTTATATGTACAGTCCATAGTCTCACTGCTCTTACAGTTAAGAATCCCTTCTATGCTGTGTATAAACCTTCTTTCCTCTAGATGTAGTGGACGTCTCCTTGTTATAGGTACAGTCCATAGTCTCTCTGCTCTTACAGTAAAGAATCCCTTCTATGTTGTGTATAAACCTTCTTTGCTCTAGATGTAGTGGACGCCTCCTTGTTATAGGTACAGTCCATAGTCTCACTGCTCTTACAGTAAAGAATCCCTTCTATGTTGTGTATAAACCTTCTTTCCTCTAGATGTAGTGGTCACCTCCTTGTTATAGGTACAGTCCATAGTCTCACTGCTCTTACAGTAAAGAATCCCTTCTATGTTGTGTATAAACCTTCTTTCCTCTAGATGTAGTGGTCGCCTCCTTGTTATAGGTACAGTCCATAGTCTCACTGCTCTTACAGTAAAGAATCCCTTCTATGTTGTGTATAAACCTTCTTTCCTCTAGATGTAGTGGTCAGCTCCTTGTTATAGGTACAGTCCATAGTCTGTCTGCTCTTACAGTAAAGAATCCCTTCTATGGTGTGTATAATCCTTCTTTCCTCTAGATGTAGTGGACGCCTCCTTGTTATAGGTACAGTCCATAGTCTCACTGCTCTTACAGTAAAGAATCCCTTCTATGTTGTGTATAATCCTTCTTTCCTCTAGATGTAGTGGACGCCTCCTTGTTATAGGTACAGTCCATAGTCTCACTGCTTTTACAGTAAAGAATCCCTTCTATGTTGTGAATAAACCTTCTTTCCTCTAGATGTAGTGGACGTCTCCTTGTTATAGGTACAGTCCATAGTCTCACTGCTCTTACAGTAAAGAATCTCTTCTATGTTGTGAATAAACCTTCTTTCCTCTAGATGTAGTGGATGCCTCCTTGTTATAGGTACAGTCCATAGTCTCACTGCTCTTACAGTAAAGAATCCCTTCTATGTTGTGTATAAACCTTCTTTCCTCTAGATGTAGTGGTCGCCTCCTTGTTATAGGTACAGTCCATAGTCTCACTGCTCTTACAGTAAAGAATCCCTTCTATGTTGTGTATAAACCTTCTTTGCTCTAGATGTAGTGGACGCCTCCTTGTTATAGGTACAGTCCATAGTCTCACTGCTCTTACAGTAAAGAATCCCTTCTATGTTGTGTATAAACCTTCTTTCCTCTAGATGTAGTGGTCAGCTCCTTGTTATAGGTACAGTCCATAGTCTCTCTGCTCTTACAGTAAAGAATCCCTTCTATGGTGTGTATAATCCTTCTTTCCTCTAGATGTAGTGGACGCCTCCCTGTTATAGGTACAGTCCATAGTCTCACTGCTTTTACAGTAAAGAATCCCTTCTATGTTGTGAATAAACCTTCTTTCCTCTAGATGTAGTGGTCGCTCCTTGTTATAGGTACAGTCCATAGTCTCACTGCTCTTACAGTAAAGAATCCCTTCTATGTTGTGTATAAACCTTCTTTCCTCTAGATGTAGTGGTCACCTCCTTGTTATAGGTACAGTCCATAGTCTCACTGCTCTTACAGTAAAGAATCCCTTCTATGTTGTGTATAAACCTTCTTTCCTCTAGATGTAGTGGTCGCCTCCTTGTTATAGGTACAGTCCATAGTGTCACTGCTCTTACAGTAAAGAATCCCTTCTATGTTGTGTATAAACCTTCTTTGCTCTAGATGTAGTGGACGTCTCCTTGTTATAGGTACAGTCCATGATCTCACTGCTCTTACAGTAAAGAATCCCTTCTATGTTGTGTATAATCCTTCTTTCCTCTAGATGTAGTGGACGCCTCCTTATTATAGGTACAGTCCATTGTCTCACTGTTTTTACAGTAAAGAATCCCTTCTATGTTGTGAATAAACCTTCTTTCCTCTAGATGTAGTGGACGCCTCCTTGTTATAGGTACAGTCCATAGTCTCACTGCTTTTACAGTAAAGAATCCCTTCTATGTTGTGAATAAACCTTCTTTTCTATAGATGTAGTGGATGCCTCCTTGTTATAGGTACAGTCCATAGTCTCACTGCTCTTACAGTAAGGAATCCATTCTATGTTGTGTATAAACCTTCTTTTCTCTAGATGTAGTGGACGCCTCCTTGTTATAGGTACAGTCCATAGTCTCACTACTCTTACAGTAAAGAATCCCTTCTATGTTGTGTATAAACCTTCCTTCCTCTAGATGTAGTGGTCGCCTCCTTGTTATAGGTACAGTCCATAGTCTCACTGCTCTTACAGTAAAGAATCCCTTCTATGTTATGTATAAACCTTCTTTCCTCTAGATGTAGTGGACGCCTCCTTGTTATAGGTACAGTCATAGTCTCACTGCTCTTACAGTAAAGAATCCCTTCTATGTTGTGTATAAACCTTCTTTCCTCTAGATGTAGTGGACGCCTCCTTGTTATAGGTACAGTCCATAGTCTCACTGCTCTTACAGTAAAGAATTCCTTCTATGTTGTGTATAAACCTTCTTTCCTCTAGATGTAGTGGTCAGCTCCTTGTTATAGGTACAGTCCATAGTCTCTCTGCTCTTACAGTAAAGAATCCCTTCTATGGTGTGTATAATCCTTCTTTCCTCTAGATGTAGTGGACGCCTCCTTGTTATAGGTACAGTCCATAGTCTCACTGCTTTTACAGTAAAGAATCCCTTCTATGTTGTGAATAAACCTTCTTTCCTCTAGATGTAGTGGACGCCTCCTTGTTATAGGTACAGTCCATAGTCTCACTGCTGTTACAGTAAAGAATCCCTTCTATGTTGTGTATAAACCTTCTTTCCTCTAGATGTAGTGGACATCTCCTTGTTATAGGTACAGTCCATAGTCTCACTGCTCTTACAGTAAAGAATCCCTTCTATGTTGTGTATAATCCTTCTTTCCTCTAGATGGAGTGGACGCCTCCTTGTTATAGGTAGAGTCCATTGTCTCACTGCTTTTACAGTAAAGAATCCCTTCTATGTTGTGAATAAACCTTCTTTCCTCTAGATGAAGTGGACGCCTCCTTGTTATAGGTACAGTCCATAGTCTCACTGCTTTTACAGTAAAGAATCCCTTCTATGTTGTGAATAAACCTTCTTTTCTATAGATGTAGTGGATGCCTCCTTGTTATAGGTACAGTCCATAGTCTCACTGCTCTTACAGTAAGGAATCCATTCTATGTTGTGTATAAACCTTCTTTTCTCTAGATGTAGTGGATGCCTCCTTGTTATAGGTACAGTCCATAGTCTCACTGCTTTTACAGTAAAGAATCCCTTCTATGTTGTGAATAAACCTTCTTTCCTCTAGATGTAGTGGACGCCTCCTTGTTATAGGTACAGTCCATAGTCTCACTGCTCTTACAGTAAAGAATCCCTTCTATGTTGTGAATAAACCTTCTTTTCTATAGATGTAGTGGATGCCTCCTTGTTATAGGTACAGTCCATAGTCTCACTGCTCTTACAGTAAGGAATCCATTCTATGTTGTGTATAAACCTTCTTTTCTCTAGATGTAGTGGATGCCTCCTTGTTATAGGTACAGTCCATAGTCTCTCTGCTTTTACAGTAAAGAATCCCTTCTATGTTGTGAATAAACCTTCTTTCCTCTAGATGAAGTGGACGCCTCCTTGTTATAGGTACAGTCCATAGTCTCACTGCTTTTACAGTAAAGAATCCCTTCTATGTTGTGAATAAACCTTCTTTTCTATAGATGTAGTGGATGCCTCCTTGTTATAGGTACAGTCCATAGTCTCACTGCTCTTACAGTAAGGAATCCATTCTATGTTGTGTATAAACCTTCTTTTCTCTAGATGTAGTGGATGCCTCCTTGTTATAGGTACAGTCCATAGTCTCACTGCTGTTACAGTAAAGAATCCCTTCTATGTTGTGTATAAACCTTCTTTCCTCTAGATGTAGTGGACGCTTCCTTGTTATAGGTACAGTCCATAGTCTCACTGCTCTTACAGTAAAGAATCCCTTCTATGTTGTGTATAAACCTTCTTTCCCCTAGATGTAGTGGACGCCTCCTTGTTATAGGTACAGTCCATAGTCTCACTGCTCTTACAGTAAAGAATCCCTTCTATGTTGTGTATAAACCTTCTTTCCTCTAGATGTAGTGGACGCCTCCTTGTTATAGGTACAGTCCATAGTCTCACTGCTCTTACAGTAAAGAATCCCTTCTATGTTGTGTATAATCCTTCTTTCCTCTAGATGTAGTGGACGCCTCCTTGTTATAGGTACAGTCCATAGTCTCACTGCTCTTACAGTAAAGAATCCCTTCTATGTTGTGTATAATCCTTCTTTCCTCTAGATGTAGTGGACGCCTCCTTGATATAGGTACAGTCCATAGTCTCACTGCTCTTATAGTAAAGAATCCCTTCTATGTTGTGTATAAACCTTCTTTCTTCTAGATGTAGTAGATGCCTCCTTGTTATAGGTACAGTCCATAGTCTCACTGCTCTTACAGTAAAGAATCCCTTCTATGTTGTGTATAATCCTTCTTTCGTCTAGATGTAGTGGATGCCTCCTTGTTATAGGTACAGTCCATAGTCTCACTGCTTTTACAGTAAAGAATCCCTTCTATGTTGTGTACAGTCATGGCCAAAAGTTTTGAGAATGATACAAATATAAATTTTTACAAAGTCTACTGCTTCAGTTTTTCTAATGGCAATTTGCATATACTCCAGAATGTTATAAAGAGTGATCAGCTTAACAGCAATTACTTGCAAAGTCAATATTTGCCTAGAAAATGAACTTTATCCCCCAAAACACATTTCAACATCATTGCAGCCCTGCCTTAAAAGGACCACCTAACATCGTTTCAGTGATTGCTCCATTAACACAGGTGTGGGTGTTGATGAGGACAGGGCTGGAGATCAATCTGTCATGATTAAGTAAGAATGACACCACTGGACACTTTAAAAGGAGGCTGGTGCTTGCCATCATTGTTTCTCTTCTGTTAACCATGGTTATCTCTAAAGAAACACGTGCAGTCATCATTGCACTGTACAAAAATGGCCTAACTGGGAAGAGTATTGCAGCTAGAAAGATTGCACCTCAGTCAACAATCTATCGCATCATCAAGAACTTCAAGGAGAGAGGATCCATTGGTGCCAAAAAGGCTCCAGGGCGCCTAAGAAAGTCCAGCAAGCGGCAGGACCGTCTCTTAAAAGTGTTTCAGCTGCGGGATGGGGCTACCAGCAGTGCAGAGCTTGCTGAGGAATGGCAGCAGGCAGGTGTGAGTGCATCTGCACGCACTGTGAGGCGGAGACTCTTGGAGGCGGAGACTCCTGGTCTCAAGGAGGGCAGCAAAGAAGCCACTTCTCTCCAGAAAAAACATCAGGGACAGACTGATATTCTGCAAAAGGTACAGGGAGTGGACTGCTGAGGACTGGGGGAAAGTCATTTTCTCTGATGAATCCCCTTTTCGATTGTTTGGAACATCTGGAAAACAGCTTATTCGGAGAAGAAGAGGTGAGCGCTACCACCAGTCTTGTCTCATGCCAACTGTAAAGCATCCTAAAACCATTCATGTGTGGGGTTGCTTCTCAGCCAAGGGAATCGGCTCTCTCACAGTCTTGCCTAAAAACACAGCCATGAATAAAGAATGGTACCAGAATGTCCTCCAAGAGCAACTTCTCCCAACCGTCCAAGAGCAGTTTGGCGCTCAACAATGCCTTTTCCAGCATGATGGAGCACCTTGCCATAAAGCAAAGGTGATAACTAAATGGCTCAGGGAACAAAACATAGAGATTTTGGGTCCATGGCCTGGAAACTCCCCAGATCTTAATCCCATTGAGAACTTGTGGTCAATCATCAAGAGATGGGTGGACAAACAAAAACCAACAAATTCAGACAAAATTAAAGCATTGATTCTGCAAGAATGGACTGCTATCAGTCAGGATTTGGTCCAGAAGTTGATTGAGAGCATGCCAGGGAGAATTGCAGAGGTCCTGAAGAAGAAGGGTCAACACTGCAAATATTGAGTGGCTGCATTAACTCATTCTAACTGTCAATATAAGCTTCTGTTACTCATAATATGAATGCAATTCTATTTCTGTATGTGATAAAAACATCTGACAAACACACATAAAAACCAGAGGGCAGCAGATCATGTGAAAATAGAATATTTGTGTCATTCTCAAAACTTTTGGCCATGACTGTATAAACCTTCTTTCCTCTAGATGTAGTGGTCGCTCCTTGTTATAGGTACACTCCATAGTCTCACTGCTCTTACAGTAAAGAATCCCTTCTATGTTGTGTATAAACCTTCTTTCCTCTAGATGTAGTGGACGCCTCCTTGTTATAGGTACAGTCCATAGTGTCACTGCTCTTACAGTAAAGAATCCCTTCTATGTTGTGTATAATCCTTCTTTCCTCTAGATGTAGTGGACGCCTCCTTGTTATAGGTACAGTCCATAGTGTCACTGCTCTTACAGTAAAGAATCCCTTCTATGTTGTGTATAATCCTTCTTTCCTCTAGATGTAGTGGACGCCTCCTTGTTATAGGTACAGTCCATTGTCTCACTGCTTTTACAGTAAAGAATCCCTTCTATGTTGTGAATAAACCTTCTTTCCTCTAGATGAAGTGGACGCCTCCTTGTTATAGGTACAGTCCATAGTCTCACTGCTTTTACAGTAAAGAATCCCTTCTATGTTGTGAATAAACCTTCTTTTCTATAGATGTAGTGGATGCCTCCTTGTTATAGGTACAGTCCATAGTCTCACTGCTCTTACAGTAAGGAATCCATTCTATGTTGTGTATAAACCTTCTTTTCTCTAGATGTAGTGGATGCCTCCTTGTTATAGGTACAGTCCATAGTCTCACTGCTCTTACAGTAAAGAATCCCTTCTATGTTGTGTATAAACCTTCTTTCCTCTAGATGTAGTAGACGCCTCCTTGTTATAGGTACAGTCCATAGTCTCACTGCTCTTACAGTAAAGAATCCCTTCTATGTTGTGTATAATCCTTCTTTCCTCTAGATGTAGTGGACGCCTCCTTGTTATAGGTACAGTCCATAGTCTCACTGCTCTTACAGTAAAGAATCCCTTCTATGTTGTGTATAAACCTTCTTTCCTCTAGATGTAGTGGACGTTTCCTTGTTATAGGTACAGTCCATAGTGTCACTGCTCTTACAGTAAAGAATCCCTTCTATGTTGTGTATAAACCTTCTTTCCTCTAGATGTAGTGGACATCTCCTTGTTATAGGTACAGTCCATAGTCTCACTGCTCTTACAGTAAAGAATCCCTTCTATGTTGTGTATAAACCTTCTTTTCTCTAGATGTAGTGGACGCCTCCTTGTTATAGGTACAGTCCATAGTCTCACTGCTCTTACAGTAAAGAATCCCTTCTATGCTGTGTATAGACCTTCTTTCCTCTAGATGTAGTGGACGTCTCCTTGTTATAGGTACAGTCCATAGTCTCACTGCTCTTACAGTAAAGAATCCCTTCTATGTTGGTGGAGATGATAGAAATGTAGTACACTTACCTCTCCGCTCAGCAGGTAGATGATCTCCAAGGTGAAGTCTAATATTCTTCTGGTGATCTCATTCCTGTCCTTGTCCATCCTTGGTGGGTCATTCAGGAGAAGGAGCGTTCTGGAGGAGAAGAGGAGGAAACTGGATGAGCTGGAGGATCTAGTACTGAGGAGGGGCCCGAAATCATACAGGGGCCACATGATGTGTGACATACAGGAGCTCCTCAGAGCCCCCAGCACATGGATACAGGAGGATTCCCACAGACACCAGCACCAGTGATGGGGCCCATTGTATGTCACTGCAGGATGGAACTAAGACTCTGTTCACACCTGAACCACAGACACCAGCACCAGTGATGGGGCCCAGAACCCCCTGATGTCATCTTACCTTATAGCGGGAGTTTTCTCCTAAATACGCAGGTGTGAACGTGTCCTGAGTGCAGCCAGCGAGAAAAACACAACAGCAGTGACTACCGACCAGGACCTGCTCTGTATCTGCTACACTGCAAGAGCTGAAGGACCTGTGATGATGTCACCATAATGTGACCAGTACATGAGGGGCGGAGTTCAGGAGAGGAGAAGTTCTGGCTGAAGGACCTGTGATGATGTCATGAGTGGGCGGAGCTTTTCTGCTTTGTATTGAGGACATTTGTAGTTTCCGCTTTCCTTACAATAGACTCAGAGTAGAAAATAACTAAGCAGTATTATATGTACGGTATATGGTGATTATCTATGCGCGGTGAGGGCATCCTCTGTACGGTATACGGTGATTATCTATGCTCGGTTAGGGGCATCCTCTGTACGGTATATGGTGATTATCTATGTGCGGTGAGGGCGTCCTCTGTACGGTATATGATGATTATCTATGTGCGGTGAGGGCGTCCTCTGTACGGTATACGGTGATTATCTATGCTCGGTTAGGGGCATCCTCTGTATGGTATATGGTGATTATCTATGCCTGGTGAGGGTGTCCTCTGTACGGTATAAGGGGATGATCTATGTATGGTGAGGGCGTCCTCTATATGGTATATGGTGAGTAGTGGAAGAGTGAAGAAATCAGGTGATACCTTTTAGAGGGTAACTGAGTATATTTCATAGTAAGCTTTCGAGAGTACTAGCTCTCTTCTTCAGACACAGTGTAATGCTAGAAACTGAAAATTCACACTCTTTATACACACACACAAGACATGGATCTTCAAAGGATCTTGGAATAACAAAATGCAATATACATAGAGAAGTTATTTAAAACAGGTCAGGAAATAAACAGTCTGGGAAACTTTGCGGGGCGTGACAGAGGGATCTGTTATCTGTTTGCTATCAGGAGGTGATTTGTGACCCTCACAGTTCATACATAGTGTGACATGAAACTGGAATGAATATTAAGTCCATATTGCAGAGTTTGAAATTTTTGCAGTATCTTATATTCTCATTCCTTTCTCTCCCTCTGCGTCTTAAAATGTCCCATTAAAACCACAACCCGCAAATCTTCAATAGAGTGGTCTTCTCCGGAGAAATGTGCGGCCACTGGGAGATCTGTTCTGCTGTTATTAATGGTGGATCTGTGTGAGTTCATTCGCTGTCTAAGTCTCTGCCCTGTTTCCTCCACATAGAGGCCTGTGGTCGGACATTGCACACACATTATGAGATACACCACATTGGAAGACCTGCAGGAGAATGTCCCCCTAATTCTGTGCACCTGTTGTGACTGTGGGACAGGTACACTGTCAGCGGTGTGGATGTGCCTGCAGGTCTTGCACCTGTTTTGCAGGCAAGGTGAGGTGCCATTTTCAGTTGGGGCCTTCAGGGCACTCCGGACGATAATACGCCTCAGGTTTGGTGGTTGCCGAAAGGAGAGGGGGGACTGGAAATATGTCCTTGAGTCTGTTGTCCTTATGTAGCACAGGTTGGAGCTCCTTGACATATAATATATATATACAGTATATATATATATATATATATATATATATATATAGGATATAATATAATATATAGGATATAATAATAAAACCAGCTGACAAAGGGGGCGCTATAGTCATAATGAATACCTCAGACTATATCCAGGAAGCAAAGAGGCAATTGTCAAATCCCATCCATTACACCAAACTTGGTAGTGATCCCACAGAGGCCTATATGAAACAAAGAAACAAATAAAGAATATGATCAAGAAGTTTCCAATCCAGGTCCAATCCAGGTAAAAGGGCTTATCCCAGAAGATCCCAGGCCGGGCTGCTTCTATATGCTCCCAAAGATGGCAACCCTGGAAGGACTATCATTTCTGGCATTAGGACACTGACGGAAAACATCTTGGGTTGGGTGGAAAATCTCCTAAAACCCCTTGTCAGGGATACTCCAAGCTACATCCAGGACACCACTGACCTTCTTAACAAACTAAATGCCCTGGGCCAACTACCTGAGGGTACCATTTTAGCCACCATGGATGTGGAATCCCTGTATACCAACATTCCCCACAAGGATGGAGTTGCAGCATGTCGGGTACACCTGGCAAAACAAAACCTCCCAACAGAACCAGTAACGCAGCTCATACAATTCATCCTTAGCCACAACCATTTTACTTTTGGAGAGGATCTATATCTACAGCAAATGGGAACTTCAATGGGGACCAGACATGCACCCCAATATGCAAATCTCTTTATGGCAGAACTGGAAGGAGCAGATTTATCAACATGCGCCACCAAACCTATGATTTACCTTCATTATATCGATGATATCCTTGTCATCTGGACTGCAGGTGAGGAGGCCCTACTTCAATTCCATAATGACTTCAATGACTTTCACCCGACCATCAACCTTAAACTTAGCTATTCAGAGAGTTAAATCCCCTTTTTGGATATCACAATATACATCAAAGACCACCGGCTACTCACATCAATATACCACAAACCCACAGACAGAACGGCCGACCTGAGAAACGACAGCTTCCACCCCAAGCACACAAGACAATCTATTATTTACAGCCTGGCTATACCATTGTAACGTCCTTGCCTGTCCGGGCTTTGGCGCTGTCCTCCGGGCGCACGCTGCGGCGCAGGAGGCGTACCCAGTTTTAATTCTTTCCTTGGGTTTTTCTTGTATTGTCTGAACACTGTCCTATTCCCTCACCTCCTTAATTGATTTTCCACCACGCCCTTCTCCTTCACCTTGCTCTCCCCCTTCTCCACTAAGAGTTAACTTTAGTCCTGCCTTTGTGATTGACAGCCTATCCTCCTATCAAGTCTGGGGCGGGTTCTTTCTCCCTATTTATTGTTTGCTCACTTTCCCATTTGCGCCTGCTATTGCATTTCGCTTACTGGCTATACTCCTTGTTACCTGCTCTTCTGATTTTCTGACCACTGGCTTACCTTTGACTATTCTCTTGGATTTTGATTCTGTACTGCATTGCTCGATTGTTACCGACCCCTTGACTAGCTGACCTCCCTTTGTTGTTGTGCGTCTTGTCTGCTTTCTGTGTTATCACTTATTATAAGGAGGGACTGTCGACTAGTTGCTGGCTGTCACCTAGGACAGATCGGGCAAGTTAGCCAGGGACAGTGGGGGGGAATCAGTGCTCCTCCCATTGTATAGCTTTGCATGCCTCCGATTGTCTCAGTGAGGAGACGCTTCTTCCTGAATTTCTGTCTGATTTTCATGATGTTTTTGATGCTAAAGCTGCTGAAGTTTTACCGCCGCATAGACCTTACGATTGTGCGATTGAACTCCTTCCCGACTCCAAATACCCTAAGGGAAGGATCTTCAATCTTTCTGCTCCAGAACGTGAGGCTATGCGGGATTACACTCAGGATAGTCTTCTTAAAGGTCACATCCGTACGTCTCAGTCTCCCATGGGAGCTGGGTTCTTTTTTGTTAAAAAGAAAGATGGCGGACTGCGACCATGCATTGACTACCGAGAATTAAATAAAATTATGGTTAAAAATCAGTACCCTCTTCCCCTGATCCCTGATCTTTTCAATCAGATTGTGGGTGCCCGCTGGTTTTCTAAAATTGACCTCCGTGAGGCATACAATCTGATCCGGATTAGAGAAGGAGATGAATGGAAAACTGCGTTCAACACCCCGGAAGGTCACTTTGAATATTTGGTAATGCCTTTCGGGTTATGTAATGCACCCGCAGTATTTCAACACTTTGTTAACGATATCTTTAGAGACTTGCTTGGTCGTTATGTGGTTGTCTACCTGGATGATATTCTAGTGTTCTCTCCTGATTGGGCCACACATATTGAGCATGTTAGGAATGTTTTGCTACTGTTGCGTCAAAACTCTCTCTTTGCCAAACTGTCCAAATGCCTGTTCGGAGTCCAAAGGGTCACCTTCCTCGATTACGTTATTACTCCCGATTCTTTTTGTATGGATCCACTAAAAGTCACGGCTATTAATAACTTGGGTTTCTCCAACTATTATCGAAAATTTATTAAGAATTTCTCTTCTATAGTGAAGCCATTAACGGATCTCGCAAAGAAAGGTGCCGATGTGACCAAATGGACTCCGGAAGCGGAACAGGCTTTTGTACATTTCAAGAAATGTTTTGTTGAGGCTCCTGTATTAGTACCACCAGACTATGATCGCCCATTTATTATTGAGGTTGATGCATCTGAAGTGGGGGTTGGTGCCGTGTTGTCTCAGGGCTCTGAAAATTTTACGTGTTTGCAACCTGTAGCCTTCTTCTCGAGGAAATTCTCTCCTACGTAGCGCAACTATGACGTTGGTAATCGAGAACTCCTAGCCATTAAATGGGCATTCGAGGAGTGGAGACATTTCCTCAAGGGGGCCAAAAACCAGATCACAGTATTCACCGATCATAAGAACCTACTATATCTGGATAGCGCTAAGCGACTGTCTCCTAGGCAGGCCCGCTGGGCGCTATTCTTCACACGTTTTAATTTTGTGGTGACTTATCGTCCAGGCTCTAAAAATGTACTGGCTGATGCCCTATCTCGCAGTTTTGGTCCCAGCAGTGCCCCTAAGGATGTCCCAGATAAAATCTTGTCTCCCGGAGTGGTTCTCGCCATTATTACTCCTGATCTTGCTACTTTAGTGGTTAATTCACAAGATCTTGCTCCCAGTAATACTCCCACTGGGAAACTATTTGTACCTCCAAATCTTCGTCTTCGTGTTTTGGAGGAAATTCATTGTTCTACCTTAACGGGACATCCCGGCTTCACTGGCACTAAATACCTTCTCTCCCGCTCTTACTGGTGGCCGTCCTGGTCTCGAGACGTATGTGAATTTGTTGCTGCCTGTGAGACATGTGCTAAGATGAAGACTCCTAGGTGATTACCCGAAGGCCTTCTTCATCCCCTTCCTATACCTAAGAGACCATGGTCCCATTTGTCAATGGACTTTATTACTGATTTGCCTTGTTCCCAAGGGAAGACTGTGATTTGGGTTGTTGTGGATAGATTCTCCAAAATGTGTCATTTTGTACCCCTAAAGAAAATTCCTAGTGCTCCACGTCTAGTCTCATTCTTTATTAACCACATACTCCGCTTGCATGGTGTACCAGAAAATATTGTATCTGATCGGGGTGTACAATTTGTCTCTAGATTCTGGAAGGAATTTTGTGGTCATCTGGGGGTCTCTCTGTCTTTGTCTTCCGCGTTCCACCCTGAGACCAATGGCCAGACAGAGAGATTCAACCAAACTTTGGAACAGTACTTAAGGTTTTTTGTGTCTGATGCTCAAGAAAAATGGAGAACCTTTCTTCCTCTAGCAGAATTTGCAATAAACAACAGGGTTAACGTCACCACTAAAATGTCCCCGTTTTATTGCAACTATGGTTTTAACCCCAGGTACTCCTCTCTCCGTAGCACCGAGTCTGTTAATCCCACTGCCGAACAGACTTATCAGCGACTGTGCACAGTCTGGGCCCAGGCTCGTCTGAACCTGGTTAAAGCCCAAGAATATAAAAAACGGCAGGCAAATAAAAGACGCTTACCTGGCCCTGAATACAGAGTGGGAGATCGAGTCTGGCTGTCCACTAGGAATCTGCGTCTTAGAGTTCCTTCGGAGAAATTTGCACCACGTTACATTGGGCCCTATGTCATTTCTGAACTCATAAACCCAGTATCTTTTAAATTACAACTTCCAAGTTCTTTTCGTATCCACGTCTTCCACAAGTCGCTTTTGAAGAAGTATATCTAAACTGTCCTTACTTCTTCCAGTCCACCTGCGCCGGCGGTGGTCCAAGGGGAACTAGAATATGAAGTAGAAAAAATTCTGGATTCCCGTCGGGTGCAGAATGCTGTTCAGTACCTCGTGCACTGGAAGGGTTATGGCCCGGAAGAGCGAACGTGGGTTTCTGGTAGGGACCTACATGCGCCACGTTTAATTAATCTCTTTCATCGCCAGAACCCTTCGAAACCTGGTCCATCTGGCGAGGGTCCAGAGGCCCCTCGTAAAAGGGGGGGGTACTGTAACGTCCTTGCCTGTCCGGGCTTTGGCGCCGTCCTCCGGGTGCATGCTGCGGCGCAGGAGGTGTGCCCGGTTGTGATTCTTTCCTTTGGGTTTTTCTTGTATTGTCTGAATACTGTCCTATTCCCTCACCTCCTTAATTGATTTTCCACCACGCCCTTCTCCTTCACCTTGCTCTCCCCCTGCTCCACTAAGAGTTAACTTTAGTCCTGCCTTTGTGATTGACACCCTATCCTCCTATCAAGTCTGTATACTTCAAAACAAAAATAAAAACAACAACGCCGAGCGGCACATAGCGTAATATTGCTTGAAAAATAGGTTGTACATAGATAATTGTGTTGAGAATAGGAGGTAGTCAAATGATTGGAGAAAGGATCATCCACTGAAAGTATGGTAGAAAGCCACTAAGTAACACAAAAGCACTGGTCTGTATTATAGTGAGTGTTCAACTGGCTGGGTCTGATGGTAAACAGTACCCCTAGATGTGTCCTCTCTCTATAGTAATATACCACATTCTAAAGGCCTTGACATGATATCTAGAACATTATCTCTGGATCCCACAATGCCAACCGAACAAAAAACTTTTATCATAGATAGTATTCAGTCCATTCTTGAACATAATGTGTTCACCTTTGAGTCAAAACTCTATTTGCAGAAACGTGGTACTGCTATAGGGACCCGTTTCGCTCCCAGCTATGCCAACATTTTTATGGGACGATTTGAGGAAACCTACATTCAGAATAAACACCCTTGGTCTGCTAGTATTGTGTTCTACAAAAGATACATTGACGACCTCCTTTTCATATGGGAAGGTTCGGAACATTCCTTCTGTGAGTTCACAAACTATCTCAATAATAACAACTGGGGAATCACCCTTAGTGGCCAACCTAAAAAGAACACAATTGATTTCCTGGATTTAGAACTCAATGGTAGCCTTGAGGGCATCAGTACAAAAACTTTCTTCAAAAAGGTAGACTGCAACAGTCTACTTGATTACCGTAGCTCCCATTACAGAAAATGGAAGGATAATGTACCATTCGGGCAATTCAAACGTATCCGGTGAAACTGCACGAAGGACTCAGACTTTAAAATCCAGAGTAAAATTCTAACCCAACGGATCCAGGAAAAAAACTATCCTAAACGGATTATTCAAGCAGCAGAATCTAAAGCACAGTTTCTCACTCAATCTGAATGCCTTGTCCCCTTTCGGAAAAATACTAGTAAAGAATTCGGACATAATTTCATAACCACTTACAGTAATGCACATAACAGGATCAGGATGATCCTGGACAAACACTGGACGATACTCCTGAATGATCCTCTACTTAATAAGAATATCCCCCATAAGCCAGCAATCACTTTTAGAGCAAAAACCCTGAAAAATCTATTGGCCCCTAGCAAACTGAGGTCTCTTACTAAACCTGTAGACCGGAATATGTCATATCCACAACCAAATGGTGTTTATAAATGCGAACACAAAAAATGTAAATGTTGTCACACAATTAACCATTCAGCCAAAACCATTACGAGCTTTTCAACAGGCGATATTTTTCAAATCAATCATTTCCTGAACTGTTCATCCTCCTTTGTCATCTATGTCCTGGAGTGCCCTTGTGGCCTCCAGTATGTAGGAAGGACCCTCAGACCATTAAGGGAGAGGCTAAATAAGCACAGATCTAATGTAACTAATGGCTACCTCAAACACAGTGTATCAAAACATGCCTTAATGTCGCATAAATCTTGTTTCGATGCATTCAAAATCACACCAATAGACGACATCCCTGCACATACCAACAACAGATTTGAAAAGCTCAAGAGAAAGGAAATGGATTGGATTTTTAAATGTAACTCTCTAACACCAGCTGGGCTTAATGAAGCACTTGAGTCTGTATATGACTAGGTATTCTAAGGCGTGTGTATATATTTGCATATGCACACATCGCCGGCATTATCTTCTCCCCTCCAGTACATTCGTTTCAACCCATATGCATATGTATTGTCATCATTTTTGTTCTATGCCTATCACATATAATTATTATGTATATATTTGTATATAGTGAAATATATTTCTTAGCCATAATCATATGTTTATTACCCATTTTCATTTTTCATTCATCCATGTATTATGATACATTCTCTAGCCCCAGTCATATGAGCATGATGTCCGCCCTCTCATTACTCATTAACATTATTTCTTCTTTTTAGTGCTATATTTCATAACAATCATAGTTCAGATCAGTCCTGCGCCCTACACAGAAACATATGACTCAGAGCGGGAGATCGCTACACACATGCGCAGTAGCGATCTCCGAACGCGAATGAAACATTTAGCATTACCAATTGATGATTTTTTTTTTTTTTTTCTCTCAATTTAAACTTTACCCACAAGTTTGAACCCCTCCCCCTAGGGGTGGTCCCATTTCACCATACCTATATAAGCCTTTCTGAAAGTGGTCTCCACTTTTACTTCTCATTCACTTCAGATCTCACAGCCTACCTCCTCAGGCTGGTAAGTACCAAAAAAACATTGGTTTATACCTTTTTATGTATAGTTTTTACTCTTATGAGCATTTTGATTTTATATTGCATTTATTAGCCTTTTAGCTTTACTTATTTATTTATTTATTTTTTTGAGTACATTCATTACCACTATTTATTCATTTATTTATTTATTTATCTATCCATGACAATACTATCTGGTGGGATACTTTTCTTTTAACCCATAGAATGGTATCATTAATTTCACTGGTTCTAAATTACAATTACTGACTCTTTACATGTGTATTCTTTTATTGTTTTTATGTTTAGTCTCTTGTACACTTGATAACGGGGATCTGATTTCCCCGAAACGCGTTGTGTTATTTGAGTATAATAAAGCATCTTTGGTGAAGCGCGGTCCCCACACCTCATTTTTTGGGAGATTCTCCTACCAATCCATTTCCTATCAAGTCTGGGGCGGGTTCTTTCTCCCTATTTATTGTTTGCTCACTTTCCCATGGGCGCCTGCTATTGCATTTCGCTTACTGGCTATACTCCTTGTTACCTGCTCTTCTGATTTTCTGACCACTGGCTTACCTTTGACTATTCTCTTGGATTGTGATTCTGTACTGCATTGCTCGATTGTTACCGACCCCTTGGCTAGCTCACCTCCCTTTGTTGTTGTGCGTCTTGTCTGCGTTTTGTGTTATCACAAGGAGGGACTGTCGACTAGTTTCTGGCTGTCACCTAGGACAGATCGGGCAAGTTAGCCAGGGACAGTGGGGGGGGATTCAGCTTAGGGTCCACTGTCTTGTTGTGCCCCTCCCCCCTAAGTTCTCCAGCAGCTACTGGGGAATCGCTCCTCTAGTGATTCCCTTACAACCATACAATCGTATTTGCTCTGACAAAGCAGACCTGGACAAGCACCTCCTGGATCTGAGGACAAAATTTCTCCGATTGGGTTACAAACCAAAAGTGACAGCTGGTTTTATTATTATATCCTATATATTATATTATAACCTATATATATATATATATATATATATATATATATATATATATATATATATTATATGTCAAGGAGCTCCAACCTGTGCTACATAGGGACAACAGACTCAAGGACATATTTCCAGTCCCCCCTCTCCTTTCCTTTCGGCAACCACCAAACCTGAGGCATATTATTGTCCGGAGTGCCCTGAAGGCCCCGACTGAAAATGGCAGCTCACCTTACCTACAAAACAGGTGCAAGACCTGCAAGCACATCCACACCGCTGACAGTGTACCTGTCCCACAGTCACAACAGGTGCACAGAATTAGGGGGACATTTTCCTGCAGGTCTTCCAAAGTGGTGTATCTCATAATGTGTGTGCAATGTCCCACCACAGGCCTCTATGTGGGGGAAACAGGGCAAAGACTTAGTCAACGAATGAACTTACACAGATCCACCATTAATAACAGCAGAACAGATCTCCCAGTGGCCGCACATTTCTCCGGAGAAGATCACTCTATTAAAGATTTGCGGGTTGTGGTTTTAATGGGACATTTTAAGACGCAGAGGGAGAGAAAGGAATGGGAATATAAGTTAATGCAAAAATTTCAAACTCTGCAATTTGGACTTAATATTCATGCCAGCTTCATGTCACACTATTTATGACCTGTGAGGGTCACAAATCACCACCTGATTAAAAACAGATTACAGATCCCTCCGTCACGCACCACAAATTTTCCAGACTATTTATTTCCTGACCTGTTGTAAATAACTTCTCTACGTATATTGCATTTTGTTATTCCAAGGTACTTTTGAAGATCCATGTCTTGTGGGTGTATAAAGAGTGTGAATTTTTAGTTTCTAGCATTACACCATGTCTGAAGAAGAGAGCTAGTACTCTCGAAAGCTCACTATCAAATATACTCAGTTAGCCTCTAAAAGGTATCGCCTGATTTCTTCACTCTTCCACTACTTTCTATGGCTAACATGGTACAACATTATACTATATGCGGTGAGGGCGTCCTCTGTACAGTATATGGTGATTATCTATGTGCGGTGAGGGCGTCTTCTCTACAGTATATCGTGATTATCTATGCACGGTGATGGCATCTTCTGTACGGTATATGGTGATTATCCATGCCCGGGGAGGGCGTCCTCTGTACGGTATATGGTGATTATGCGCAGTGAGGGCGTCCTCTGTACGGTATATGGTGATTATCTATGTATGGTGAGGGTCAGGCACTGGAACTCTAATGAGAGGCAGCCAGTGTCAGAGCTCAGAATCAAACCCCCTTGTCTTCCCCTGCCTGACACTGCCCACCTGACAGTACAGTACCCTTAGCAGCATATCAGGCACCAAAACTAACAGCACTAATTGCTTGGGAATAGTGGGGGCTAGAGGAAAAAAATCCAACCGTGCCGGAATCAGTGGACCAAATAACAGAAAACCCCATGTGATACAAAGATACATACATAGATGCCGAGTCCCAGAATAAGGACTCAATATCTATGAGCACTAATGCGTTTCCGCCCGGTCAGGCTAGATGTCTGGCTAACAGGTTGGGTCATCACATGGAAGAATTGGTACACCCTGACCAAGTGGGCTTCATTCTTCAGAGGGAGGCCCGGGATAATACCTTATCATGCTCAACGCTCCCAAACACCGATGATGTTACTTTCTCTGGACACAGAGAAGACCTTCCATAAAGTTGACTGGAATTTCCTCAAGGTGGCCCTTGTCCAGATAAGTATAGGCTTATGCTATCTCGTATACGTCCTTTGTACTGCTCTCCACAGGCCCAAATAAAAGTCAACGGTACGCTTGCCCCCCTCCCGACCATCCACAATGGCACCCGCCAAGGATGTCCTTTTTTCCCGATCCTCTACGTCTTAGTAGTGGAGCACCTACTGGTAAACATTAGGTGTAACCTAAACATACAGGGATTGAGTGTCGGGAGCCTACATCTTAAAATCTCACCATTTGCAGATAATGTCTTGCTCTTCATAACCCAACCGCTGACAACACTCCCCTCTCTTCTCTAAAATATCGCCACATACAGCTACTATAGCAATCATAAAATTAACCTCTCCAAAAGCACCGCAATTAACATCTCTCTGCTCTCAACTATGCCCTCTCTGTCCTCATCCAATTACTCCGTTCCTCCTTTCCTTTCTCCTTGTCCACGAAAGCCATTTTAGAATACCTCCCAACTTTCAAAGGACAGAAAAAGGGACAAATGCGTGCCATGGCAAATTTATCTCCACCCACTTCTACATTGACTCCCCCAATCTCTTCTATTTTTCCATGTGCCCCCCACACAGTATAACACTCCTACAGTCACTATGGGGCAGCTGGAGGGTGACATTAAACAGTGGGGGGGGATAGCTGGAGGGGGACATTAAACTGGGGGCAACTAGAGGCAGACATGCCCCCTCCAGCTATCCCCACTGTTTAATGTCACCCTCCAGCTGCCCCATAGTTTAATGTCATTTCACATCACTCTTACTGTAGGGACAGACGTCGGCAGGAGCTAGGGAAAGACTTAGAAAACAGAAGTTCAGGGAAGTGAGAGAAGAATTTGGGGTGGTTGCAGGGACATTTACAGCAAGAATTTGCAGCATAATTCACATTGCAGCACTCACTGCCATTATACTGCTGCTCATTACTCATAGCTGTGTCTTTAAGGTGGAACACAACAAGCCTTTTGCAGTGCAGTACAGCAAAAAACAGTGAATTATCATCCATTAATATCTGACCGTATCTGTAAAAAACGCCTTAAAGACATAACGACCATATTCGCCATTTTGTTACCAATATAAAGTTGCAGGCCATTTTTCAATACAGTATTGTCAATAATAATTCAATAATTCTAAGCAGTTATCACTTAATTAAAGGTGTTTATTAGTGTGTAAACCCATAAGGAGGACCATATTCCCCATTTTGTTACCAGTATAAAGTTGCAGGCTATTTATCAATATAGTATTGTCAATAATTCAATAATTCTGAGCCACAAATCTCTGCCTTATCACGCTTTTTTTTATTTGTGTTCATTAGTGGGGGAAGAAATAAGGGGCATACTTAGCGTTCTCTTCAAATTACAAAATAACAGGCCTTTTTGCCCTTTGCAATTACATTTTTTCATCAAACAGTATGTCAGAAGCGAGAGGCCATGCACAGGGGAAGGCCACAGGCCTAAATGTTTCTAACGCAGGCACAGGTCACAGCAGAGTAAGGGGGGCGTGGCAGCAGGGGTCACTTACAGAGACCTGAGCTCCCAGTGTCAAGTATCGGTTGTGTCTTGACCAGCAACCTAACGGTTGTAGAATGGTTGACTCGGTCATCCACTTCATCCCAAGTCACATTAGACACCCCCAGCCAAGAGTCGTTGGGTTCGTCAGACACAACCCTTAGTTGGCATGGCCCGGCAGCAGGTCCTGTGCCCTCACCTGTCCTCAACCTGCCTGTGTCCTTTTCTGTTCCCTCAGCTAGAGAACTATTCTATGCTGTTGGCTCAGATCCATTATACAGTGAGGATGAGGTCCTAAAGGACAGTCAGCAGCTACTGCTCAGCCAAGATCTGGAGGAGGGAACGCCGCTTCCTCCGGTAGGCGGCCAAGTAGTGATGAGGAGAGTGGCATGGGAGCTGGTGTTGAGGAGGACATCAGCGACCCGCAGACAGTAGTGGATGACAATGTAGAGCTGATCGTAATTGGGAGCTGGGTGACGAAGGGGCTTCATCTTCAGGAGAAGAGGGTTGCAGCATGTGGATGAGGCAGCGGGGGAGTCAGCAGGGTGGCAGCAGTGGGAGGTCGGGGGATAAACGTGCCCAGGGTAGACCACCTGCTTCGCAGCAGCCTACCTACCCAGATAGCAGTTGTGCAGGGGTTCACGGCAGCACTTGCGGTAGCAGTCAGTTGGCGCGGTGTTGGGAGTAAAATCACCTATTCGGCGGTATGGCAGTTTTTTGTGGGAGGTGAACATGGCCATATTTTCAATCTGTGAGCAGAAGGTGAAGTATGGCCAGGGTGCCAATGTTGGTAACACAGCCCTGCACCAACATATGCAGCATCACCATAAAGTGGTCAGGGAGAGCTGTGGCTCCAATGTGGTGGTCCAGCCTGCCTCAGCAACCGCTGCAGCACCCAGTGGCACGCACACCATTTCAGGCAGTCATGGCTCCACCACCTCAGCTGAAGGAAGCTGTGTGTCCTTCCCATCATCTGCTGGTCCTGATGCTCCTCCTCCTAGGAAGTTATTGCGTCAGCAATAGATCACAGAATCTATATATAAGAGGTAACAGTATGCGTGCAACCATCCAACAGTGCAGAAGCTGAACGTGCTCTTGTCCAAGTTGCTGGTGCTGTTGTTACTCCCCTTTCCACTTGGTGGACTCTGCACCTTTCAGAGAACTCATGGCTTGAGCCGAGACAAGGTGGAGAGTCCCAGGCCATAATTTCTTTGCCAAGAAGGCAGTACCAGCCATGCGCAAATATGTAGAAGAGAAGATGGACAGTCCTTGAGCCTGTCGGTGTCTGCCAAAGTGCACAGCAGCGCCGTGTGGAGCTGTAACTACGGTCAAGGACAATATGTGTCATTTACGGCCCACTGGGTTAATGTGGTGCCCAGACACACCAGCAACTTGGACAGGTGACGCAGCTTCTGCCTCCACGTTCTGACGCCGTTGGTCCTGCAACAATGTCCTCCTCAGCCTCCACTGCAGGAACAATTCCAAGTGCTCCTCCAGCATACCACATGTGAAAGGCACAGTGGTGCCACGCTGTTCTACACCTCGGTTGCCTGAGCGAACGGAGTCACACGGGGAGGAACTGCTCCGTGTCCTTCATCAAGAAATCGAATCCTAGCTTTCTCCGCGCCAACTCTAAATCGGAACCATGGTGACCGACAACGGGAAAAACATGGTGTCAGCACTGCGTCAAGGAGGGCTGAGCCATGCACCCTGCATGGCAGATGTGTTCAATCTGGTTGTCAAGCATTTTCTTAAGTCTTCCATCCATCTGCAAGACAGATAAAAATGGCCAGGAAACTTTGCATGCACTTCAGCCACTCATACACCGCCAAGCACACCCTTCTTGAGCTGCAGCGGCAGAACAGCCTCCCACAACATAGGCTGATATGCGATCTTTCCACCAGTTGGAATTCCACCCTCCATATGTTGGATCGACTATATGAACAGAGAAAAGCCATAAACAATCTCTTTATGATCCAAGCGGACAGAGGTACTCCCCTGTGTACAGTTGGGCTAAAAAGTTTACATACTTCGGCAGATTTTTTGTTTTTTTGGCCTTTTTTCAGAGAATAAGAATGATAACACAAAAACTTTTTCTCCATTCATGGTTAGTGGTTGGTTGAAGCCATTTATTTTCAAACTTCTCTGTTTTCTCTTTCTAAATCCTAATGACAACCAAAAACATCAAAATGACTGTTCAAAAGTTCCCATCCCCCAGTTCTTAATACCGGTATAGCCCCCTCTAACATCAGTGACAGCTTGAAGTCTTTTGTGCTAGTTGTGGATGAGGCTCTTTATTTTCTCAGATGGTTCTCCAGTTCCTGTAAATTCCTGGGCTGTCTTGCATGTCCTGCGCTCTTGAGATCTCCCCCAAGTGGCTCAATGATATTGAGGTCAGGAGACTGAGATGGCCACTCCAGAACCTTCACTTTCTTCTGCTGTTTTTTGCTGTACTGCACTGCAAAAGGCTTGTTGTGTTCCACCTTATAGACACAGATATGAGTAATGAGCAGCAGTATAATGGCAGTGAGTGCTGCAATGCGAATTATGCTGTAAATTCTTGCTGTAAATGACCCTGCAACAACCCCAAATTCTTCTTTCAATTCCTCCCTTATCCTTTCCCTATAGTTCTAAGGCTCAGCCTTTTTCTCTGAACGTCGATATGTTTTCTGTCTTTCCCTAGCTCCTGCCGACGTCTGTCCCCACAGTAAGAGCGATGTGAAATGACTTTACCTAAAATGGCCGAGGGTTTTTATAGGGCTGTGACATCACAGGTCCTGCTGGCTGCTGATTAGCTGCACGCTTGGCATTCTGGGTGATCCCGCGTTCCCAGAGTCCCTTGCCCTTTGTCCTAACATGTGCGGCAGCCATTTTATTAAAAAAATGCGATTCGATGCATCGAAGAGTGAGGAAATCCAGAATGGTGGCAAATTGAAGATTTCCTGAAATTCGGATCGAATTCCACTTCTGCAGCTTCGATTCGCTCATCTCTATTTAGAGCCAAGGACAACCTTATTAAATTTTAGATTTAATATACACAAAAAAGGACAGAGTACAGTGCTTAACAATAAAAAGAAGTAATAAAAAACACACACATAGAATGAAGAATAAAATGGGAACAACGTACAGACCTGCTTTTAAGTCTGGCAGTGAGTCTACCTACTGACACACTGAAGCAAAACCCCATTATGACAATGTACACAACAGTTACAACATATCTAGACACACGATTTGTGCAGTATAATATATACATACTTCATCACAAAGAGTATTAAACACTGCAATCTGGCTTATGACACATTACTATTACATCTTGCAGTGCACACAGTGTCCTGTATGAATCCAGTAAAGAAAAGTGAGGTACAGGGGACAATTAAGCTTTATGGCTTTGGTAATAATCAAAGTTTTTCTCTTCTTCTTTATATCTACAAGACTTTTCCTTCAGAGATCCAAGCCACAAACAGTAGATCATCATTATGGCTTCTCTCTTGTGTGAATTTTCAGATGTTTAATGAGATTTCCTTTATTATTAAAATATCTCCCACATTCTGAACACGAATATGGTTTCTCTCCTGTGTGACTTCTCTCATGTCTAACAAGATTTGCTTTCACTGTAAAGCACTCTCCACATTTTGAACATGAATATGGCTTCTCTCCTGTGTGACTTTTCTCATGTCTAACAAGAGTTCCTTTCTCTGTAAAGCACTTTCCACATTCTGAACATGAATATGGCTTCGTTCCGGTATGAATTCTCTCATGTATCACAAGAGTTGCTTTCTGAGTAAAACATTTTCCACATTCTGAACATGAATATGGCTTCTTTCCTGTGTGACTTTTCTCATGTCTAACAAGAGTTCCTTTCTCTCTAAAACATTTCCCACATTCTGAACATGAATATGGCTCCTCTCCTGTGTGACTTCTCTCATGTAATACAAGATATCGTTTATCTGTAAAACATTTCCCACATTCTGAACATGAATACGGCTTTGTTCCGGTATGAATTCTCTCATGTATCACAAGAGTTGCTTTCTTAGTAAAACATTTTCCACATTCTGAACATGAATATGGCTTCTTTCCTGTGTGACTTTTCTCATGTCTAACAAGAGCTGATTTCTCTGAAAAGCACTTTCCACATTCTGAACAGGAATATGGCTTCTCTCTGGTATGAATTCTCTCATGCGTAACAAGATGTCCTTTCCGAGTAAAACATTTCCCACATTCTGAACATGAATATGGCTTCTTTCCTGTGTGAATTCTCTCATGTAATGCAAGATATTGTTTATCTGCAAAACATTTTCCACATTCTGAACATGAATACAGCTTCTCTCCTGTGTGATTTCTCTGATGTACTACAAGACATCGTTCATCTGTAAAACATTTCCCACATTCTGTACATGAATGTGGCTTCTCTCCTGTGTGATTTCTCTGATGTACTACAAGATATCGTTTATCTGCAAAACACTTTCCACATTCTGAACATGAATATGGCTTCTCTCCTGTGTGACTTCCCTGATGTACTACAAGACGTCGTTTATCTTTAAAACATTTCCCACATTGTGAACATGAAAACGGTTTTACTCCGGTATGATTTTTCTCATGTGAAACAAGAGATCCTTTCTTTGTAAAACATTTTCCACATTCTGAACATGTATATGGCTTCTCTCCTGTGTGACTTCGCTTATGTATAACAAGAGATCCTTTCTGAGTAAAACCTTTCCCACATTCTGAACATGAATATGGCTTCTCTCCTGTGTGAATTCTCTCATGTATAACAAGATATCCTTTCTGAGTAAAACATTTCCCACACTCTAAACATGAATATGGCTTCTCTCCTGTGTGAATTACTTTGTGTTTAGAGAGATCTGATCTGTGTGTAAACTCTTTTCCACATTCCCCACACTGAAACCTTTTCCTCTCTTTCTGGCTGGTACTTGTGGTCACAATCTGTGATTGGTCAGAAGGTTCCTCATGATTCGGGGGATTATATGATGGATCTGTACTCTGACGTCTTGGATGTACATTAGGGGTAATGAGGTTTTCTCCTGAGGAGCGCTCCATCATATTTTCATCTTCTCCTTTATCACTTACTGATAACATGAAGTTCCCCCTCAGAGATCTTACTGGGATTTTCTGTCAGGATTAGAAATAGATTTATTGATTAGTAATTTTTTTTTTCAAAACACAAAGTAGAGAAATTCCTATTGGGCTGTAAACACACAGGCAGTTTTTGGAGACGTTTATAATGTATCAGTGATATAGCCCGGAGATACGGAGACATTACTGTTATGGTTACCGGCCCTTCCACGTCGGTAGAATACACTGTTTCATATACTAATATTTTCTTATTCACACACAGTACAATAAGCAGCCACACCAGAAATAACACCTAAGAAATCTTAGAAATTTAAAGGGATTGACCACTTTAACAATGTGCTGGAAACACTGCGAGCAACTTACTAATATACTGTAATAAGCCCATTATCCTGCACTAAGCAGTGTCGCCCCCTGGTGTAATACAGTTCGTTCCCTGGTGACCAGTCCCGTCCATCAGTGTCCTCCATTATATCCCAGCACTTGGCATAGGTAACTAGCACATACACAGTGTTGGATGGGTCTGGTCCCTTCATCTGTGGCCATGTTGGGTCTGCAGTGCTGTGTAATCAGGGGCCTGGACTATACACAAGGGTGCGGTGATGATGGGTATATAGCAGTATATTAGTATCATTTATGTCTTATTACCTCAGACATTGCCAGATGAGGGTTATTGGAGCACAGAAAAGACGTCACTGTCACTACTGACCACGTTATCCGAGCAGTAAAATTATCAGAGCGAGTCCCGACGTCAGAAAGTGCCGGCGAATGTCCGCTGTATAATCCAGCCAGGACTGACGTATATGGAGCAGGCTCAGCCCCTGATCTACTCTGTATACCCACCTGACACTATGATGTACATGTAAGTCCAACCCCGGGGACAGGTTAAGGCTGTAATACAGATATCAGCGCCAGCCCGTGCCCGTATATATACAGTATATAATCTATACTTACCATGTGATGTCCGGGGGGGCCGGTGATCCTCCATCATGACCTCCTTGTACCGATCCTTGTGTCCTTCTAAATACTCCCACTCATCCATGGAGAAATAGACAGCGACATCCTGACACCTTATAAGAACCTGACAACACAATGATACAGTCATCACCCAGACCCCTCCAGTGCTGTTACTGGAGAATTTCCCAGCATTCCCAGCAGTGTCACCTCTCCAGTCAGCAGCTCAATCATCTTGTTGGTGAGTTCTAGAATCTTCTGCTCATGTATCAGGGAGAGAGGGGGAGGCTCTGTGATGGGCCCCGGCTCCTGCTCCATCCTCCTCCTGGCTCTGTGATGGGGCCCCGGCTCCTGCTCCATCCTCCTCCTGGCTCTGTGATGGGGCCCCGGCTCCTGCTCCATCCTCCTCCTGGCTCTGTGATGGGGCCCCGGCTCCTGCTCCATCCTCCTCCTGGCTCTGTGATGGGGCCCCGGCTCCTGCTCCATCCTCCTCCTGGCTCTGTGATGGGGCCCCGGCTCCTGCTCCATCCTCCTCCTGGCTCTGTGATGGGGCCCCGGCTCCTGCTCCATCCTCCTCCTGGCTCTGTGATGGGGCCCCGGCTCCTGCTCCATCCTCCTCCTGGCTCTGTGATGGGGCCCCGGCTCCTGCTCCATCCTCCTCCTGGCTCTGTGATGGGGCCTCGGCTCCTGCTCCATCGTCCTGACCCCTGGAGATGGCTGCTGGGGGCCACACAGTCCCCCGATGTCCTCTTCACTAGTGAGTATTCCTGTGTATAGAGAGACAATTAGGGGTATAAATCCTTCCTGACTCCAAATTTGACAATTAGAGTAAATCCCTGGATCATCCCCCGATCTCCATTAATCTACTGACTATAACCTGGAATATTATTACACTCCAGGCACTTCTGGACTCCTATATTAAATTCACCATGACACCTTCCTCTGACACAGTGCTCCTTAGTGTCATTGCTCTAACAGTAAAGAATCCCTTCTATGTTGTGTATAAACCTTCTTTCCTCTAGATGTAGTGGACGCCTCCTTGTTATAGGTACAGTCCATAGTCTCACTGCTCTTACAGTAAAGAATCCCTTCTGTGTTGTGTATAATCCTTCTTTCCTCTAGATGTAGTGGACGCCTCCTTTTATAGGTACAGTCCATAGTCTCACTGCTCTTACAGTAAAGAATCCCTTCTATGTTGTGTATAAACCTTCTTTCCCCTAGATGTAGTGGACGTCTCCTTGTTATAGGTACAGTCCATAGTCTCACTGCTCTTACAGTAAAGAATCCCTTCTATGTTGTGTATAAACCTTCTTTCCTCTAGATGTAGTGGACGTCTCCTTGTTATAGGTACAGTCCATAGTCTCACTGCTCTTACAGTAAAGAATCCCTTCTATGTTGGTGGAGATGATAGAAATGTAGTACACTTACCTCTCCGCTCAGCAGGTAGATGATCTCCAAGGTGAAGTCTAATATTCTTCTGGTGATCTCATTCCTGTCCTTGTCCATCCTTGGTGGGTCATTCAGGAGAAGGAGCGTTCTGGAGGAGAAGAGGAGGAAACTGGATGAGCTGGAGGATCTAGTACTGAGGAGGGGCCCGAAATCATACAGGGGCCACATGATGTGTGACATACAGGCAGGTCGGTGATGATTTGTGTCTAGTGACTTTCTCTGAGAGACCACTGCCCGCACCAGACCCTGTCCCCAGTCTGACTCCTGTTACTGTCTGTAGTCAGGGGCTCTTTAGCCATAGGATAAATGGTGCCCCTACACTGGGCCCTATGGCAGCAGGGGCCCCTCTCAGCCTTCCTGGATTCAGCAGGGCAGGCCACATTTCAGGTGTTCTCCCACTATCCCCAGTGTAACTCTATGTCCTCAGGAAGCAGATAGAGCTGAATACAATGGTGGGCACAGAGCGATCATCTCCAGGCTCCACCATCAGGGCTCGTCTAGTGATGTCTGAGGCAGGAGGAGCGATGAGCCCCGAACCAGAGGCAGCGCCAGAGCCTGCAGGAAGCTCCATGGGAACGGGCGAGGCCAGGAAGATTATGTTATATGTTTGATATTGTGCGATGGACCAGAAGGGGGCAATATATTATATGGGGGCTACTGAGGGGGTATTATATTATATGGGGGCTACTGAGGGGGTATTATATTATATGGGGGTCATTGAGGGGGTATTATATTATATCGGGGTCACTAAGGGGGTATTACATTGTGTTTTATATACTGATGTCATCTTACCTTATAGGAGGAGGTTCCTCCTAAATCCCCAGGTGTGAACATGTCCTGAGAGCAGCCACCGAGCCCCTGCTGTATATACAGTATATATATATATATATATCTATAGCCTGTGATAATGGCTGATAACAGAGAGAACAACACAACAGCAGTGACTACCGACCAGGACCTGCTCTGTATCTGCTACACTGCAAGAGCTGAAGGACCTGTGATGATGTCACCAGTACATGGGGGGCGGAGCTCAGGAGAGGAGAATAATAATAATAATAATAATAGTCCTTTAATAGTCCCACAGTGGGGAAATTCAGTGTGTTACAGCAGCAAAGATAAGATAAGCAGATACAAATACAAATACAACATGTACAGGAATGTTCCAAGGTGAGAGGCATTACATTAATAGCAGACAGACAGATAGGACGTAGCAGGGGGGGGGGGGATATAACAGGCAGAGAGATATTTCAGTTCTCTGTGTGTAATGATCTCCGCTTAGGTCGGTGTTGGTTGTACAGCCTAACCGCGGTGGGGAGGAAAGACTTCCGATAGCGCTCCTTCTCACACCTAGGGTGGAGCAGTCGGTCACTGACAGTACTGCTCAGCGCGATCACAGTCTCATGCATGGGATGGGAGTTATTCTCCCGCATGGAGCTCACCACGGACAGTATCCTTCTGTCACCCACCACCTGCACTGGGTCCAGTGGGCTCCCCAGGACAGAGCTGGCCCTTCTAATCAGCTTGTCAAGTTTATTTCTGTCCCTGGTTGATATACTGCTCCCCCAGCAGGCCACTCCAAAGAAGATGGCTGATGCCACTACCGAGTTGAAGAAAGTCCTAAGAAGTGCCCCCCGGATTCCAAAGGCTCTCAGCTTCCTAAGCAGGTAGAGCCTGCTGTGGCCCTTCCTGTACAGGGCCTCCATATGATCTGCCCAGTCCAGCTTATTATTAAGGAGCAAGCCCAGGTACTTATAGGTGTTCACAATCTCGATGCCTGTCCCCAGGATGTCCACTGGTTTTGGAGGGCATCTGCCTTTACGGAAGTCCACCACCATCTCCTTGGTCTTCCCCGCGTTAATCTTCAGGAGGTTCCGGTGGCACCAGTCCACAAAAAACCGGTTCAGTTCTCTGTACTCCTTGTCATCATCGTCTGTGATGAGGCCTACTATTGCAGAGTCGTCAGAATACTTCTGTAGGTAGCAGCTGGATGAGTTGCACCTAAAATCTGCAGTGTACAGTGTGAAGAGGAAAGGGGCGAGAACCGTACCCTGAGGTGCCCCCCGTATTACAGATCACGGTACCTGACACACAGTCTTGGGCTCTCACGTATTGAGGTCGATTTGTGAGGTAGTCTAGGATCCAGTTGGAGAGGTGGTGGTCCACTCCAGCAAGGCCCAGCTTGTCTCTCAGTAACCTGGGCTGTATGGTGTTAAAAGCACTGGAGAAATCAAAGAACATTATTCTCACCGTGTTCCCTGGTTTCTCCAGGTGAGACAGAGCCCTGTGCAGAAGATGGATGATGGCATCATCTACCCCAATGCCCGGTCGATAAGCAAACTGGAGAGGGTCCATAGCGGGGCTCACTAGAGGGCGAAGATGTGTGAGAACCAATCTCTCTAAGATCTTCATCAAGTGGGATGTCAGTGCTACAGGTCTGTAGTCGTTGAGGTCCATAGGGTGAGGTTTCTTTGGAACTGGTACCACACAAGAAGATTTCCATAATTCAGGGACTATTTCCTGCCTCAGGCTCATATTATACATATATGTAATTATACCACACAGCTGGTCCCCACAAGTCTTAATTAGCCTTGCACTGATGTCATCTGGCCCTGCGGCTTTCCTCGCCTTGATCTTTTTCATCTCCTTCCTCACCTGGGCCCGTGTGAAGGTCAGACTGTGGTCAGATAAAGACAGATTTCTGGATTTACTGGTCTGTTGGGAAGTAGCCACATGGGGTGAATGGGGTGAAGTCATTGTGGTGAGGGGAGCTGAAGGACATTCTGGGGTGGGAGGAGCTGGTGTGTGATCAAATCTGTTGAAGAATAGGTTTAGAAGTGCTGGATGAAGGAGATGTGATGATGTGATGAGGGGGCATAGCTTCCCCCCCCCCCCCCTAGTTTTGAGTACAGGACATGCAGTGATGTCATCAGTTTGAAGTAAATCTACACAAGTTATGAACAGATTCTCCTTATATATGAGGAGGTGCCTGGTAATAAATGAGAGTGATAAAGATTCTCTGAGGGTGTTATAGCACAGAACACACGTATATACACACTTGGACAAAATTGTTGGTACCCCTCGTTTAGTGAAAGAAAAACCCACAATGGTCACAGAAATCTGACAGACTGGAATTTGCCAATCTACATGTTGACAAGCCACAAAGCTTCTGGGAGAATGTCCTATGGACAGATGAGACAAAAATCGAAATTTTTGGCAAGGCACATCAGCTCTACAGTATATTCACCTTGGACACCAAGGCTGAGTTCACACTTGAGTTAGTTGGTCAGTTTTGGCCTCGTAACTGGCGAAATAAGTGAAGTGAGCAGCGGTTCTAAGAGCGACACCTGTCATGTGCGTGTCATACTGACTCACAGTATTGTGTCACTACCACAGTAGGCTCCCTATGCGTGTTACTGCAAGGCACAGTGTTCTACACCACTATACAGGCTCTCTGACACCAGGAAATAGCTGTTTTTTAGCGATATTCACCGCAAAATAATTGGGATCAAAGCAAATTTCTTTGGAACTTCGAATCAAACTGCTGAATCAAACTTTTGAGAAATTCGCTCATCTCTAATCGTGACCTCATAGAGAGAGAACCAGCCTGACACACTCAGTTGGTGTTAAGCAAGTTGTGTTTATTAAAAACATCGCATAAGATTTTATGCAGTTTCCAAATCTTCTTTTCTTCTGGGCCATTTTGGTCCTGCAGTATTTTTAGAACCTGAATAGAGAGTTGAGAGTTTTGGTCCAGTATGGTGACCCCCTGTGCTGAGGAATGTTCCCTAGGCTTATCTGCAGCTAGTTTGGTAGCAGCATCTGCCCACACGTTACCTCTACTTTCTTTTGTATCAGCCTTGGTGTGTTCTTTGACTTTGACTATACCCACCTGTTTGGGTACCAGCAGGGTCTCCATCACCTCCTAAATAGCTTAACATGAAACACACAGATCGGACGATAGTCCTGCTATACCAAAAGCCCAGCGGGATTACCCTCAGCCATTTTACACCATTTCAGTGAGAGCTCTTAGTTCAGCTTCTTGAGCTGAGACCGGTGGGGGTTCTGCTTGTTTCACCTCGTGTCCATGGCCATGGCATACCTGGTGCAGAATTTGCCATCTTTCACAAATCGAGAGCCATCTATAAAAGAACTCAAAATCAGGGTTAGCAATAGGCTCATCATTTACATGACCAAACCCAATAGTTTCTTGTGGCATACAATCATGTTCTATATTGTTAGCAGCAAATATTTGTGTATATATGAAAAACAAGTGAATCCAAATACATATCTACATTCATATATCAAGAGTAATGTAAATAATGTATAAACTATGTAATAAAGTCAATAAGTTCATAAAATGTAAATCTATTGGCAGCAGGGTAAAGGGACTGTCATTAGCAGGCATATGTAAGGCGCACTATAGTCTAAATTATTTTCTTAACCGAGTTATAAACAATCTCTAGAGATTACTGAAGGCGACTCCTCAAAAACAGAACAAGAAAATCCAAATGTTTTTTTTTTTCATGCCAGCAGAAGCTGCAAAACATAACGCATAACACATAACGCATAACACATAACATATAACGCATAACGCATAACACATAACATATAACACATAACATATAACACATAACACATAACATATAACATATAACACATAACACAACACATAACGCATAACACATAACACATAACGCATAACACATAACGCATAACACATAACACATAACACATAACGCATAACACATAACGCATAACACATAACATATAACGCATAACACATAACATATAACACATAACATATAACATATAACACATAACACAACACATAACGCATAACACATAACACATAACGCATAACACATAACGCATAACACATAACACATAACACATAACGCATAACACATAGCACATAACGCATAACACATAACACATAACATATAACACATAACACAACACATAACGCATAACACATAACACATAACATATAACATATAACATATAACACATAACACAACACATAACGCATAACACATAACACATAACGCATAACACATAACGCATAACACATAACACATAACACATAACGCATAACACATAACATATAACGCATAACACATAACGCATAACACATAACATAACACATAACGCATAACACATAACACATAACATATAACGCATAACACATAACATAACGCATAACACATAGTATTTAAAGTGCCAGCGGCTCATTTATACAGTCTCATAGTAATCCCAAGTAAATTTGGTTCTCTACAACTTCTACACACTCCAGAATTACAAACAATTCAATGAGGTTAGTAAATACTCAGAATATCTCAGCAGAGCAGGCAGAAGCCTTAAATAAGTCCCCCGACCATCATAGCAAAAATGATACACAAAAGACATTACAGAGCAGATATGTGAGCGACTTCTAATTCACTTAGTCAGCGCTGAAACACAACAATTTGTCTCTCTTTTTCCTTTAAAAAAAAACATTGTCACATGACGGACTTTTGATTAAACAACGTACACATACATGTTCACAAATTTGGGACACCTTATTCATTTTCTAAGTCTTCATGACAGTCTTTCTACAATTGGGGATGGTTCATAACAAAATGAAACAGATTTTACTGTCTACACCTAAGTCAGGTCCAGCCCGCTGGTCACCCGTACGGTGAGGGGATTTAGACAAAAGACGGCGCCGAAGCGCTTCCTTCTGCATACCATAACAAACATTGGCACCAAATCCTTTTTGTGTTGTCAATTGATTTAAATCAACGCTTGTTCGCTTGGGGGACCACGGCGGGATCGTCCATGTTACCACAGGATAAAGACCAGCTCTTGGAGGATGCGGGTGTGCTTGGGGGGCTCCACATCCCACACAGAATTCTCTCCAATCAGGGTTTTGTTGACCACAATTTTTGCAGGTCCTACTTTCTGGAATGTTTGCTGGTGTTTCTCTGGTTACTTGGGAAGTTTCAGTACGTTCCATTGCTCTTTCTGAATCACTTTCTTCGACTCTCCTTAGAATCACTTTTCTCTTTTTCCCTACTATTCTCATCATTAAAGCACTGATAATAGTACTTATTACCTCCTTCTGTCTCTCTGCACCCTCCTCTCTGCACTTCCTCTGACACCTTCTGCCACATACATGCTCCATCTATAAACACGTGGACTCTTAACCTCTGTGTTGTCTCACTATCTTATCCCACTTTCCTGGCACCTTTTCATTGTATCAGCATCCTCCTCCTTCTAATAAATTTCTTTGCAAACCAGATTATAAACTTTATAATCAACTAGATCCATAAACACAGCAATAATATTCAGAATATTCCCTGTAATATTGCCATAAAATATCTATCTAATCCCTTTGTGCCTTGAATTCTTGCACTAGGGATTTCACTTTGGAATAAAGATCCTGAAACCCCGGTGCTGTGGGCTGCTCTGGTGACGGAGGGTGAGTGGGCCCTTCTCTCTCTCTGTGACCTTCTATAACCACACTGTGGAGATTCAGAATCTTTTTCACCTTTTTGCTCTTTTAGTGGATATGTTATTTCAGGTGATGATAACAGGCAAGACAATAAATTCACATAATATAGTACAAGACATACAGTAATTTCATTCATTTTCTTGAATATTTTCCTATACACATTGTCATTACAACCTCATTGGATAACACAGCATCATATTAATCTCGTGATTTTCTGCGTGTCCTGATCGTGCTGGTCCATCAGATACAACATCCTTGGAGATACTTGGCAGTCAACAATGTTTTGGTTATGCCATGCAGAATGTCTGCAGAGCGCTACAAACAGAATACAGGAATATAATTCAAGCAGATAGCATCTAATACTTTTGTAATTACCACAGGCGTTCAGAACCCCTGAGCTGTACTTCGGGTTACCTTAAGGCCAAACTGCCAGACTTTAAAATTTTCTTCACTGGATTCCAACCAAAAGTTGAACCCCCGTTGAACATCTCAATATCCTACTTTCTTCTTTTATTGGACATTTCCTGAAAGCGGATTTAATCTTACAAAAAGCATAAAAGTTGAATCCTGGCATTGATATAAACCGAATGAATATTACAATTATAGGTTGGAATATATAATATATAATCCCCTATACATCATACGAGGGGTGTACAGTGAGGTCTTCTATAGCTGGACGTGTCACCTGCTATTACACCAGACTCTTCTACCTTCTGCGATTTTACAATGAATTATTTCTCTTTGCACTATATCAGATTCTCTGAGTATTTTGGTAAGGTAAGTATATCTAGTAGGAATGCGGTGTGTAATATATCACACAGATCTGGAGGATTGTATCGTAATGTCTCTCCATGTAAGATGGATTCTATTACACACTAATCCTGAGGAGGGTGACGTCCCCCTTCAGGCCTGATTCTCCGGGGAGAGGTGGGGGGATTCGTTATTCCTTGAGTTCTCATCCCCTTTGAGCTTCCTTTTTGGAGCTTTGCGCTGCCTTCTCACATGTCCTGGTTCCCCACAATTGAAGCAGTAGATCACCTTCTGATTACCCATCCCATAACAGGGGTTAATGCGGCCACTGCAGGTTTGCGGGGTCTACTATCCAATTCTACCCCTTGAGCTACGTTACACAAGGTGGCTGGGTCCGCTGTCCTCCATTCTGGCCTGGATTTTTGTATTGCATCTCTCACCTGCCTTTCAAGCCCTTCCATGAAGGCAGAGGATAACAACCTCACATGTATCTTATCTGCTTCATACCCCATATCTTCCCACGCAGTGCACACTCTCTTGTAGAATTTTCCTACACTTTCCCCGCTGTCCTGTGTCAGGTCTGTCAAACTGACTGATAATTCACTTTGTTTTTCACCAATTTCTGCAATTGAGCAACATAGTCTTGTCCCGAAACTTTATTAGTCAAATAATATTCCATTAATATAGCATCTCATTCTGGGGCTAAATCACATAACATGGTACTAGCCATGTCACCCATTTTAGCTTCAACTGTTTCATGTCACTCCATGTGGCCCCATACGTAGTCTGGATTTGAGACAGTATTTTTACAAAGGGCAGGGGTCTAGTTTCTGGGTCTGGCAAGGTTTTAAGCAACCACATCATTTCCGTCGGGGACCATTTGTACATCTGATACTGTCTCACTGGCTCGCCTGGAGGCTGAGCCATTTTACACAATGGGTCTGCAATGCTTGTAACCACCTGTTTCATGTCCTCGCTCTCCCCTCCGCTTCTATCAGTTATTTCAGGTGACCCTACTGACTCCTGAATCTCTCTGTTGTTATCCATATTAGTCAGTTCATCTCCCAGTAGAGTATACTGGGGAAAATCATCAGAAAACCTAGGTGATACATGTGTATTAACCCTTTCTTCATTTCAGTCTCTTGTGGAGGGGACACCAGAGGGTATTCTGGGAGAGTCAGAGGAATCAACCGTAGTCCAGTCTGTCTGTCTTGGTGAGCTGTCTGGTTCCTTCGCCTCATGTCTGTCACAATTGGGAACTTCTGCCACTTACAATTTTCCCGTCTTTATCAGTCCCAGACTTTGATTTAGTTCTGGCTGTCACTGTGGCCACTACACCTGGGGATGTTTTCTGAGAAGTCACAAAAGGATTATTGGGTGAATTTTCCATATGTTACAGGATGACCAAATTTATACGATTCTCCCTCCAACTGGGATTCTGATTCTGCTGTCCACACGCCAGACACACCCAACCTCCTGGATTATTTACTGAGCATGGTTCATCAATATCTACCTCTGATTCTTTGAACACTTTAGACCACATCCTGGCTTGCCGACTCAAGCCACTTTCTTTCAACCACCCCTTATGTTGCTTCTGCATATTCTTAATGACCTTTTTTCCTACGTCTGGTTTGAGCTCACTACTGGAGGAACCCCCCATCTTTACTGCTTTTTTACACACACACTCTGGCCAGAGAATTTCTCAACAAAGACTAAACCTTTGGGCCAGACCCAGAACCCTAGATTTCTGAACCTTAGATTCCCTAAACAATTAACTTTTGTCTGAACCAATATGGGGGTTCTCTCCCTCTCCTCCTCTCTCCCGAGCCCAATACCACAAGATATGCAAAGCAAAATCAATCCCAACACTTCTTCCTCAATGTCTAAGGGTGTTATCGGTCAAATAAATCCCCTTCTGGTTGTTCAGGTATGTGGTCTCTCCTGTTTGCCAATTTCTCAAATGATGTTTCCTTCCTGTGTTCTGGGTGTGGTAAAGCATTAAAGCCCAATCACCAAAATAAGTTCCTCCACCAGCCTAGGCCGGTTACATATACAATGCGGACAAGGCATTTATCCAAAACAAGGAACAAGGATCTTTTAACAACCATTTGTTGTACTCGTGACCTTTTCCAACCTAAAGAAACCACCTGACAGTCACTTTTTATATCTGAGAGAATAACAGAATTCTCTTACAAAGGACCGACCTCTGAATATAACTTCTCTTTTACTTACCACCACACCCAACATCTTGAGCTGACACACAACAGGAGGGACAGAATATTATGCAAGAAAAGTTCTTACCGCTATTCTGTCCATTCAGATGTGCCATTAATCTCCTGATAGATCTCGGGCTTAGCGGGTTGGTCCTTCATCTCTAACCGGGTTCAATATTCTGATTGTCAAGTGGTACCAAATTATTTGTAATCCATATATATATATGTCGTGAGCTCTCGGAGGAAGAACCAGTCTGACACACACAGTGGGTGTTAACAAAACAAGTTGTGTTTATTAAAAGCATAACACAAGATTTTTTACAGGAAAGTAAATGGTCGTGTCAGTTATAACAGAGCATGTGCAGAAACTGGTAATCATGATTGACCATTGGCGGGAGGAGGGTCTTGATACACCCCTTACTCTTCTCCAGAATCAAAGAATATTAGTCCTAAGAACTACGTATTGCAGGGTTTGCTGGGACCCATAGTTCCACATCGAGAGAAGCTGATTCTGAGTATCGCAGCCACACTGGGGCTGGTTACGTAAGCAGTGTTAATCTTGTTCCAAGTTGAAGGACGAGCTGCAGCAAGAGATAGACAAACAATTCCTTTTTCTCCTGGCCAGACATGTTGACCCACGCTGTTTGACCTTGTTTTCAGTACATCCTGATCAAGCAATGTAAGCTTCTTCTGCTATAGAAAAGCAAGCTAAAAATTAAAGAGACATCACATTTCCATAACAACGGCTATGGTAATAATCAAAGTTTTTCTCTGATCTCCACAAGACTTTTCTTTCATGGATCCAAGCCACAAACAGTAGATCATCAATATGGTTTCTCTCCTGTGTGAATTTTCAAATGTTTAATGAGATTTATTTTATTATTAAAACATTTCCCACATTCTGAACATGAATACGGCTTCTCTCCTGTGTGAATTCTCCCATGTGTAACAAGACTTCCTTTCTGAGTAAAACATTTCCCACATTCTGAACACGAATATGGCTTCTCTCCTGTGTGAATTTTCCGATGTTCAAGAAGACGTTTTCTTTCCGTAAAACATTTCCCACATTCTGAACATGAAAATGGTTTCTCTCCTGTGTGAATTCTACCATGTATGACAAGACTTGATTTCTGTGTAAAACATTTCCCACATTCTGAACATGAATACGGCTTCTCTCCTGTGTGAATTCTCTCATGTCTAACAAGAGTTGCTTTCTCTGTAAAGCACTTTCCACATTCTGAACATGAATATGGCTTCTCTCCTGTGTGACTTTTCTGATGTGCAACAAGACTGACTTTTTGTATAAAACATTTCCCACACTCTGAACATGAATATGGCTTCTCTCCTGAGTGACTTCTCTCATGTTTAACAAGACTTGCTTTCTCTGTAAAGCATTTCCCACATGCTGAACATGAATACGGATTCTCTCCAGTATGACTTCTCTCATGTTTAGCAAGCCTTGCTTTCTCTGTAAAGCATTTCCCACATTCTGAACATGAATACGGCTTCTCTCCAGTATGAATTCTCTCATGTATAACAAGATGTCCTTTCTGAGTAAAACATTTTCCACATTCTGAACATGAATAAGGCTTCTTTCCTGTGTGACTTCTCTCATGTCTAGCAAAACCTGCTTTCTCTGTGAAACATTTCCCACATTCTAAACATGAATATGGCTTCTCTCCTGTGTGATTTCTCATATGTATAACAAGATGTCCTTTCTGAGTAAAACATTTTACACATTCTGAACATGAATATGGCTTCTCTCCTGTGTGAATTCTCTTATGTAATACAAGATATCGTTTATCTGTAAAACATTTCCCACATTGTAAACATGAATATGGCTTCTCTCCTGTGTGAATTTTTTTTGTGTGTGAAGAGATTTGCTCTTTGTGTAAACTCTTTTCCACATTCCCCACACTGAAACCTTTTCCCCTCTTTCTTCCTGGTACTTGGGGTCACAATCTGTGGTTGGTCAGAAGGTTCCTCATGATTCGGGGGATTATATGATGGATCTGTACTGTGATGTCCTGGATGTACATTAGCGGTAATGAGGTTTTCTCCTGAGCAGCGCTGCATCATATCTTCATCTTCTCCTTTATCATTTACTGATAACATGAAGTTTCCCTCAGAGTTCTTACTGGGATTTTCTGTCAGAATTAGAAATAGATTTAATGATTAGTAGAAAAATTCTTATTAGGCTGTAAACACGCATGCAGTTTTTGGAGAAGTTTATAATTAGAGATGAGTGAATCGAAGCTCATGAAGTGGAATTCGATCCAAATTTCAGGAAATCTTTGATTCGCATCGAATTCGGATTTCCTCACACTTCGATGTATCGAATCACATTTTTTCATAAGATGGCTGCTGCACATGTTAGGACAAGGGGCATGGGACTCTGAGAATGCGGGATCACCCACAATGCCATGCGTGCAGCTAATCAGTAGCCAGCCAACCCTGTGATGTCACAGCCCTATAAATACCCTCCGTCATTTTAGGTTCACTCATTTCACATCGTACTTAGTGCAGGGAGAGACGTCATAGGCGCTAGGGAAAGTGGTAGAAAACACTTCAAAACTGATAGTTTGCTCAATCACAGTTCAGGGAAAGAACATTAGAAAGGAAAAGGATAAGGATAAGAAAGTGGGGAAAGAATAGGTAGGAATTTATACAAGAATATTGAAGCAGAACAGCGTTCATTTGGGGTGTTTGCAGCCTGGTTAAGAGGAACAATCCTACTACACCTTGCTGCACTGACTGCCATTATACTGCTGCTCATTGCAGGTTTGCAATAGATCACACCTGTGTGTTCAAGGGAGAAAAATATAAGCCTTTTTGCCGTGCATTAGTGGCAAAAAAAAAAAAAAAAATTCATATCCATTAATCTCTGCAGTAATCTGTTATAACGCCTTTTCAAGATGTTTATTAGTATTAGTGGGGAAAAAAATAAGGGGCTTATTCGCCGTTGTCTTCAAGATAGAAAATTACAGGCCTTTTTGCCCTTTATTAATTTTCTTTTCATTTACTTATTTGATGTAACAGTATGTCAGGCATAGAAGCGACAGGCCTTGCACAGGGGAGGGGCACAGGCCTAAATTTTTCTGGCCGCAGCAGAGTAAGGGACGTGGCAGCAGGGGTCACTTCCAGAGGCCTGAGCACCCAGTGTCAGCTAGCGGTCGTGTCTTGACCAGCAACCCAACGGTTGTAGACTGGTTGACTCGGTCATCCACTTCATCCCAAGTCACATCAGACACCCCCAGCCAAGAGTCGGTGGATTCGTCAAACACAACCCTTAGTTGGTGTGGCCCGGGAGCAGGCCCTGTGCCCTCACCTGTCCTCAGCCTGCCTCTGTCCTTTTCTGTTCCCTCAGCCAGAGAAGTACTCTATGCTGTGGGCTCAGATCCACTACACAGTGAGAAGGTGCTACTACAGGACAGTCAACAGCTACTGCCCAGCCAAGATCTGGAGGAGACATCTGCCGATTCCTCCAGTAGGCGGGCAAGTAGTGATGAGGAGAGTGGCATGGGAGCTGGTTTTGCATATGGTCAGGCTCCTGGCTCAGAGACCATTGAGGAGGACATCAGTGATGTGTATCACAAGGCATTATGGGAAAGGAGTGATGTGTAGACAGTAATCGATGATGATATAGACGATCGCAATTGGGAGCTGGGTGATGAAAGGGCTACATCATCATCAGGAGAAGAGAGTGGCAGCTTGCGCATGAGGCAGCGGTGGAGCCAGCAAGTTGGTAGCATGGCCGGGAGTCAGAAGGGTGGCAGCAGTGGGAGGTCGGGAGCCAAACGTTCCTGGTGTAGACAACCCGCTTTGCAGGAGCCTACCTGCCCGGAAAGCAGTGGTGCAGGGGTACACGGAGGCAGTGGCAGTAGCAGTCAGTTAGTGCAGAGTGTTGGGGGTGAAATGACCTATTTGGCAGTGTGGCAGTTTTTTGTTAAGCTGCTGGGGAAGTTGAACATGGCCATATGTCGAATCTGTGGGCAGAAGGTGAAGCGTGGCCAGGGTGCCAATGTTGGCACCACAGCCCTGCTTCAACATATGCAGCATCACCATAAAGTGGCCTGGGAGAACTGTGGCTCCAATGTGGTGGTCCAGACTGCCGCAGCAATTGCTGCATCACCCAGTGGCACGCACCATATTTCAGGCAGTCAATGCTCCACCACCTCAGCCGAAGGAAGCTGTGTGTCCTTCCAATCATATGCTGGTCCTGATTCTCCTGCTCCTCCTCCTAGTCAGTCATTGCGTCAGCAATTGATCACCGAAGCAATTTAGAAGAGACAACAGTATGCGTGCACGCATCCAATGGTGCAGATGCTTGCTCCTGTCCAAGTTGCTGGTACTGCAGTCCCTCCCTTTTCAAATGGTGAACTCTGCACCTTTCAGATAACTGATGGCTTGTGCTGAGCCGAGCTGGAGAGTCCCAAGCCATCATTACTTTGCCAAAAAGGCAGTACCAGCCCTGCACAAATATGTAGAAGAGAAGGTGGACCAGTCCTTGAGCCTGTCGTTGTCTGCCAAAGTGCATAGCAGCGCCGACATGTGGAGCTGTAACTACAGTCAAGGACAATATATGTCATTTACGGCCCCCTGGATTAATGTGGTTCCTGCCCAGACACACCAGCAACTTGGCCAGGAGACGCCGCTTCTGCCTCCACGTTGTCACGCTGTTGGTCCTGCAACGATGTCTGCCTCAGCCTCAACTTATTCATATCCTGGAAAAGATGCTGGTAAATATAGCTGGTCATGGGACTGGAGATGTAGCGCCTACATCTCACGGCGACATGAGCCCTGTGGGGGCTGAACTGGAGGAGGAGGAGGACATTGAAGCAATGTGTAGCGAAATGTGTGTTTTTTCAACACAGGTGACAGGAGAGGAGGAGCAGGAGCAGCCGGAAGAGCAAGAGGGAGATAAGGAAGATGAGGGAGATGACCCAGACACATCGTGGCAGTATGCAGTGGAGATATATGCAAGGAGTCCCTCCGAGTCACTTGCGCAAAATGCCTGATGCATGCTGACTTGCTTGCGTAGTGACAGCCAAATTGTCACCATTCGGCAGAGGGATGACTACTTGCTCTCCATCATATTAGACCCTATCTAACGGTCAAAAATGTGAGCCTTTATTTACACCCGCTGACAGGGATGAAAAACTGAACTACTATAGAGAAATCCTATGTAGTCAGTTGGCCTCTGCATATCTGCCCCATCGTCCATCCTCTTGCAGGTCTGACCGGAGGGGCCCTGAGCGCTCACCTTGCACTGCCATGGTGGCTGTGGGGGGTGGGGGTGGCAGGAGCAGTATCAGCTCCACCACCAGCAGCAGCCTGAGCCTAGAGTCTCTGATGAGCAGCTTTCTTCACCCGCATACTGAAGAAACTACTCACCATCAGCTAGACTCAGAGCAGAAACTGAACCAGCAGGTGGTGACATACTTACAGTGCACCCTGCCACCCGTCATCGAAAATCCGCTGGACTACTACTGGGCAGTCAAACTGGATTTGTGGCTGAGTTTGCCCTGGAAAAGCTGTCCTGCCCGGCCAATAGTGTGGTATCAGAGTGGGTGTTTAGTGCGGCGAGGGCCATAGTTACCCCAAGGAGAACTCGCCTGTCCACCCAAAATTTGGAGAGACTGACCTTTGTCAAGATGAATCAGGCGTGGATCAGCCAAGATTTCCACCCACCAATGCCTGATGCATCAGATGAAATGATCCATGCTGCCTCACCCAAACCTTGACAAAAGAGACCAGTTTCTTCTGGCTACATGCCTCAGCTACTATTCTGATGCTTCCACCTGCCTGATGCCAAGTGCTCCTTCTTACAGCCACCATCGTCAACGGGTACTGTTTGTGCCACCCACCTCCCCACTCTGTCACCGGGTCACTCTATGGCCTCCTCATCCTGCTGCCACCGGGTCACTGTATGGCCTTCTCATGCTGCTGCTACCTCCACATTACGTCACCTTGCCACTCTGTAGACATCTGGAACATGTGGAATCAGCAGACGACGGTGTAAAAGGAGTGCGCTCTTCCACACTAAAGTAGGATGTTGGGCCTCTGCACGGTTCTTTATAACTGGCACTAACATGGACCTGTAAGGTTGAGTTCACACTTGAGTTAGTTGGTCAGTTTTGGCCCCGTAACTATCCAAATAAGTGAAGTGTGCAGTGGTTCTAGGAGCAACGCCTGTCATGTGCGTGTCATACTGGCTCACAATATTGCTTGGCTACCACAGTAGGCTCCCTATGCGTGTTACTGCAAGGCACAGTGTTCTACACCACTACACAGGCTCCCTGAAGCCAGGAAATAGCTGTTTTTTAGCGATATTTGCCGCAAATTAATTCGGATCGAATCAAATTGTTTTGGAAACTTCGGAGAATCGGTTGAATCGAATTTTTGAAAAATTCGCTCAATTCTATTTATAATGTATCAGTGATATAGCCCAGAGATACAGAGACATTACTGTTATGGTTACCGGCCCTTCCACGTGGGTAGAATACACTGTTTCATATACTAATATTTTCTTATTCACACACAGTACAATAAGCGGCCACACCAGAAATAACACCTAAGAAATTTTAACAATGTGCTAGAAACACTGTGAGCAACTTAATAATATACTGTAATAAGCCCATTATCCTGCACTAAGCAGTGTCGCCCCCTGGTGTAATACAGTTCATTCCCTGGTGACCAGTCCCGTCCATCAGTGGCCTCCATTATATCCCAGCACTTGGCATAGGTAACTAGCACATACACAGTGTTGGATGGGTCTGGTCCCTTCATCTGTGGCCATGTTGGGTCTGCAGTGCTGTGTAATCAGGGGCCCGGACTATACACAAGGGTGCGGTGATGATGGGTATATAGCAGTATATTAGTAAGGGGCTCACAGTGTATCCAGCACAGTCATAAAAGTTATAATACAGCGGCCAATCCCTTTATTATATACATCAGGATTCTACATTGAGCTGTCACCTGGAATCACAAGGACCGGAGAGAAGATTAAGGCCCCATTCACACACCAGTGAAATATGAAAAACAGTGAGAGTGAGTGACTATATAAATGCTGTATATTTTATACTGAAGGTGAATAATCCATCAGTCGGTGATTCTGTGATATTTCCCATCGGGGTTTTTCACCGGACAGAATCATTTATGTCTTATTACCTCAGACATTGCCAGATGTAGGTTATCGGAGCACAGAGAAGACGTCGCTGTCACAACTGACCGCGGTATCTGAGGAGTAAAATTATCAGAGCGAGTCCCGATGCCAGAAAGTGCCGGCGAATGTCCGCTGTATAATCCAGCCAGGACTGACGTATATGGAGCAGGCTCAGCCCCTGATCTACTCTGTATACCCACCTGACACTATGATGTACATGTAAGTCCAACCCCGGGGACAGGTTAAGGCTGTAATACAGATATCAGTGCCAGCCCGTGCCCGTATATATACAGTACAGTCATGGCCAAAAGTTTTGAGAATGACACAAATATTATATTTTCACATGATCTGCTGCCCTCTGGTTTTTATGTGTGTTTGTCAGATGTTTTTATCACATACAGAAATATAATTGCATTCATATTATGAGTAACAGAAGCTTATATTGACAGTTAGAATGAGTTAATGCAGCAAGTCAATATTTGCAGTGTTGACCCTTCTTCTTCAGGACCTCTGCAATTCTCCCTGGCATGCTCTCAATCAACTTCTGGACCAAATCCTGACTGATAGCAGTCCATTCTTGCAGAATCAATGCTTTCATTTTGTCTGAATTTGTTGGTTTTTGTTTGTCCACCCGTCTCTTGATGATTGACCACAAGTTCTCAATGGGATTAAGATCTGGGGAGTTTCCAGGCCATGGACCCAAAATCTCTATGTTTTGTTCCCTGAGCCATTTAGTTATCACCTTTGCTTTATGGCAAGGTGCTCCATCATGCTGGAAAAGGCATTGTTGAGCGCCAAACTGCTCTTGGACGGTTGGGAGAAGTTGCTCTTGGAGGACATTCTGGTACCATTCTTTATTCATGGCTGAGTTTTTAGGCAAGACTGTGAGAGAGCCGATTCCCTTGGCTGAGAAGCAACCCCACACATGAATGGTTTCAGGATGCTTTACAGTTGGCATGAGACAAGACTGGTGGTAGCGCTCACCTCTTCTTCTCCGAATAAGCTGTTTTCCAGATGTTGCAAACAATCGAAAAGGGGATTCATCAGAGAAAATGACTTTACCCCAATCCTCAGCAGTCCACTCCCTGTACCTTTTGCAGAATATCAGTCTGTCCCTGATGTTTTTTCTGGAGAGAAGTGGCTTCTTTGCTGCCCTCCTTGAGACCAGGCCTTGCTCCAAGAGTCTCCGCCTCACAGTGCGTGCAGATGCACTCACACCTGCCTGCTGCCATTCCTCAGCAAGCTCTGCACTGCTGGTAGCCCCATCCCGCAGCTGAAACACTTTTAAGAGACGGTCCTGCCGCTTGCTGGTCTTTCTTGGGCGCCCTGGAGCCTTTTTTTCACCAATGGAACCTCTCTCCTTGAAGTTCTTGATGATGCGATAGATTGTTGACTGAGGTGCAATCTTTCTAGCTGCAATACTCTTCCCAGTTAGGCCATTTTTGTGCAGTGCAATGATGACTGCACGTGTTTCTTTAGAGATAACCATGGTTAACAGAAGAGAAACAATGATGGCAAGCACCAGCCTCCTTTTAAAGTGTCCAGTGGTGTCATTCTTACTTAATCATGACAGATTGATCTCCAGCCCTGTCCTCATCAACACCCACACCTGTGTTAATGGAGCAATCACTGAAACGATGTTAGGTGGTCCTTTTAAGGCAGGGCTGCAATGATGTTGAAATGTGTTTTGGGGGATAAAGTTCATTTTCTAGGCAAATATTGACTTTGCAAGTAATTGCTGTTAAGCTGATCACTCTTTATAACATTCTGGAGTATATGCAAATTGCCATTAGAAAAACTGAAGCAGTAGACTTTGTAAAAATTAATATTTGTATCATTCTCAAAACTTTTGGCCATGACTGTATATAATCTATACTTACCTGGTGATGTCCGGGGGGCCGGTGATCCTCCATCATGACCTCCTTGTACCGATCCTTGTGTCCTTCTAAATACTCCCACTCCTCCATGGAGAAATAGACAGCGACATCCTGACACCTTATAGGAACCTGACAACACAATGATACAGTCATCACCCAGACCCCTCCAGTGCTGTTACTGGAGAATTTCCCAGCATTCCCAGCAGTGTCACCTCTCCAGTCAGCAGCTCAATCATCTTGTTGGTGAGTTCTAGAATCTTCTGCTCATGTATCAGGGAGAGAGGGGGAGGCTTTTTCACTCTGATGTATTCCTGTGTATGGAGAGAGTCAATAAGGGGTATAAATAATTCCTGACTCCAAATTTGACAACCAAAATAAATCTCTCCAGTAATCTACGGACTATAACCTGGAATATTATAACACTCCAGACTTTCAGGCCCCACCATGACACCTTCCTCTGACACAGTGCTCCATAGTCTCACTGCTCTTACAGTAAAGAATCCCTTCTATGTTGTGTATAAACCTTCTTTCCTCTAGATGTAGTGGACGCCTCCTTGTTATAGGTACAGTCCATAGTCTCACTGCTCTTACAGTAAAGAATCCCTTCTATGTTGTGTATAAACCTTCTTTCCTCTAGATGTAGTGGTCGCTCCTTGTTATAGGTACAGTCCATAGTCTCACTGCTCTTACAGTAAAGAATCCCTTCTATGTTGTGTATAAACCTTCTTTCCTCTAGATGTAGTGGTCGCTCCTTGTTATAGGTACAGTCCATAGTCTCACTGCTCTTACAGTAAAGAATCCCTTCTATGTTGTGTATAATCCTTCTTTCCTCTAGATGTAGTGGACGCCTCCTTGTTATAGGTACAGTCCATAGTCTCACTGCTCTTACAGTAAAGAATCCCTTCTATGTTGTGTATAAACCTTCTTTCCTCTAGATGTAGTGGACGCCTCCTTGTTATAGGTACAGTCCATAGTCTCACTGCTCTTAAAGTAAAGAATCCCTTCTATGTTGTGTATAAACCTTCTTTCCTCTAGATGTAGTGGACGTCCCCTTGTTATAGGTACAGTCCATAGTCTCACTGCTCTTACAGTAAAGAATCCCTTCTATGTTGTGTATAATCCTTCTTTCCTCTAGATGTAGTGGACGCCTCCTTGTTATAGGTACAGTCCATAGTCTCACTGCTCTTACAGTAAAGAATCCCTTCTATGTTGTGTATAAACCTTCTTTCCTCTAGATGTAGTGGACGCCTCCTTGTTATAGGTACAGTCCATAGTCTCACTGCTCTTACAGTAAAGAATCCCTTCTATGTTGTGTATAAACCTTCTTTCCTCTAGATGTAGTGGACGCCTCCTTGTTATAGGTACAGTCCATAGTCTCACTGCTCTTACAGTAAAGAATCCCTTCTATGTTGTGTATAATCCTTCTTTCCTCTAGATGTAGTGGACGTCTCCTTGTTATAGGTACAGTCCATAGTCTCACTGCTCTTACAGTAAAGAATCCCTTCTATGTTGGTGGAGATGATAGAAATGTAGTACACTTACCTCTCCGCTCAGCAGGTAGATGATCTCCAAGGTGAAGTCTAATATTCTTCTGGTGATCTCATTCCTGTCCTTGTCCATCCTTGGTGGGTCATTCAGGAGAAGGAGCGTTCTGGAGGAGAAGAGGAGGAAACTGGCTGACCTGGAGGATCTAGTACTGCAGGAGCTGTGACAGGAGGGGCCTGAAATCCTCGTCTTTCTTATAGGTTGTTCCAGGACTTTCATTCTCTATATTAGGATAGGTCATCAGTATAACATCGGGGGGTACATTTTCTGACCAGGGCCACTATCAGGGAAGTTCTGGCTGTACTGCCACCAGCACCAGAAATTTCAATTATAATGATGTGTAGTTTTAGTCTATGTATGCGCTGCCAGCGCCGGGCTCCTCTACATTAGAGCTTTGACCGGGCCCTCTTCATTCACCACTGCCCGCACCAGACCCTGCCCCCAGTCTGACTCCTGTTACTGTCTGTAGTCAGGGGCTCTTTAGCCATAGGATAAATGGTGCCCCTACACCGGGCCCTATGGCAGCAGGGGCCCCTCTCAGCCTTCCTGGATTCAGTAGGGCAGGCCACATTTCAGGTGCTCTCCCACTATCCCCAGTGTAACTCTATGTCCTCAGGAAGCAGATAGAGCTGAATACAATGGTGGGCACAGAGCGATCATCTCCAGGCTCCACCATCAGGGCTCGTCTAGTGATGTCTGAGGCAGGAGGAGCGATGAGCCCCGAACCAGAGGCAGTGCCAGAGCCTGCAGGAAGCTCCATGGGAACTGGCGTGGTCGGGAAGTTCATTGGCCCCTCGAGACAGAATGAGGAGGAGTCACCATGATAGAGATCAGCAGGACAGAGTAGGAGAGAGAGAGGAGGAGCAGCTGTCACTGACTAATCACTATGTCATGTCTATGTCTGTCTATGGGACTTTTGTGGGGCTGTGTTAGGGGACGTTCTCCTCAGTGTTAGATGCCCCTTGTGGGAGCTCATGTCACAGATCTGACCGATAATGCTGAATACAGTAGTGCATCACGTTGTCTGTTAACGTAACATGACCTGACGGGCACATTATAGTGTATGGGGTCTGGCACTAACTATGTGGCCCAAATGATATCCCTGTATGGGGCCCCAAAAATAGCACAATCTATTATATAGTGGCCGAGCATGGTACTGCAGCTCTACCATTCACTAAGACTCTGTTCACACCTGTACCACAGACACCAGCACCAGTGATGGGGCCCAGAACCCCCTGATGTCATCTTACCTTATAGCGGGAGTTTTCTCCTAAATCCCCAGGTGTGAACGTGTCCTGAGAGCAGCCAGCGAGCCCCTGCTGTATATACAGTATATATATATATCTATAGCCTGTGATAATGGCTGATAACAGAGAGAACAACACAACAGCAGTGACTACCGACCAGGACCTGCTCTGTGTCTGCTACACTGCAAGAGCTGAAGGACCTGTGATGATGTCACCATCATAAGGGGCGGAGCTCAGGAGAGGAGAAGTGCTGGATGAAGGACCTGTGATGATGTCACCAGGAGAAGTGCTGGCTGAAGGACCTGTGATGATGTCATGAGTGGGCGGAGCTTTTCTGCTTTGTATTGAGGACATTTGTAGTTTCCGCTTTCCTTACAATAGACTCAGAGTAGAAAATAACTAAGCAGTATTATATGTACGGTATATGGTGATTATCTATGCTCGGTTAGGGGCATCCTCTGTATGGTATATGGTGATTATCTATGCCTGGTGAGGGTGTCCTCTGTACGGTATAAGGGGATGATCTATGTATGGTGAGGGCGTCCTCTATATGGTATATGGTGAGTAGTGGAAGAGTGAAGAAATCAGGTGATACCTTTTAGAGGGTAACTGAGTATATTTGATAGTAAGCTTTCGAGAGTACTAGCTCTCTTCTTCAGACACGGCATAATGCTGGAAACTGAAAATTCACACTCTTTATTTACACACACAAGACATGAATCTTCAAAGGATCTTGGAATAACAAAATGCAATATACATAGAGAAGTTATTTAAAACAAGTCAGGAAATAAACAGTCTGGGAAACTTTGTGGTGCGTGACAGACCCTGTTGTGACTGTGGGACAGGTACACTGTCAGCGGTGTGGATGTGCCTGCAGGTCTTGCACCTGTTTTGTAGGTAAGGTGAGCTGCCATTTTCAGTTGGGGCCTTCAGTGCTCTCCGGACAATAATACGCCTCAGGTTTGGTGGTTGCCGAAAGGAAAGGAGAGGGGGGACTGGAAATATGTCCTTGAGTCTGTTGTCCTTATGTAGCACAGGTTGGAGCTCCTTGGCATATAATATATATATATATAGGATATAATATATAGGATATAATAATAAAACCAGCTGACAAAGGGGGCGCTGTAGTCATAATGAATACCTCAGACTATATCCAGGAAGCAAATAGGCAATTGTCAAATCCCATCCATTACACCAAACTTGGTAGTGATCCCACAGAGGCCTATATGAAACAAATAAAGAATATGATTAAGAAGTTTCCAATCCAGGTAAAAGGGTTTATCCCAGAGGATCCCAGGCCGGGCTGCTTCTATATGCTCCCAAAGATACACAAAGATGGCAACCCTGGGAGGCCTATCATTTCTGGCATTGGGACACTGACGGAAAACATCTCAGGTTGGGTGGAAAATCTCCTAAAACCCCTTGTCAGGGATACTCCAAGCTACATCCAGGACACCACTGACCTTCTTAACAAACTGAATGCCCTGGGCCAACTACCTGAGGGTACCATTTTGGCCACCATGGATGTGGAATCCCTGTATACCAACATTCCCCACAAGGATGGAGTTGCAGCATGTCGGGTACACCTGGCAAAACAAAACCTCCCAACAGAACCAGTAACGCAGCTCATACAATTCATCCTTAGCCACAACCATTTTACCTTTGGAGAGGATCTATATCTACAGCGAATGGGAACTTCAATGGGGACCAGATGTGCACCCCAATATGCAAATCTCTTTATGGCAGAACTGGAAGGAGCAGATTTATCAACATGGACCACCAAACCTATGATTTACCTCCGTTATATCGATGATATCCTTGTCATCTGGACTGCAGGTGAGGAGGCCCTACTTCAATTCCATAATGACTTCAATGACTTTCACCCGACCATCAATCTTAAACTTAGCTATTCAGGGAGTGAAATTCACTTTCTGGATACCACAATATACATTAAAGACCACCGGCTACTCACATCAATATACCACAAACCCACAGACAGAACGGCCTACCTGAGAAACGACAGCTTCCACCCCAAGCACACAAGACAATCTATCATCTACAGCCAGGCTATACCATACAATCGTATTTGCTCCGACAAAGCAGACCTGGACAAGCACCTCCTGGATCTGAGGATGAAATTTCTCTGATTGGGATACAAACCAAAAGTGACGGACAACCAATTAAACAAAGCGGCAGCCATTACCAGAGACAGTCTGCTCACATATAGAGAGACCCGGAAAGAAGCCCGAGTGCCCCTAGTTGTCACCTACAACCCACAGCTGGAGATCCTACGAAGGATTGCCAAGGAGCTCCAACCTGTGCTACATAGGGACAACAGACTCAAGGACATATTTCCAATCCCCCCTCTCCTTTCCTTTCGGCAACCACCAAACCTGAGGTGTATTACTGTCCGGAGTGCCCTGAAGGCCCCAACTGAAAATGGTGCCTCACCTTGTCTACACAAAAGGTGCATGACCTGCAAGCACATCCACACCGCTGACAGTGTACCTGTCCCACAGTCACAACAGGTGCACAGAATTAGGGGGACATTCTCCTGCAGGTCTTCCAATGTGGTGTACCTCATAATGTGTGTGCAATGTCCCACCACAGGCCTCTATGTGGGGGAAACAGGGCAGAGACTCAGTCAGCGCATGAACTCACACAGATCCACCATTAATAACAGCAGAACAGATCTCCCAGTGGCCGCACATTTCTCCGGAGAAGACCACTCTATTGAAGATTTGCGGGTTGTGGTTTTAATGGGACATTTTAAGACGCAGAGGGAAAGAAAGGAATGAGAATATAAGTTAATGCAAAAATTTCAAACTCTGCAATTTGGACTTAATATTCATGCCAGCTTCATGTCACACTATGTATGACCTGTGAGGGTCACAAATCACCACCTGATTAAAAACAGATTACAGATCCCTCCGTCACGCACCACAAATTTTCCAGACTGTTTATTTCCTGACCTGTTGTAAATAACTTCTCTACGTACTGTATATTGCATTTTGCTATTCTAAGGTCTTTTGAAGATCCAGGTCTTGTGGGTGTATAAAGAGTGTGAATTTTTAGTTTCTTGCATTACACCATGTCTGAAGAAGAGAGCTAGTACTCTCGAAAGCTCACTATCAAATATACTCAGTTAGCCTCTAAAAGGTATCGCCTGATTTCTTCACTCTTCCACTACTTTCTATGGCTAACATGGTACAACATTATACTATATGCGGTGAGGGCGTCCTCTGTACAGTATATGGTGATTATCTATGTGTGGTGAGGGCGTCATCTGTACAGTATATGGTGATTATCTATATGCGGTGAGGGCGTCCTCTGTACAGTATATGGTGATTATCTATGTGCGGTGAGGGCGTCTTCTCTACAGTATATCGTGATTATCTATGCACGGTGATGGCATCTTCTGTACGGTATATGGTGATTATCCATGCCCGGGGAGGGCGTCCTCTGTACGGTATATGGTGATTATGCACAGTGAGGGCGTCCTCTGTACGGTATATGGTGATTATCTATGTATGGTGAGGGTCAGGCACTGGAACTCTAATGAGAGGCAGCCAGTGTCAGAGCTCAGAATCAAACCCCCTTGTCTTCCCCTGCCTGACACTGCCCACCTGACAGTACAGTACCCTTAGCAGCATATCAGGCACCAAAACTAACAGCACTAATTGCTTGGGAATGGTGGGGGCTAGAGGAAAAAATCCAACCGTGCCGGAATCAGTGGACCAAATAACAGAAAACCCCATGTGATACAAAGAGCTAGAGGATAATAATATACATGCATCAAACTAGAAATTCACAAAAAAACAAAAGAAAAAATGCACTAAAACCTAACTTTTAATAGTAATTCTAAAAGTAGCATAAGAACCCAAAAGACCAAAGCCCTAAAGTCTGAATTATACCAATAGATAGGCACCCAGGAGGCCAAAAATATATATAGTATAACATAGATGCCGAGCCCCAGAATAAGGACTCAATATCTATGAGCACTAATGCGTTTCCGCCAAGTCGGGTGTAATGTCTGGCTAACAGGTTGGGTCATCACATGGAAGAATTGGTACACCCTGACCAAGTGGGTTTCATTCTTCAGAGGGAGGCCTGGGATAATACCTTATCATGCTTTAAGGGTCTTGCCATACGAAGCAATACCCTGACACACTGCAGGGGTCTGGGAGGAAGGACAGAGACAAGTGAGCCCTAATCTCCCCCCAGCCACTGTCCCTTCCTACTTGTCTCACTGTCCTAATGACAGGAACAACTTGGAGCCGGTCCCTACTCTGAATAAGTGACAACACAGAACGCAGACAGGACGCACAAACAACAAAGGGAGGTCATCTAGCCAAGGGGTCGGTAACAATCGAGCAATGCAGTACAGAATCAAAATCCAAGAGAATAGTCAAAGTCAAAGCCAGTGGTCAGAGAATCAAGTAACAAGGTAGCAAGGAATATAATAAAGAGAGCAGGCAAACACAAGTGCAATAACCGGCGACTTGCAGAGAAGTGACATCCTGTATAAAGAAAGTCTGGGCCCAGCCCCAGATCTGATAGGTACACAGGCTGTCAATCACACAGGCCAGGAAGAGATTAACTCTATACCGTTCAGAGAGAAATGTTCAGAACACGGGTGGGGCCGGAAATCCATTACACTGACTAGGACCATGTTCAGACTGAGCAGCAAGAACCAAACTGAACATGCCTCCTTCACCACAGCGTGCGAGCGGAGGGCGGCGCTGAGACCCGAAACGGCAGAGACGTTACACATGCTCAACGCTCCCAAACACCGATGATGTTACTTTCCCTGGACACAGAGAAGACCTTCCATAAAGTTGACTGGAATTTCCTCAAGGTGGCCCTTGTCCAGATAGGTATAGGCTTATGCTATCTCGTATACGTGCTTTGTACTGCTCTCCACAGGCCCAAATAAAAGTTAACAGTACACTCGCCCCCTTCCCGACCATCCACAACGGCACCCGCCAAGGATGTCCTTTTTTCCCGATCCTCTACGTCTTAGTAACAAAGTACCTACTGGTAAACATTAGGTGTAACCTAAACATACAGGGATTGAGTGTCAGGAACCTACATCTTAAAATCTCACCATTTGCAGATAATGTCTTGCTCTTCATAACCCAACCGCTGACAACACTCCCCTCTCTTCTCTAAAAAAATCGCCACATACAGCTACTATAGCAATCATAAAATCAACCTCTCCAAAAGCACCGCAATTAACATCTCTCTGCTCTCATCTATGCCCTCTCTGTCCTCGTCCAATTACTCTGTTCCTCCTTTCCTTTCTCCTTGTCCACGAAAGCCATTTTAGAATACCTCCCAACTTTCAAAGGACAGAAAAAGGGACAAATGCGTGCCATGGCAAATTTATCTCCACCCACTTCTACATTGACTCCCCCATTCTCATCTATTTTTACATGTGCCCCCCACACAGTATAACACTCCTACAGTCACCCTAACATTATATGCCCCACATTATAATGTTCCCCTCCAATTGCCCTACAATATTAGGTCCCTCTCCTCCTGCTGCAGTTTAAACTGGCAGAAACTAGAGGGGGACATTAAACTGGGGCAGCAGGAGGGGGACACTAAACTGGGGCAGCTGGAGGGTGATATTAAACTATGGGGCAGCTGTAGGGTGACATTAAACAGTGGGGGTAGTTGGAGGGGACATTTAACTGGGGGCAACTAGAGGCAGACATGTCCCCCTCCAGCTATCCCCAATGTTTAATGTCACCCTCCAGCTGCCCCATAGTTTAATGTCATTTCACATCGCTCTTACTGTAGGGACAGACGTTGGCAAGAGCTAGGGAAAGACTTAGAAAACAGATAGAAGTTCAGGGAAAGGATAGGGAGGAACTGAGAGAAGAATTTGGGGTGGTTGCAGGGTCATTTACAGCAACAATTTGCAGAATAATTCACATTGCAGTATTCACTGACATTATACTGCTGCTCATTACTCATATCTGTGTTGTCAAGGTGGAACACAACAAGTCTTTTGCAGTGCAGTACAGCAAAAAACTGTGAATTATCATCCACTAATATCTGCACGTATCTGTAAAAAACGCCTTTTTAAAGGCGTTTATTATAAGGGGTTTATTTACTGTTCTTCCAAGGCGTAACATTATACAGTACTATTGTGCCAAAGAAAACTGAATTATCATCCAATAATATCTGCACTTATCTTTAATAAACGCCTTTCACGTGGGGAAAGACATAACGACCATATTCGCCATTTTGTTAGCAATATAAACTTGCAGGCCATTTATCAATACAGTATTGTCAATAATAATTCAATAATTCTAAGCAGTTATCACTTATTTAAAGGTGTTTATTAGTGTGTAAACCCATAGGGAGGACCATAATCGCCATTTTGTTACCAGTATAAAGTTGCTGGCCATTTAGCAATATAGTATTGTCAATAATTCAATAATTCTGAGCCACAAATCTCTGCCTTTATCATGCTTTTTTTATTTGTGTTCATTAGTGGGGGAAGAAATAAAGGGCATACTTAGCGTTCTCTTCAAATTACAAAATAACAGGCCTTTTTGCCCTTTGCAATTACATTTTTTCATCAAACAGTATGTCAGACAGAGAAGCGAGAGGCCATGCACAGGGGAGGGACGCAGGCCTAAATGTTTCTGACACAGGCACAGGTCGCAGCAGAGTAAGGGGGCGTGGCAGCAGGGGTCACTTACAGAGGCCTGAGCTCCCAGTGTCAAGTATTGGTTGTGTCTTGACCAGCAACCCAACTGTTGTAGACTGGTTGACTCGGTCATCCACTTCATCCCAAGTCACATTAGACACCCCCAGCCAAGAGTCGGTGGGTTCGTCAGACACAACCCTTAGTTGGCATGGGTTGTGCCTGTGTCCTTTTCTGTTCCCTCAGCTAGAGAACTACTCTATGCTGTGGGCTCAGATCCATTATACAGTGAGGATGAGATCCTAAAGGACAGTCAGCAGCTACTGCTCAGCCAAGATCTGGAGGAGGGAACGCCGCTTCCTCAGGTAGGCGGGCAAGTAGTGATGAGGAGAGTGGCGTGGGAGCTGGTGTTGAGGAGGACATCAGTGACCTGCAGACAGTAGTGGATGACGATGTAGCCGATCGTAATTGGGAGCCGGGTGACGAAGGGGCTTCATCTTCAGGAGAAGAGGGTTCCAGCATGCGGATGAGGCAGCGGGGGAGTCAGCAGGGTGGCAGCAGTGGGAGGTCGGGAGATAAACGTGCCCGGGGTAGACCTCCTGCTTCACAGCAGCCTACCTGCCCAGATAGCAGTGGTGCAGGGGTTCATGGCAGCACTGGCGGTAGCAGTCAGTTGGTGCGGTGTTGGGGGTAAAATCACCTACTTGGCGGTATGGCATTTTTTTGTGGGAGGTGAACATGGCCATATTTTCAATGTGTGAGCAGGAGGTGAAGCATGGCCAGGGTGCCAATGTTGGCAACACATCCCTGCACCAACATATGCAGCTTCACCATAAAGTGGCCTGGGAGAGCTGTGGCTCCAATGTGGTGGTCCAGCCTGCCTCAGCAACCTCTGCAGGACCCAGTGGCACGCACACCATTTCAGGCAGTCATGGCTCCACCACCTCAGCTGAAGGAAGCTGTGTGTCCTTCCCATCATCTGCTGGTCCTGATGCTCCTCCTCCTAGGAAGTTATTGCGTCAACAATAGATCACAGAATCAATATCTAAGAGACAATAGTATGCGTGCAATCATCCAACGTGCTCCTGTCCAAGTTGCTGGTGCTGCAGTCACTCCCTTTCCACTTGGTGGACTCTGCACCTTTCACAGAACTCATGGCTTGAGCCGAGACAAGGTGGAGAGTCCCAGGCTGTAATTTCTTTGCCAAGAAGGCAGTACCAGCCATGCGCAAATATGTAGAAGAGAAGATGGGCCAGTCCTTGAGCTTGTCGGTGTCTGCCAAAGTACACGGCAGCGCCGACGTGTGGAGCTGTAACTACAGTCAAGGACAATATATGTCATTTACGGCCCACTGCGTTAATGTGGTGCTTGCCCAGACACACCAGCAACGTGGACAGGTGACACAGCCTCTGCCTCCACGTTCTCACGCCATTGGTCCTGCAACAATGTCCTCCTCATCCTCCACTGTCTCCTCAGCCTCCACTGCAGGAACAATTCCAAGTGCTCCTCCAGCATACCACATATGCAGGGCACAGCGGTGTCACGCTGTTCTACGCCTCGTTTGCCTGGGCGAACAAAGTCACACAGGGGAGGAACTAGTCCGTGTCCTTCCTCAAGAAATCGAATCCTGGCTTTCTCTGCGACACCTCAAAATCGGAACCATGGTGACAGACGATGGGAAGAACATGGTGTCGATGCTTCATCAACCAGAGCTAATCCATGCGCCCTGCATGGCGCACGTGTTCAATCTGGTAGACAAGCATTTCCTTAAGTTTTCCACCCATCTGCAAGACATCCTAAACATGTCAAGGAAACTTTGCATGCACCTCAGCCACTTGTACACCGCCAAGCACGCCCTCCTTGAGCTGCAGCGGCAGAACGGCCTCCAACAACATAGGCTCATATGAGATGTTTCCACCAGTTGGAATTCAACCCTCCATATGTTGGATCGACTATATGAACAGAGAAAAGCCATAAATGATTTCTTTATCATCCAAGCGGACAGAGGTACTCCCCTGTGTACAGTTGGACTAAAAAGTTTACATACTCCGGCAGATTTTTTGGCCTTTTTTCAGAGAATATGAATGATAACACAAAACCTTTTTCTCCACTCATGGTTAGTGGTTGGTTAAAGCCATTTATTTTCGAACTTCTCTGTTTTCTCTTTCTAAATCATAATGACAACCAAAAACATCAAAATGACCCTGTTCAAAAGTTCCCATACCCCAGTTCTTAATAGCGTGTATTGCCCCCTCTAACATCAATGACAGCTTGAAGTCTTTTGTGCTAGTTGTGGATGAGACTCTTTATTTTCTCAGATGGTTCTCCAGTTCCTGTAAGTTCCTGGGCTCTCTTGCATGTCCTGCGCGCTTGAGATCTCCCCAGAGTGGCTCAATGATATTGAGGTCAGGAGACTGAGATGGCCGCTCCAGAACCTTCACTTTCTTCTGCTGTAGCCAATGACAGGACGACTTGGCCTTGTGTTTTGGATCGTTGTCATGTTGGAACGTCCAAGTACGTCCCATGCGCAGCTTCCTGGCTGATGAGGGCAGATTTGCCTCTAGTATTTGCTGATAACGTGCTGCATTCATCTTTCCTTTAACTTTGACCAAGTTTCCTGAGCCTTTAGCACAACTGTTACTTTAATGTTAGCCAGTAGCAGCTCATGCGTGACACCTGCTGTTTGCTAGTTCCCTTTGCAGCCACTTTGTTTGTCAGTCGCCAGGACTACGGGATGAACAATGTCATTCCACTGATTCACATCCTGGAAAAGATGCTTTTCAATATGGCTGGTCAGGGGACTGGAGATGTGACGTCTACATCTCAAGGCCACATGAGCCCTGTGGAGACTGAACTGGAGGAGGAGGATGAGGAGGACATTTGAGCACAAACAATGTGTAGCCAAATGGGTGTAGAGGAGCAAGGGCAACCAGAACAGCCAGAGGGAGATGAGGAGGATGAGGCAGATGACCCAGACACACCGTGGCAGTATGCAGTGGAGATGAATGCAGGGAGTCCCTCGGAGTCACTTGTGCAAATGGCCTGATGCATGCTGACTTCCTTGCGCAGTGACAGCCGAATTGTCACCATTCAGCAGAGGGATGACTACTGGCTCTCCACCATGTTAGACCCTCGCTACCAGGGAAAAATGGGGGCCTTTTTTATACCCACTGAGAGAGGACAAAATGAACTACTATAGAGACATCCTATAAAGTCAGTTGGCTGCTGCCTATCTGCGTCATCGTCCATCCTCTCGCATGTCCGACCGGGGGGGCCCTGAGTGCTCACCTTGCACTGCCATGGCAGCTGTAGGAGGGAGTGGGGGTGGCAGGAGCAGTATCGGCTCCATCAGCAGCAGCCTGAGCCTAGAGTCACTGATGAGCAGCTTTCTTCACCCGCATAGTGAAGAAGCTGCTCATCAGCAGCTAGACACAGAGCAGAAGTTGAACCAGCAGGTGGTGGCATACTTAGAGTGCACCCTGACACCAGTCATTGAAGATCCGCTGGACTACTGGGCAGCCAAACTGGATTTGTGGCTGCAACTGGCCGAGTTTGCCCTGGAAAAGCTGTCTTGCCTTGCCAGTAGTGTGGCATCAGAGCGGGTGTTAGTGCAGCGGGGGCCATAGTTACCCAAAGGAGAATTTACCTGTCCACCCAAAATTTGGAGAGACTGACCTTTGTGAAGATGAATCAGGCATGGATCAGCCAGGACTTCCACGTACCAATGCCTGATGCAGCAGATTAAATGATCCTTGCTGCCTCACCACACTCTGCTACTGGTTCACTGTATGGCCTCCTAAGGCTGTTGCTACCTACACATTATAGAGACATGCTATATAGCAAGTTGGCTGGTAGCTATCTGCGCCATCGTTCATCCTCTCGCATGTCTCAATGGGGGAGCCCTGAGAGCTCAACTTGCACTGGCATGGCAGCTGTGGGAGGGGGTGGGGGTGGCAGGAGCAGTATCGGTTCCATCAGCACAATGAGAACAAAATTGCGAATATGGTCCTCCTTATGGGTTTACACACTAATAAACACCTTTAAATAAGTGATAACTGCTAAGAATAATTGAATTATTATTGACAATACTGTTTTGATAAATGGACAGCAAATTTATATTGGTAACAAAATGGTGAATATGGTCATTATGTTTTTCTCCACGTTAAAGGCATTTATTACAGATAATTGAAGATATTATTGGATGATAATTGAGTTTTCTTTGGCACAATAGTACTGAATAATGTTATGCTTTGGAAGAACAGTGAATAAGCCCCTTATAGTAAACGCCTTTAAAAAGGTGTTTTTTACAGATACGTGCAGATATTAGTGAATGATAATTCACTGTTTATTGTTGTACTGCACTGCAAAAAGGCTTGTTGTGTTCCACCTTAAATATGAGTAATGAGCAGCAGTATAACGGCAATGAGTGCTGCAATGCGAATTATGCTGTAAATGCTTGCTGTAAATGACCCTGCAACCACCCCAAATTCTTCTTTCAATTCCTCCATTATCCTTTCCCTATAGTTCTAAGGCTCAGCCTTTTTCTCTGAACGTCGATATGTTTTCTGTCTTTCCCTAGCTCATGCCGACGTCTGTCCCCAAAGTAAGAGCGATGTGAAATGACTTTACCTAAAATGGCCGAGGCTTTTTATAGGGCTGTGACATCACAGGTCCTGCTGGCTGCTGATTAGCTGCACGCTTGGCATTCTGGGTGATCCGGTGTTCCCAGTGAGTCCCTTGCCCTCAGCTCTGCTCACTTTCTGGAACCTGCCACATGGGATGCCATAATTTTTCTTTCATCAATATATAGAGCTTTGATCAAGAACACTCTCAAACAACCCAGAGTCGCAACATCTGAATCACCAGTCACACACACAGACTTGCTAATTAGATTGACCACAACTGAATAAGAACCTGGGACTTGTTTGACCACCTGTACCCCTGGCTTGTGGGTTGAGCATTATAAATTACTGTATACAGTCTTAGCACATACCTACTGACACACTGAAGCAAAACCCCATTATGACAATGTACACAACAGTTACAACATATCTAGACACACGATTTGTACAGTATAATATATACATACTTCATCACAAAGAGTATTAAACACTGCAGTCTGGCTTATGACACATTACTATTACATCTTGCAGTGCACACAGTGTCCTGTATGAATCCAGTAAAGAAAAGTGAGGTACAGGAGACAATTAAGCTTTATGGCTTTGGTAATAATCAAAGTTTTTCTCTTCTTCTTTATATCTACAAGACTTTTCCTTCAGAGATCCAAGCCACAAACAGTAGATCATCAATATGGCTTCTCTCTTGTGTGAATTTTCAGATGTTTAATGAGATTTCCTTTATTATTAAAACATCTCCCACATTCTGAACACGAATATGGCTTCTCTCCTGTGTGACTTCTCTCATGTCTAACAAGAGTTCCTTTCTCTGTAAAGCACTTTCCACATTCTGAACATGAATATGGCTTCTTTCCTGTGTGACTTTTCTCATGTCTAACAAGAGTTCCTTTCTCTCTAAAACATTTCCCACATTCTGAACATGAATATGGCTCCTCTCCTGTGTGACTTCTCTCATGTAATACAAGATATCGTTTATCTGTAAAGCATTTTCCACATTCTGAACATGAATACGGCTTCGCTCCGGTATGAATTCTCTCATGTATCACAAGAGTTGCTTTCTGAGTAAAACATTTTCCACATTCTGAACATGAATATGGCTTCTTTCCTGTGTGACTTTTCTCATGTCTAACAAGAGTTGATTTCTCTGAAAAGCACTTTCCACATTCTGAACAGGAATATGGCTTCTCTCCGGTATGAATTCTCTCATGCGTAACAAGATGTCCTTTCCGAGTAAAACATTTCCCACATTCTAAACATGAATATGGCTTCTCTCCGGTATGAATTCTCTCATGTTTAACAAGAACTCCTTTCTGAGTAAAACATTTTCCACATTCTGAACATGAATATGGCTTCTCTCCTGTGTGACTTTTCTCATGTATAACAAGAGTTGCTTTCTGAGTAAAACATTTCCCACATTCTGAACATGAATATGGCTTCTCTCCTGTGTGAATTACTTTGTGTATAGAGAGATGTGATTTGTATGAAAACCCTTTTCCACATTCACCACACTGATATCTTTTCCCCTCTTTCTGGCCTGTACTTGTGGTCACAATCTGTGATTGGTCAGAAGGTTTCCCATGATTTGGGGGATTATATGATGGATCTGTACTGTGATGTCCTGGATGTACATTAGGGGTAATGAGGTTTTCTCCTGAGCAGCGCTCCATCATATCTTCATCTTCTCCTTTATCACTTACTGATGACATGAAGTTTCCCTCAGAAATCTTACTGGGATTTTCTGTAGGATTAGAAATAGATTTATTGATTAGTAATTTTTTTTTTCAAAACACAAAGTAAAGAAATTTCTATTAGGCTGTAAACACACAGGCAGTTTTTGGAAAAGTTTATAATGTATCAGTGATATAGCCCGGAGATACAGAGACATTACTGTTATGGTTACCGGCCCTTCCACGTGGGTAGAATACACTGTTTCATATACTAATATTTTCTTATTCACACACAGTACAATAAGCAACAACAACAGAAATAACACCTAAGAAATCTTAGAAATTTAAAGGGATTGGCCACTTTAGCAATGTGCTAGAAACACTGCGAGCAACTTAATAATATACTGTAATAAGCCCATTATCATGCACTAAGCAGTGTCGCCCCCTGGTGTAATATAGTTCGTTCCCTGGTGACCAGTCCTGTCCATCAGTGGCCACCATTGAATATCCCAGCACTTGGCATAGGTAACTAGCACATACACAGTGTTGGATGGGTCTGGTCCCTTCATCTGTGGCCATGTTGGGTCTGCAGTGCTGTGTAATCAGGGGCCCGGACTATACACAAGGGTGCGGTGATGATGGGTATATAGCAGTATATTAGTAAGGGGCTCACAGTGTATCCAGCACATTCATAAAAGTTATAATACAGCGGCCAATCCCTTTATTATATACATCAGGATTCTACATTGAGCCGTCACCTGGAATCACAAGGACCGGAGAGAAGATTAAGGCCCCATTCACACACCAGTGAAACATGAATAACAGAGAGAGTGAGTGACTATATAAATGCTGTATGTTTTATACTGAAGGCGAATAATCCATCAGTCGGTGATTCTGTGATATTTCCCATCGGGGTTTTTCACCGGACAGAATCATTTATGTCTTATTACCTCAGACATTGCCAGATGTGGGTTATTGGAGCCCAGAGAAGACGTCGCTATCATAACTGACCGCGGTATCCGAGGAGTAAAATTATCAGAGCGAGTCCCGATGCCAGAAAGTGCCGGCGAATGTCCGCTGTATAATCCAGCCAGGACTGACGTATATGGAGCAGGCTCAGCCCCTGATCTACTCTGTATACCCACCTGACACTATGATGTACAAGTAAGTCCAACCCCGGGGACAGGTTAAGGCTGTAATACAGATATCAGTGCCAGCCCGTGCCCGTATATATACAGTATATAATCTATACTTACCTGGTGATGTCCGGGGGGGCCGGTGATCCTCCATCATGACCTCCTTGTACCGATCCTTGTGTCCTTCTAAATACTCCCACTCCTCCATGGAGAAATAGACAGCGACATCCTGACACCTTATAGGAACCTGACAACACAATGATACAGTCATCACCCAGACCCCTCCAGTGCTGTTACTGGAGAATTTCCCAGCATTCCCAGCAGTGTCACCTCTCCAGTCAGCAGCTCAATCATCTTGTTGGTGAGTTCTAGAATCTTCTGCTCATGTATCAGGGAGAGAGGGGGAGGCTTTTTCACTGTGGTGTATTCCTGTGTAAGGAGAGACAATAAGGGGTATAAATAATTCCTGACTCCAAATTTGACAACCAAACTAAATCTCTCCAGTTATCTACTGACTATAATCTGGAATATTATTACACTCCAGATGTTCAGGCCCCACCATGACACCTTCCTCTGGCAGAGACTCCATAGTCTCACTGCTCTTACAGTAAAGAATCCCTTCTATGTTGTGTATAAACTTTCTTTCCTCTAGATGTAGTGGACGCCTCCTTGTTATAGGTACAGTCCATAGTCTCACTGCTCTTACAGTAAAGAATCCCTTCTATGTTGTGTATAAACCTTCTTTCCTCTAGATGTAGTGGACGCCTCCTTGTTATAGGTACAGTCCATAGTCTCACTGCTCTTACAGTAAAGAATCCCTTCTATGTTGTGTATAAACCTTCTTTCCTCTAGATGTAGTGGACGCCTCCTTGTTATAGGTACAGTCCATAGTCTCACTGCTCTTACAGTAAAGAATCCCTTCTATGTTGTGTATAATCCTTCTTTCCTCTAGATGTAGTGGACGCCTCCTTGTTATAGGTACAGTCCATAGTCTCACTGCTCTTACAGTAAAGAATCCCTTCTATGTTGGTGGAGATGATAGAAATGTAGTACACTTACCTCTCCGCTCAGCAGGTAGATGATCTCCAAGGTGAAGTCTAATATTCTTCTGGTGATCTCATTCCTGTCCTTGTCCATCCTTGGTGGGTCATTCAGGAGAAGGAGCGTTCTGGAGGAGAAGAGGAAGAAACTGGATGAGCTGGAGGATCTAGTACTGAGGAGGGGCCCGAAATCATACAGGGGCCACATGATGTGTGACATACAGGCAGGTCGGTGATGATTTGTGTCTAGTGACTTTCTCTGAGAGACCACTGCCAGCACCAGACCCCTGCCCCCAGTCTGACTCCTGTTACTGTCTGTAGTCAGGGGCTCTTTAGCCATAGGATAAATGGTGCCCCTACACCGGGCCCTATGGCAGCAGGGGCCCCTCTCAGCCTTCCTGGATTCAGCAGGGCAGGCCACATTTCAGGTGTTCTCCCACTATCCCCAGTGTAACTCTATGTCCTCAGGAAGCAGATAGAGCTGAATACAATGGTGGGCACAGAGCGATCATCTCCAGGCTCCACCATCAGGGCTCGTCTAGTGATGTCTGAGGCAGGAGGAGCGATGAGCCCCGAACCAGAGGCAGCGCCAGAGCCTGCAGGAAGCTCCATGGGAACGGGCGAGGCCAGGAAGATTATGTTATATGTTTAGTATTGTGTGATGGACCAGAAGGGAGCAATATATTATATGGGGGCTACTGAGAGAATATTATATTATATGGGGGCTACTGAGGGGGTATTATATTATATGGGGGCTACTGAGGGGGTATTATATTATATGGGGGCTACTGAGGGGGTATTATATTATATGGGGGCTACTGAGGGGGTATTATATTATATGGGGGCTACTGAGGGGGTATTATATTATATGGGGGCTACTGAGGGAGTATTATATTATATGGGGGCTTCTGAGAGGGTATTATATTATATTGGGGTCACTGAGGGGGTATTATATTATATGGGGGTCACTGAGGGGGTATTATATAGTATTGTATATACTGATGTCATCTTACCTTATAGCGGGAGTTTTCTCCTAAATCCCCAGATGTGAACGTGTCCAGAGAGCAGCCAGCGAGCCCCTGCTGTATATACAGTATATATATATATCTATAGCCTGTGATAATGGCTGATGACAGAGAGAACAACACAACAGCAGTGACTACCGACCAGGACCTGCTCTGTATCTGCTACACTGCAAGAGCTGAAGGACCTGTGATGATGTCACCAGTACATGGGGGCGGAGCTCAGGAGAGGAGAAGGGCTGGATGAAGGACCTGTGATGATGTCACCATTATGTGACCAGGGCATTAGGGCTGGAGCTCCAGTATATATTCTCTACTGTCACTTATAATATTACATATAGTCACATTCTCCTGTATTTAGTCACCTCCTCAGTTTCCCCACGATGGTTGTTATACTCACCGGTCTGTATTTGCCTGAGGGTGATCTTGAGCCCTGTACTGTATACAGAAGAACAGGCAGTCATTGTGTATATAGGAGAATAGGCAGTAGTTACACACGTGGACAAAATTGTTGGTCCCCTCCCTCGTTTAATGAAAGAAAAACCCCACAATGGTCACAGAAATAACTTGAATCTGACAAAAGTAATAATATATAAAAATTCTATGAAAATGAACAAATGAAAGTCAGACATTGCTTTCCAACCAGGCTTCAACATGACACAGGCCTGGACAGAAATGATGGTTCCCCTGAAAATAATGTGACCAAAGGGATAATATGAATGGTAACAAAAGAGCCTAGAAAAACTTCTAAAGAGATTAAAGGTGAACTTCAAGTTCAAGGAACATCAGTGTCAGATCGCCCGATCCATCGTTGTTTGAGCCAAAGTGGACTTCATGGGAGACGACCAAGGAAGACACCATTGCTGAAAACAAATCATAAAAAAGCCAGACTGGAATTTGCTGAACTACATGCTGACAAGCCACAAAGCTTCTGGGAGAAAGTCCTATGGACAGATGAGACAAAAATCAAACTTTTTGGCAAGGCACATCAGCTCTATGTTCACAGACAGAAAAATGAAGCATATCTTGAAAAGAACACTGTCCCTACTGTGACACATGGAGGAGGCTCTGTTATGTTCTGGGCAGAGGGTGTCTTGAATCTGTGCAGGGTACAATGAAATCTCAAGACTATCAAGGGATTCTAGAGAGAAATGTGCTGCCCAGTGTCAGAAAGCTTGGTCTCAGTCGCAGGTCATGGGTCTTACAACAGGATAATGACCCAAAACACACAGCTAAAAACCCCCAAGAATGGCTAAGAGGGAAACATTGGACTATTCTGAAGTGGCCTTCTATGAGCCCTGACCTAAATCCTATTGAGCATCTTTGGAAGGAGCTGAAACATGCCGTCTGGAAAAGGCACCCTACACACCCGAGACAACTGGGGCAGTTTGCTCATGAGAAGTGGCCAAAATCCCTGCTGAGAGGTGCAGAAGTCTCATTGACAGTTACAGGAATCGTTTGATTGCAGGGATTGCCTCAAAAGGTTGTGCAACAAGATATTAAGGGAACCCTCATTTCTGTCCAGGTCTGTGTCATGAGTTTTCTTTTTTAAAAAATTCTGTTGCAGCCTGGTTGGAAAGCAATGTCTGACTTTCATTTGTTCATTTTCATAGAATTTTTATACAACTACCGTTCAAAAGTTTGGGGTCACCCAGACAATTTTGTGTTTTCCATGAAATCTCACACTTTTATTTATCAAATGAATTGTAAAATGAATGGAAAATATAGTCAAGACATTGACAAGGTTAGAAATAATTATTTCAATTTAAAATAATAATTTTCTTCTTCAAACTTTGCTTTCGTCACAGAATGCTCCATTTGCAGCAATTCCAGCATTGCAGACCTTTGGCATTCTAGCTGTTAATTTGCTGATGTAATCTGGAGAAATTTCCCGCCATGCTTCCAGAAGCCCTGGACCATAAAACTGTCCTGCAGCAAGTCGATGAATTTCTTCCCTTTTGCAGACGATGCAGTACCATGACCCCAGTCAATATCTGGGGAGTTAAAATCTCCCATCAAGACATACATATGGGAGATTTTATTTGGGAGTGTGTATGTATGTCAGAAGCGTCAGGGGAGTGTGTATGTATGTCAGAAGTGTCAGGGGAGTGTGTATGTATGTCAGAAGTGTCAGGGGAGTGTGTATGTATGTCAGAAGCGTCAGGGGAGTGTGCATGTATGTCAGAAGTGTCAGGGGAGTGTGTATGTATGTCAGAAGTGTCAGGGGAGTGTGTATGTATGTCAGAAGTGTCAGGCGGAGTGTGTATGTATGTCAGAAGTGTCAGGGGAGTGTGTATGTATGTCAGAAGTGTCAGGGGAGTGTGCATGTATGTCAGAAGCGTCAGGGGAGTGTGTATGTATGTCAGAAGTGTCAGGCGGAGTGTGTATGTATGTCAGAAGTGTCAGGGGAGTGTGTATGTATGTCAGAAGTGTCAGAGGAGTGTGTATGTATGTCAGAAGCGTCAGGGGAGTGTGCATGTATGTCAGAAGCGTCAGGGGAGTGTGTATGTATGTCAGAAGTGTCAGGCGGAGTGTGTATGTATGTCAGAAGTGTCAGGGGAGTGTGCATGTATGTCAGAAGTGTCAGGGAGTGTGTATGTATGTCAGAAGTGTCAGGGGAGTGTGTATGTATGTCAGAAGTGTCAGGCGGAGTGTGTATGTATGTCAGAAGTGTCAGGGGAGTGTGTATGTATGTCAGAAGTGTCAGGGAGTGTGTATGTATGTCAGAAGAGTCAGGGGAGTGTGTATGTATGTCAGAAGCGTCAGGGGAGTGTGTATGTATGTCAGAAGTGTCAGGGGAGTGTGTATGTATTTCAGAAGTGTCAGGGGAGTGTGTATGTAAGTCTGAAGTGTCAGGCGGAGTGTGTATGTATGTCAGAAGTGTCAGGCGGAGTGTGTATGTATGTCAGAAGTGTCAGGTGGAGTGTGTATGTATGTCAGAAGTGTCAGGCGGAGTGTGTATGTATGTCAGAAGTGTCAGGGGAGTGTGTATGTTTGTCTGAAGTGTCAGGCGGAGTGTGTATGTATGTCAGAAGCATCAGGGGAGTGTGTATGTATGTCAGAAGCATCAGGGAGTGTGTATGTATGTCAGAAGCATCAGGGGAGTGTGTATGTATGTCAGAAGCATCAGGGGAGTGTGTATGTATGTCAGAAGTGTCAGGGGAGTGTGTATGTATGTCAGAAGTGTCAGGGGAGTGTGTATGTATGTCAGAAGTGTCAGGGGAGTGTGTATGTATGTCAGAAGTGTCAGGCGGAGTGTGTATGTATGTCAGAAGCGTCAGGGGAGTGTGTATGTATGTCAGAAGTGTCAGGCGGAGTGTGTATGTATGTCAGAAGTGTCAGGCGGAGTGTGTATGTATGTCAGAAGTGTCAGGGGAGTGTGTATGTATGTCAGAAGTGTCAGGGGAGTGTGTATGTATGTCAGAAGTGTCAGGGGAGTGTGCATGTATGTGAGAAGCGTCAGGGGAGTGTGTATGTATGTCAGAAGCGTCAGGGGAGTGTGTATGTATGTCAGAAGCGTCAGGGGAGTGTGTATGTATGTCAGAAGTGTCAGGCGGAGTGTGTATGTATGTCAGAAGTGTCAGAGGAGTGTGCATGTATGTCAGAAGTGTCAGGCGGAGTGTGTATGTATGTCAGAAGTGTCAGGGGAGTGTGCATGTATGTCAGAAGTGTCAGGCGGAGTGTGTATGTATGTCAGAAGTGTCAGGGGAGTGTGCATGTATGTCAGAAGTGTTAAGGGAGTGTGTATGTATGTCAGAAGTGTCAGGGGAGTGTGCATGTATGTCAGAAGTGTCAGGGGAGTGTGTATGTATGTCAGAAGTGTCAGGCGGAGTGTGCATGTATGTCAGAAGCGTCAGGGGAGTGTGTATGTATGTCAGAAGTGTCAGGGGAGTGTGTATGTATGTCAGAAGCGTCAGGGGAGTGTGTATGTATGTCAGAAGTGTCAGGCGGAGTGTGTATGTATGTCAGAAGTGTCAGGCGGAGTGTGTATGTATGTCAGAAGTGTCAGGCGGAGTGTGTATGTATGTCAGAAGTGTCAGGGGAGTGTGTATGTATGTCAGAAGTGTCAGGGGAGTGTGCATGTATGTGAGAAGCGTCAGGGGAGTGTGTATGTATGTCAGAAGCGTCAGGGGAGTGTGTATGTATGTCAGAAGCGTCAGGGGAGTGTGTATGTATGTCAGAAGTGTCAGGCGGAGTGTGTATGTATGTCAGAAGTGTCAGGGGAGTGTGCATGTATGTCAGAAGTGTTAAGGGAGTGTGTATGTATGTCAGAAGTGTCAGGGGAGTGTGCATGTATGTCAGAAGTGTCAGGGGAGTGTGCATGTATGTCAGAAGCGTCAGGGGAGTGTGTATGTATGTCAGAAGCGTCAGGGGAGTGTGTATGTATGTCAGAAGCGTCAGGGGAGTGTGTATGTATGTCAGAAGTGTCAGGCGGAGTGTATATGTATGTCAGAAGTGTCAGGCGGAGTGTGTATGTATGTCAGAAGCATCAGGGGAGTGTGTATGTATGTCAGAAGTGTCAGGCGGAGTGTATATGTATGTCAGAAGTGTCAGGGGAGTGTGTATGTATGTCAGAAGCATCAGGGGAGTGTGTATGTATGTCAGAAGTGTCAGGCGGAGTGTGTATGTATGTCAGAAGTGTCAGGCGGAGTGTGTATGTATGTCAGAAGTGTCAGGCGGAGTGTGTATGTTGTACTTGGCGGTGTGGCAGTTTTTTGTAAAGCCGCCGGGGGAGGTGAACATGGCCATATGTTCAATCTGTGGGCAGAAGGTGAAGCGTGGCCAGGGTGTCAATTTTGGCACCACAGCCCTGCACCAACATATGCAGCGTCACCATAAAGTGTCCTGGGAGAGCCGTGGCTCCAATGTGGTGGTCCAGCCTGTCGCAGCAACCGCTGCAGCACCGAGTGGCATGCACACCATTTCAGGCAGTCAAGGCTCCACGACCTCAGCTGAAGGAAGCTGTGTGTCCTTCCCATCATCTACAGGTCGTGATGCTCCTGCTCCTCCTCCTAGTCAGTCATTGTGTCAGCAAACCATCACAGAATTTATATCTAAGAGACAACAGTATGCGTGCACACATCCAACAGTGCAGAAGCTGAACGTGCTCCTGTCCAAGTTGCTGGTGCTGCAGTCACTCCCTTTCCACTTGGCGGACTCTGCACCTTTCAGAGAACTGATGACTTGGGCCGAGCCAAGGTGGAGAGTCCCAAGCCGTCATTTCTTTGCCAAGAAGGCAGTACCAGGCCTACACAAATATGTAGAAGAGAAGGTGGGCCAGTCCTTGAGCCTGTCAGTGTCTGCCAAAGTGCACGACAGCGCCGACGTGTGGAGCTGTAACTACGATCAAGGACAATATATGTCATTTATGGCCCACTGGGTTAATGTGGTGCCTGCCCACACACACCAGCAACTTGGACAGGTGACGCAGCTTCTGCCTCCACGTTCTCACGCCATTGGTCCTGCAACAATGTCCGCCTCATGCTCCACTGTGTCCTCAGCCTCCACTGCAGGAACAATTCCCAGTGCTCCGCCAGCATACCACATGTGCAGGGCACTGCGATGTCATGTTATTCTACACCTAGTTTGCCTGGGCGAATGAAGTCACACAGGCGAGGAACTGCTCCGTGTCCTCAATCAAGAAATTGAATCCTGGCTTTCTCCAAGAGAACTTAAAATCAGAACCATGGTGACCGACAACGGGAAGAACATGGTGTTGGCTCTGCGTCAAGGACGGCTGAACCATGTGCCCTGCATGGCGCACGTGTTCAATCTGGTTGTCAAGCGTTTCCTTAAGTGTTCCACCCATCTGCAAGACATCCTAAAAATGTCAAGGAAACTTTGCATGTACTTCAGCCACTCGTGCACTGCCATGCACACCCTCCTTGAGCTGCAGAACGGCCTCAATATAGGCTGATATGAGATATTTCAACCCTCCATATGTTGGATCGACTATATGAACAGAGAAAAGCCATAAAAACGATTTCTTGATGATCCAAGCGGACACAGGTACTCCCCTGTGTAACTTTAACGTTAGTCAGTGGCAGCTCATGCGTGACACCTGCCGTTTGTTAGTTCTCTTTGAGGAATCCACTTGGTTAGTCAGTTGCCAGGACTATGGGATGAACAATGTCATTCCACTGATTCACATCCAAGAAAAGATGCTTATCAATCTGGCTGGTCAGGGGACTGGAGATGTGGCGTCTACATCTCACAACCACATGAGCCCTGTAGGGGCTGAACTGGAGGATGAGGAGGACATTGGAGCACAAATAATGTGTAGCCAAATGCGTGTAGAGGAGGAGCAGGAGCAACCAGAACAACCAGAGGGAGATGAGGAGGATTAGGCAGATGACCCAGACACACCGTGGCAGTATGCAGTGGAGATGAATGCAGGGAGTCCCTCGGAGTCACTTGCGCACAAGGCCCGAGGCATGCTGACTTCCTTGCGCAGTGACAGCTGAATTGTCACCATTCGGCAGAGGGATGACTACTGGCTCTCCACCATGTTGGACCCTCGCTACCGGGGAAAAATGGGGGCCTTTTTTACACCCGCTGAGAGGGAGGACAAACTGAACTACTATAGAGACATGCTATGTAGCAAGTTGGCCGCTGCCTACCTGCACCATCGTCCACCCTCTCGCATGTCCGACCGGGGGGGGCCCTGAATGCTCAACTTGCACTGGCATGGCAGCTGTGGGAGGGAGTGGGGGTGGCAGGAGCAGTATCGGCTCCATCAGCAGCAGCCTGAGCCTAGAGTCACTGATGAGCAGCTTTCTTCAGCCGCATAGTGAAAAAGCTGCTCATTAGCAGCTAGACACAGAGCATAACCTGAACCAGCAGGTGGTGGCATACTTAGAGTGCACCCTGCCACCCGTCATTGAAGATCTGCTGGACTACTGGGCAGCCAAACTGGATTTGTGGCCGCAACTGGCTGAGTTTGCCCTGGAAAAGCTGTCCTGCCCGGCCAGTAGTGTGGCATCAGAGCGGCTGTTTAGTGCGGCGGGGGCCATAGTTACCCCAAGGAGAACTCGCCTGTCCACCCAAAATTTGAAGAGACTGACCTTTGTGAAGATGAATCAGATATGGATCAGCCAGGACTTACACCCACCAATGCCTGATGCAGCAGATTAAATGATCCATGCTTCCTCACCACACTCTGCTACTGGTCCACTGTGTGGCCTCCTAAGTCTGTTGCTACCTACACATTATATCACCTTGCTATATCACATTATATCACCATCATCTGCTGCCACCTCTGCACTCTGCCACTGGGTGACTGTATGTCCTCCTCACGCTGCTGCCACCGCAGCCTCTGCCACTGTGTGACTGTATGGCCTCCTCATACTGCTGCCACCTCCTCACTCTGCCACTGGGTCACTGTATGGCCTACTAAGGCTGCTGACACCTTCACACTCTCTTACCGGATCACCTTATGGCCTAAAAAGGCTGTTCGCACCTCCACAATGTCACTGGGTCACTGTATGGCCTCCTCATGCTGCTTCCACTGGGTCACTCTATGCCCTCCTCATGCCACTGCCACCGTGTCACTCTATGCCCTCCTCATGCCACTGCCACCGTGTCACTGTATGCCCTCCTCATGCCACAGCCACCGGGTCACTGTATGCCCTCCTCATGCTGCTGCCACTTGGTCACTGTATGGCCTCCTCATGCTGCTGCCACTTGGTCACTGTATGCCCTCCTCATGTTGCTGCCACTGGGTCACTGTATGGCCTCCTCATACTGCTGCCACTGGGTCACTGTATGCCCTCCTCAAGCCGTTTCCACTGGGTCACTGTATGGCCTCCTCATGCTGCTGCCACTGAGTCACTGTATGGCCTCCTTATGTTGCCACTACTTGGTCGCTGTATGGACTCCTCATGCCGCTGCCACTTGGTCACTGTATGCCCTCCTCATACTGCTGCCACTGGGTCACTGTATGGCTTCCTCATGTTGCTTCCACTTGGTCACTGTATGGCCTCCTCATAATGCCGCCACTGGGTCACTGTATGCCCTCTTCATGTTTCTGCCACTGGGTCACTGTATGACCTCCTCATACCGCTGCCACTGGGTCACTGTATGCCCTCCTCATGCCGCTGCCATTGGGTCACTGTATGGCCTCCTCATGCCGCTGCCACTTGGTCACTGTATGGCCTCCTCATGTTACTGCCACTTGGTCACTGTATGGCCTCCTCATACCGCTGCCACTGGGTCACTGTATGCCCTCCTCAAGCCGTTTCCACTGGGTCACTGTATGCCCTCCTCATGCCACTGCCACCGGGTCACTGTATGACCTCCTCATGCCACTGCCACCGTGTCACTGTATGCCCTCCTCATGCCACAGCCACCGGGTCACTGTATGCCCTCCTCATGCTGCTGCCACTTGGTCACTGTATGGCCTCCTCATGCTGCTGCCACTTGGTCACTGTATGCCCTCCTCATGTTGCTGCCACTGGGTCACTGTATGGCCTCCTCATACCGCTGCCACTGGGTCACTGTATGCCCTCCTCAAGCCGTTTCCACTGGGTCACTGTATGCCCTCCTCATGCCACTGCCACCGGGTCACTGTATGGCCTCCTCATGCCGCTGCCACTGGGTCACTCTATGGCCTCCTCATGTTGCTGCCACTGAGTCACTGTATGGCCTCCTTATGTTGCCACTACTTGGTCGCTGTATGGACTCCTCATGCCGCTGCCACTTGGTCACTGTATGCCCTCCTCATACTGCTGCCACTGGGTCACTGTATGGCTTCCTCATGTTGCTTCCACTTGGTCACTGTATGGCCTCCTCATAATGCCGCCACTGGGTCACTGTGTGCCCTCTTCATGTTTCTGCCACTGGGTCACTGTATGACCTCCTCATACCGCTGCCACTGGGTCACTGTATGCCCTCCTCATGCCGCTGCCATTGGGTCACTGTATGGCCTCCTCATGCCGCTGCCACTTGGTCACTGTATGGCCTCCTCATGTTACTGCCACTTGGTCACTGTATGGCCTCCTCATACCGCTGCCACTGGGTCACTGTATGCCCTCCTCAAGCCGTTTCCACTGGGTCACTGTATGCCCTCCTCATGCCACTGCCACCGGGTCACTGTATGACCTCCTCATGCCGCTGCCACCGTGTCACTGTATGCCCTCCTCATGCCACAGCCACCGGGTCACTGTATGCCCTCCTCATGCTGCTGCCACTTGGTCACTGTATGGCCTCCTCATGCTGCTGCCACTTGGTCACTGTATGCCCTCCTCATGTTGCTGCCACTGGGTCACTGTATGGCCTCCTCATACCGCTGCCACTGGGTCACTGTATGCCCTCCTCAAGCCGTTTCCACTGGGTCACTGTATGGCCTCCTCATGCCACTGCCACCGGGCCACTGTATGGCCTCCTCATGCCGCTGCCACTGGGTCACTCTATGGCCTCCTCATGTTGCTGCCACTGAGTCACTGTATGGCCTCCTTATGTTGCCACTACTTGGTCGCTGTATGGACTCCTCATGCCGCTGCCACTTGGTCACTGTATGCCCTCCTCATACTGCTGCCACTGGGTCACTGTATGGCTTCCTCATGTTGCTTCCACTTGGTCACTGTATGGCCTCCTCATAATGCCGCCACTGGGTCACTGTGTGCCCTCTTCATGTTTCTGCCACTGGGTCACTGTATGACCTCCTCATACCGCTGCCACTGGGTCACTGTATGCCCTCCTCATGCCGCTGCCATTGGGTCACTGTATGGCCTCCTCATACCGCTGCCACTGGGTCACTGTATGCCCTCCTCAAGCCATTTCCACTGGGTCACGGTATGCCCTCCTCATGCCACTGCCACCGGGTCACTGTATGACCTCCTCATGCCGCTGCCACCGTGTCACTGTATGCCCTCCTCATGCCACAGCCACCGGGTCACTGTATGCCCTCCTCATGCCACTGCCACCGGGTCACTGTATGGCCTCCTCATGCCGCTGCCACTGGGTCACTCTATGGCCTCCTCATGTTGCTGCCACTGAGTCACTGTGTGGCCTCCTCATGCCGCTTCCACTGGGTCACTCTGTGTACTCCTCATGCCGCTGCCACTGGGTCACTGTATGCCCTCCTCATGCCACTGCCACCGGGTAACGGTATGCCCTCCTCATGCCGCAGCCACCGGGTCACTGTATGCCCTCCTCATGCCGCTGCCACTGGGTCACTGTATGCAGGGGCGCACCACTAATGAGGCGAAGTGAGGCGACCACCTCAGGCGGCACTGTCCGTCTCTGTATGGGGGGCGGTATTTTTACTATTCAATGTAAACCAACCCAGGCCGCTTTAAAAAAAAAATAGAGCTGAGCGGGGCCTGTCCTGGGCTGGTTTACGAGACGTCGCATCTCAGTGCAGGCGGAAGTACAATGACGTTATCGCGCCGCCTATGCTGAGACACAGATGTCGCGGACAAGAACAGGAGGCGGCTGCATCAAGGCATCGAAGGTGGGTATAACTTTTTTTTTTTATATATAAATAGGCCGCAACCTGCTGGAGTATCCCCAGCAGGTAACGGCCTATTTATTTACCTACCCTGTGTCTGCTCATGGCCGCCTCTGCTTCCCCTTCTGCTATGGAACGCAGAAAGGTTAATAGTTCATGGGTGGGCCACTATGGGGCATAATACCCTGTGCAGGGACCACTGTGGAGCATAATACAAGTGCAGGGGCCACTATGGAGCATAATAAAAGTGCAGGGGCCACTATGGAGCATAATACAAGTGCAGGGGCCACTATGGAGCATAATACCAGTGCAGGGGCCACTATGGAGCATAATACCAGTGCAGGGGCCACTATGGAGCATAATACCGTGTACAGTGGCCACTGTGGAGCATAATACCGTGTGCATGGGCCAATATGGAGCATAATACTGTGTGCAGGGGCCAATATGGGGCATAATACCATGTGCAGGGGCCACTAGGGAGCATAAAACTGTGTGCAGGGGTTGCTGTAGAACATAATACCGTGTGCAGTGGCCACTGCGGGGCATAATACTGTGTGCAGGGGCCACTATGGAGCATAATACCGTGTGCAGGGGCCGCTGCGAGGCATAATACCGTGTGCAGGGGCTGCTGTGGAACATTATAGTGTGTGTAAATGGGGCGCTATAAACAGGTGCTATGGCGCCTGTTTATATTATACGCTGTCTGTTTAAAGTGACAGTGTGATGTAATTCCAGCCTTGTCACATACTGTAGACATGTACAGGGCGAGGCTGTAGTTACATTACATGGCCGCTATAAGATGAATGACACTATGTAAACAGAGAAGCGGTCACGGCGCTTACACAGGTACCACGGTTCATTCAAAAAGCTGATCAGTGGGGGTCCTGGGTTTTTGAGCCCCACTGATTAGTTTATTAATGACCTGGAAAACCTTTTAATTAGTAAACACCTGGGGCATTATTAATAAGGGGCACTATTTATACAGGGTACACACGGACATTATTAATATAAAGATGCACTTAGGGGTATTATTCATTATGGTGGGTTATATCATATATTTTATAATTGGGGTAGCAGCAGGATGGGTGTGCAGGTGAGGACAATGTGGGTCGGATGCCTGGAAAAGTGAGGAGACAAAGATGTCTGTGCTGCAAACTTTACAGAGACTGGAAGAAGTGGTCATGGCGGTCCGGAGGGAAGAGAAGTGAAATGTGACCGATTAGTCAGAGACGTCACCGGTAAGTCACAGAATATTACTGCCCTGTATTCACCTAAATGATAGAGGATAAATACCTGAGTGATGGGGGTCTGTCTGCTGAGACCCCCACTGAGCCTGAGAATTGGGTTTTTTCCCCCACTGGGTGGGAATTCAACCTGACCGCAGCCATATATATAGGTGTCACTTGGTGGATGGACAAACCCGCGTGGCTCTCATTCCCTTCGATGAGAGTGCCGAAGATACCAGAAGTCCAGTACTCAGCTATCTGCGGGGCTCCTATTATAGAGAATGGAGGCCACGGGGGCTCGTCCATCCACCAAGCAGAAGATGTGTGAAGTTATTGTCATTGTTAATGCCGTGTTGTTGATCTGATACTGAAGTAATACAGGAAGAAGAAGTCTTTTAAACTGTTTCATAAGTTTGTGTATTGTGTACATTGTGAGGCGTTAACAGTGTGTTAAACTAGTAGCATGGAAACTCAATTTTTTTTTTTTTTTTTGGGGGGGGCGTCTTTCTATAGTCCGCCTCAGGCAGCAAAGAGGCTAGGTTCACCACTGACTGTATGGCCTCCTCATGCCGTTTCCACTGGGTCACTCTGCGTCCTCCTCATGCTGCTGCCACTGAGTCACTGTATGGCCTCCTTATGTTGCCACTACTTGGTCGCTGTATGGACTCCTCATGCCGCTGCCACTTGGTCACTGTATGCCCTCCTCATACTGCTGCCACTGGGTCACTGTATGGCTTCCTCATGTTGCTTCCACTTGGTCACTGTATGGCCTCCTCATAATGCCGCCACTGGGTCACTGTGTGCCCTCTTCATGTTTCTGCCACTGGGTCACTGTATGACCTCCTCATACCGCTGCCACTGGGTCACTGTATGCCCTCCTCATGCCGCTGCCATTGGGTCACTGTATGGCCTCCTCATACCGCTGCCACTGGGTCACTGTATGCCCTCCTCAAGCCATTTCCACTGGGTCACGGTATGCCCTCCTCATGCCACTGCCACCGGGTCACTGTATGACCTCCTCATGCCGCTGCCACCGTGTCACTGTATGCCCTCCTCATGCCACAGCCACCGGGTCACTGTATGCCCTCCTCATGCCACTGCCACCGGGTCACTGTATGGCCTCCTCATGCCGCTGCCACTGGGTCACTCTATGGCCTCCTCATGTTGCTGCCACTGAGTCACTGTGTGGCCTCCTCATGCCGCTTCCACTGGGTCACTCTGTGTACTCCTCATGCCGCTGCCACTGGGTCACTGTATGCCCTCCTCATGCCACTGCCACCGGGTAACGGTATGCCCTCCTCATGCCGCAGCCACCGGGTCACTGTATGCCCTCCTCATGCCGCTGCCACTGGGTCACTGTATGCAGGGGCGCACCACTAATGAGGCGAAGTGAGGCGACCACCTCAGGCGGCACTGTCCGTCTCTGTATGGGGGGCGGTATTTTTACTATTCAATGTAAACCAACCCAGGCCGCTTTAAAAAAAAAATAGAGCTGAGCGGGGCCTGTCCTGGGCTGGTTTACGAGACGTCGCATCTCAGTGCAGGCGGAAGTACAATGACGTTATCGCGCCGCCTATGCTGAGACACAGATGTCGCGGACAAGAACAGGAGGCGGCTGCATCAAGGCATCGAAGGTGGGTATAACTTTTTTTTTTATATATAAATAGGCCGCAACCTGCTGGAGTATCCCCAGCAGGTAACGGCCTATTTATTTACCTACCCTGTGTCTGCTCATGGCCGCCTCTGCTTCCCCTTCTGCTATGGAACGCAGAAAGGTTAATAGTTCATGGGTGGGCCACTATGGGGCATAATACCCTGTGCAGGGACCACTGTGGAGCATAATACAAGTGCAGGGGCCACTATGGAGCATAATAAAAGTGCAGGGGCCACTATGGAGCATAATACAAGTGCAGGGGCCACTATGGAGCATAATACCAGTGCAGGGGCCACTATGGAGCATAATACCAGTGCAGGGGCCACTATGGAGCATAATACCGTGTACAGTGGCCACTGTGGAGCATAATACCGTGTGCATGGGCCAATATGGAGCATAATACTGTGTGCAGGGGCCAATATGGGGCATAATACCATGTGCAGGGGCCACTAGGGAGCATAAAACTGTGTGCAGGGGTTGCTGTAGAACATAATACCGTGTGCAGTGGCCACTGCGGGGCATAATACTGTGTGCAGGGGCCACTATGGAGCATAATACCGTGTGCAGGGGCCGCTGCGAGGCATAATACCGTGTGCAGGGGCTGCTGTGGAACATTATAGTGTGTGTAAATGGGGCGCTATAAACAGGTGCTATGGCGCCTGTTTATATTATACGCTGTCTGTTTAAAGTGACAGTGTGATGTAATTCCAGCCTTGTCACATACTGTAGACATGTACAGGGCGAGGCTGTAGTTACATTACATGGCCGCTATAAGATGAATGACACTATGTAAACAGAGAAGCGGTCACGGCGCTTACACAGGTACCACGGTTCATTCAAAAAGCTGATCAGTGGGGGTCCTGGGTTTTTGAGCCCCACTGATTAGTTTATTAATGACCTGGAAAACCTTTTAATTAGTAAACACCTGGGGCATTATTAATAAGGGGCACTATTTATACAGGGTACACACGGACATTATTAATATAAAGATGCACTTAGGGGTATTATTCATTATGGTGGGTTATATCATATATTTTATAATTGGGGTAGCAGCAGGATGGGTGTGCAGGTGAGGACAATGTGGGTCGGATGCCTGGAAAAGTGAGGAGACAAAGATGTCTGTGCTGCAAACTTTACAGAGACTGGAAGAAGTGGTCATGGCGGTCCGGAGGGAAGAGAAGTGAAATGTGACCGATTAGTCAGAGACGTCACCGGTAAGTCACAGAATATTACTGCCCTGTATTCACCTAAATGATAGAGGATAAATACCTGAGTGATGGGGGTCTGTCTGCTGAGACCCCCACTGAGCCTGAGAATTGGGTTTTTTCCCCCCACTGGGTGGGAATTCAACCTGACCGCAGCCATATATATAGGTGTCACTTGGTGGATGGACAAACCCGCGTGGCTCTCATTCCCTTCGATGAGAGTGCCGAAGATACCAGAAGTCCAGTACTCAGCTATCTGCGGGGCTCCTATTATAGAGAATGGAGGCCACGGGGGCTCGTCCATCCACCAAGCAGAAGATGTGTGAAGTTATTGTCATTGTTAATGCCGTGTTGTTGATCTGATACTGAAGTAATACAGGAAGAAGAAGTCTTTTAAACTGTTTCATAAGTTTGTGTATTGTGTACATTGTGAGGCGTTAACAGTGTGTTAAACTAGTAGCATGGAAACTCAATTTTTTTTTTTTTTTGGGGGGGGGGGGCGTCTTTCTATAGTCCGCCTCAGGCAGCAAAGAGGCTAGGTTCACCACTGACTGTATGGCCTCCTCATGCCGTTTCCACTGGGTCACTCTGCGTCCTCCTCATGCTGCTGCCACCAGGTCACTGTATGGCTTCCACATGCCACAGCCACTGTTTGCCATCCTCATGCCACTGCCACCGGGTCACTGTATGGCCTCTTCATGCCGCTGCCACTGGATCACTGTATGGCAGCCTCATGCTGTTTCCACTGGGTCACTATGCATCCTCCTCATGCTGCTGCCACCGGGTCACTGTATGGCCTCCTCATGCAGCTGCCACTGAGTCTCTGTATGCCCTCCTCATGCCGTTGCCACCGGGTCACTGTATGGCCTCCTCATGTTGCTGCCACTTGGTCACTGTATGGCCTCCTCATGCTGCTGCCACCTCCACATTATGTCACCTTGCCACTCTGTGGCCTCCTCATGCTGCTGCCACCTCCACATTATGTCGCCTTGCCACTCTGTAGACATATATGTGGAATTGGCAGACGATGGTGTGAAAGGAGTGCGCTCTTTCACTCTACAGTAGGATGTTGGGCCTCTGCATGGTTCTTTCTACCTGGGACTAACATGGACCTGTAAGGCTAAGTTCACACTTCAGTTAGATGGTCAGTTTTGGCACCGAAACTGTCCAAATAAGTGTGCAGCGGTTCTAAGAGCGACGCCTGTCATGTGTGTGTCATTCTGACTCACAGTATTGTTTGACTACCACAGTAGTGTCCCTATGCTTGTTACTGCAATGCACAGTGTTCTACTCCACTATACAGGCTCTCTGAAGCCAGGAAATAGCTGTTTTATAGCGATATTCGCTGCGAAATAATTCGGATCAAAGCAAATGTTTTTGGAACTTCGAATATTAGCTCCAAATCGGACTTTTGAGAAATTCGCTCAATTCTAGTCTTCAGATCTAGAATTCTGACCTTCTAACACCGGTAATAATGAACCGCAGGAACTTCAGAGTTAATGTCCATAATATGTGAGCAATAAAGCGGCGATGTTACGCCAATCTGCACACGGCCCTAAACATCACATTAGTTAGATATAGAGATTATAATTATTCATTAGCAATACAATTTTTATTGGGGAATAGAAAATTCTATTCTTATGTAAGCCCCTATATCATCAATTTGTTGCCGTATTTCTGAGACTTTGGCATTTCTTTAACCACCTGCCCCTGTAAATATATATATATGTGTGTGGTATGAAGGAAGTCCTCACATCTGGCAGGTTTTTGGACAGTACATTTGTTTGCAAGCAGGGGTTACTTGATCTCGCACTTTAGCTGCAAGTTTGATTTTTTTGTGCAATTTTTGCTTGTAATCTCTGCTGCAAAGTTGCATGAAGGTGGTTGTATATATGAAAGATTAGGTTGTGTTTGTATATATGGTATTCTGTGCAATCTCAAAGTTAGATTTCAGTATCACAGTCACAGTTTGCTAGGTGCAGTATAGATGTGTAACATATTAGTGAATGACAGCAGTACTGCTTGTCTTCTGTATCAGTGTTTTTGAGAGTACGAGCTCTTGTTGTAGTTGATGTTTGCGGTATATATACATTGTGTACACCTTGATCTATTATTTTATATGTGTTTTGTGTGTGAATGTGATTGAATAGGAGTTTTAGGTGCAAATATGTGTTTTAATGTATTTTTTTAAATTATTTCTGTTTGTCACAAAGTTACATGAAGGTGGACGTGGCATTTGATAACCCATTGAGACACGTGTAATCTCCAGGTTGTCTACTTTCAAGAAATATACAGTATAGGGTTTAGAGGTTCACTTACTGTCACAGTGTGTAATCCCTACATTTTATAGGATGATACTTTTTTAACATTTCCAGCTTCAAAGCAGATTTTTGTTCTTTCCAGTTCTGGTGATTTTATGAAGACATGTACATAGTGATATGTACAGTACATACAGGCGTAGTCCTTAGTGATATGTACATACAGTAGTCCTTAGTGATATGTACATACAGGTGTAATCCTTAGTGATATGTACATACAGTAGTCCTTAGTGATATGTACATACAGGTGTAGGCCTTAGTGATATGTACATACAGGCGTAGTCCTTAGTGATATGTACATACAGGCGTAGTCCTTAGTGATATGTACATACAGGCGTAGTCCTTAGTGATATGTACATACAGGTGTAATCCTTAGTGATATGTACATACAGGTGTAGGCCTTAGTGATATGTACATACAGGCGTAGCCCTTAGTGATATGTACATACAGGCGTAGGCCTTAGTGATATGTACATACAGGTGTAGTCCTTAGTGATATGTACATACAGGTGTAGTCCTTAGTGATATGTACATACAGGCGTAGGCCTTAGTGATATGTACATACAGGCATAGTCCTTAGTGATATGTACATACAGGCGTAGGCCTTAGTGATATGTACATACAGGCGTAGTCCTTAGTGATATATACATACAGGTGTAGTCCTTAGTGGTATGTACATACAGGCGTAGGCCTTAGTGATATGTACATACAGGTGTAGGATTTAGTGATATGTACATACAGGTGTAGGCCTTAGTGATATGTACATATAGGTGTAGTCCTTAGTGATATGTACATACAGGTGAAGTCCTTAGTGATATGTACATACAGGTGTAGTCCTTAGTGATATATACATACAGGTGTAGTCCTTAGTGATATGTACATACAGGCGTAGGCCTTAGTGATATGTACATACAGGCGTAGGCCTTAGTGATATGTACATACAGGCGTAGTCCTTAGTGATATGTACATACAGGCGTAGTCCTTAGTGATATGTACATACAGGCGTAGCCCTTAGTGATATGTACATACAGGTGTAGTCCTTAGTGATATATACATACAGGTGTAGTCCTTAGTGATATGTACATACAGGCGTAGGCCTTAGTGATATGTACATACAGGCGTAGGCCTTAGTGATATGTACATACAGGTGTAGTCCTTAGTGATATGTACATACAGGCGTAGGCCTTAGTGATATGTACATACAGGTGTAGGCCTTAGTGATATGTACATACAGGCGTAGTCCTTAGTGATACGTACATACAGTCGTAGTCCTTAGTGATATGTACATACAGGCGTAGGCCTTATTGATACGTACACACAGGCATAGGCCTTAGTGATACGTACACACAGGCGTAGTCCTTGGTGATACGTACACACAGGTGTAGTAGTCCTTAGTGATATGTAGACACAGGCGTAATCCTTAGTGATATGTACATACAGGCGTAGTCCTTAGTGATGATATGTACATACAGGCGTAGTCCTTAGTGATATGTACATACAGGCGTAGTCCTTGGTGATACGTACACACAGGAGTAATCCTTAGTGATATGTACATACAGGTGTAGTCCTTAGTGATATGTACATACAGGCGTAGTCCTTAGTGATGATATGTACATACAGGCGTAGTCCTTAGTGATATGTACATACAGGCGTAGTCCTTGGTGATACGTACACACAGGTGTAATCCTTAGTGATATGTACATACAGGCGTAGGCCTTAGCGATATATACATACAGGCGTAATCCTTAGTGATATGTACATACAGGCGTAGTCCTTAGTGATATGTACATACAGGCGTAGTCCTTAGTGATATGTACATACAGGCGAAGTCCTTAGTGATATGTGTATACAGGTAAAGGCCTTAGTGATATGTACATACAGGCGTAGTCCTTAGTGATATGTACATACAGGTGTAGGCCTTAGTGATATGTACATACAGGCGTAGGCCTTAGTGATATGTACATACAGGCGTAGTCCTTAGTGATGATATGTACATACAGGCGTAGTCCTTGGTGATACGTACACACAGGCGTAATCCTTAGTGATATGTACATACAGGCGTAGTCCTTAGTGATATGTACATACAGGCGTAGGCCTTAGCGATATGTACATACAGGCGTAAACCTTAGTGATACGTACATACAGGTGTAGTCCTTAGTGATATGTACATAAAGGCGTAGTCCTTAGTGATGATATGTACATACAGGCGTAGTCCTTAGTGATATGTACATACAGGCGTAGTCCTTGGTGATACGTACACACAGGCGTAATCCTTAGTGATATGTACATAGAGGCGTAGTCCTTAGTGATATGTACATACAGGCGTAGGCCTTAGCGATATGTACATACAGGCGTAATCCTTAGTGATACGTACATACAGGTGTAGTCCTTAGTGATATGTACATAAAGGCGTAGCCCTTAGTGATATGTACATACAGGTGTAGGCCTTAGTGATATGTACATACAGGCGTAGTCCTTAGTGATATGAACATACAGGCGTAGTCCTTAGTGATATGTACATACAGGTGTAGGCCTTAGTGATATGTACATAAAGGCGTAGTCCTTAGTGATGATATGTACATACAGGCGTAGTCCTTAGTGATATGTACATACAGGCGTAGTCCTTGGTGATACGTACACACAGGCGTAATCCTTAGTGATATGTACATACAGGCGTAGTCCTTAGTGATATGTACATACAGGCGTAGGCCTTAGCGATATGTACATACAGGCGTAATCCTTAGTGATACGTACATACAGGTGTAGTCCTTAGTGATATGTACATAAAGGCGTAGCCCTTAGTGATATGTACATACAGGTGTAGGCCTTAGTGATATGTACATACAGGCGTAGTCCTTAGTGATATGTACATACAGGCGTAGGCCTTAGTGATATGTACATACAGGTGTAGTCCTTAGTGATATGTACATACAGGCGTAGTCCTTAGTGATATGTACATACAGGCGTAGGCCTTAGCGATATGTACATACAGGCGTAAACCTTAGTGATACGTACATACAGGTGTAGTCCTTAGTGATATGTACATAAAGGCGTAGTCCTTAGTGATGATATGTACATACAGGCGTAGTCCTTAGTGATATGTACATACAGGCGTAGTCCTTGGTGATACGTACACACAGGCGTAATCCTTAGTGATATGTACATAGAGGCGTAGTCCTTAGTGATATGTACATACAGGCGTAGGCCTTAGCGATATGTACATACAGGCGTAATCCTTAGTGATACGTACATACAGGTGTAGTCCTTAGTGATATGTACATAAAGGCGTAGCCCTTAGTGATATGTACATACAGGTGTAGGCCTTAGTGATATGTACATACAGGCGTAGTCCTTAGTGATATGAACATACAGGCGTAGTCCTTAGTGATATGTACATACAGGTGTAGGCCTTAGTGATATGTACATAAAGGCGTAGTCCTTAGTGATGATATGTACATACAGGCGTAGTCCTTAGTGATATGTACATACAGGCGTAGTCCTTGGTGATACGTACACACAGGCGTAATCCTTAGTGATATGTACATACAGGCGTAGTCCTTAGTGATATGTACATACAGGCGTAGGCCTTAGCGATATGTACATACAGGCGTAATCCTTAGTGATACGTACATACAGGTGTAGTCCTTAGTGATATGTACATAAAGGCGTAGCCCTTAGTGATATGTACATACAGGTGTAGGCCTTAGTGATATGTACATACAGGTGTAGGCCTTAGTGATATGTACATACAGGCGTAGTCCTTAGTGATATGTACATACAGGCGTAGTCCTTAGTGATATGTACATACAGGCGTAGTCCTTAGTGATATGTACACACAGGTGTAGTCCTTAGTGATATGTACATACAGGCGTAGTCCTTAGTGATATGTACATACAGGCGTAGTCCTTAGTGATATGTACACACAGGCGTAATCCTTAGTGATATGTACATACAGGCGTAGTCCTTAGTGATATGTACATACAGGCGTAGGCCTTAGCGATATGTACATACAGGCGTAATCCTTAGTGATACGTACATACAGGTGTAGTCCTTAGTGATATGTACATAAAGGCGTAGCCCTTAGTGATATGTACATACAGGTGTAGGCCTTAGTGATATGTACATACAGGCGTAGTCCTTAGTGATATGTACACACAGGCGTAATCCTTAGTGATATGTACATACAGGCGTAGTCCTTAGTGATATGTACATACAGGCGTAGGCCTTAGCGATATGTACATACAGGCGTAATCCTTAGTGATACGTACATACAGGTGTAGTCCTTAGTGATATGTACATAAAGGCGTAGTCCTTAGTGATATGTACATACAGGTGTAGTCCTTAGTGATATGTACATACAGGCGTAGTCCTTAGTGATATGTACATACAGGTGTAGGCCTTAGTGACATGTACATACAGGTGTAGGCCTTAGTGATATGTACATACAGGCGTAGGCCTTAGTGATATGTACATACAGGTGTAGTCCTTAGTGATATGTACATACAGGTGTAGTCCTTAGTGATATGTACACACAGGCGTAATCCTTAGTGATATGTACATACAGGTGTAGGCCTTAGTGATATGTACATACAGGCGTAGGCCTTAGTGATATGTACATACAGGCGTAGGCCTTAGTGATATGTACATACAGGCGTAGGATTTAGTGATACGTACATACAGGTGTAGGCCTTAGTGATATGTACATACAGGTGTAGTCCTTAGTGATATGTACATACAGGTGTAGTCCTTAGTGATATGTACATACAGGTGTAGTCCTTAGTGATATGTACATACAGGTGTAGGCCTTAGTGATACGTACATACAGGCGTAGTCCTTAGTGATATGTACATACAGGCGAAGTCCTTAGTGATATGTACATACAGGTGTAGGCCTTAGTGATATGTACATACAGGTGTAGTCCTTAGTGATATGTACATACAGGCGTAGGCCTTAGTGATATGTACATACAGGTGTAGGCCTTAGTGATATGTACATACAGGCGTAGTCCTTAGTGATATGTACATACAGTCGTAGTCCTTAGTGATATGTACATACAGGCGTAGGCCTTAGTGATACGTACACACAGGCGTAGGCCTTAGTGATACGTACACACAGGCGTAGTCCTTAGTGATACGTACACACAGGCGTAGTCCTTGGTGATACGTACACACAGGTGTAGTAGTCCTTAGTGATATGTAGACACAGGCGTAATCCTTAGTGATATGTACATACAGGCGTAGTCCTTAGTGATGATATGTACATACAGGCGTAGTCCTTAGTGATATGTACATACAGGCGTAGTCCTTGGTGATACGTACACACAGGCGTAATCCTTAGTGATATGTACATACAGGCGTAGTCCTTAGTGATGATATGTACATACAGGCGTAGTCCTTAGTGATATGTACATACAGGCGTAGTCCTTGGTGATACGTACACACAGGTGTAATCCTTAGTGATATGTACATACAGGCGTAGTCCTTAGTGATATGTACATACAGGCGTAGGCCTTAGCGATATATACATACAGGCGTAGTCCTTAGTGATATGTACATACAGGCGTAGTCCTTAGTGATATGTACATACAGGCGTAGGCCTTAGCGATATATACATACAGGCGTAATCCTTAGTGATATGTACATACAGGCGTAGTCCTTAGTGATATGTACATACAGGTGTAGTCCTTAGTGATATGTACATACAGGCGTAGCCCTTACTGATATGTACATACAGGCGTAGCCCTTACTGATATGTACATGCAGGCGTAATCGTTAGTGATATGTACATACAGGCGTAGGCCTTAGTGATATGTACATACAGGCGTAGGCCTTAGTGATATGTACATACAGGCGTAGTCCTTAGTGATATGTACATACAGGCGTAGGCCTTAGTGATATGTACATACAGGCGTAGTCCTTAGTGATATGTACATACAGGCGTAATCCTTAGTGATATGTACATAGAGGCGTAGTCCTTAGTGATATGTACATACAGGCGTAGTCCTTAGTGATATGTACATACAGGTGTAGTCCTTAGTGATATGTACATACAGGCGTAGGCTTTAGTGATATGTACATACAGGCGTAGACCTTAGTAATATGAATGACCTCTGCACATGTTGAACTCTTGTTTTTAGGAGTTTGGTGCAGATAACTTTTTGTTTGGTTTCCACTTTTAGCAACTAATATAAATTATTTGCATTTTTTTTTTTTTTTATAAAACATTCACTTTAAATCAAAATTGCATGAAGGTGCCTTTTCACATACAGTACCAAGTGGCATTGTAACAATGTTGCAGGTGTCTACTTTCAGAAATTATTTAGGTATGGGGGGAAGGGGTTAGTATAATTTTTAATGTTGCAATTTAGGGTTCATTTGTCCATCTCAAAACTGTGAAAATTGCCCTGGCTACTGGAGGTGCAAAAGGGTTTTCCGGGATAAACAATTTTTTTTTATATGAGACCTGGAAAGGTAAAAAAAAAAAAATGATACTCACCTGTCCACGGTGCTCCGGTGTCTCCCAGCATGCTCCGGTCTTGCTGCTCTGATGTTTTCTTCCAGCAGAAGTCCCTGCCACACGTAACCGCTGAGCTCAATCAGAAGCCTCAGGAAAGGACACAGGACATCGGTACCTCTGACGTTCCATGTCCTTTCCTTAGGCCACTGATTGTCCTCAGTGGTCAAGTGCAGTGAGGACTTCCGCCAAAACAAGACACCGCAGGTGCAAGACTGGCCAGCGCTAGGTGACACCAGAGCACCAGGTACAGGCATTGTTTTTTTTTTTCACCTTCCTGACCTCATATAAAAAAAAATTATCTGGACAACCCCATTAAATTGCCATCCAAGCTCATTTATTTCCAGAAATGTGCATTCTTGAAGTTTCATGGCCACTGTGAGAGCATAAACCTAGAGGGCACTAGGGAGCGACCCAAAGCCGGGCTTGAAAAGGTCCTCAGTCACACTTAAGAGGGGGGCGTAACTCCAGAGGGAGTGGATACAGCAGCAGAGCTGTTGTGGCGACCTGCAGGAAGCAGGGAGTGTGGAACCAGCCAAGGACTGGGTTCCAAAAGAGGACTTTTGGCTTGAGCTGAGCATGAGTCAGGCTACTTGTTGCCCCAGAGGCTAGATAGAGGTCAGGCAGTAAGTTAGTGCCCTAAATGTGGCCCAGGCTGTTTGTTTCTGTACCATTTTAAGCTGAAATAAAGCCATTTGCTTTAGACTAGTGTAGCCCTATTTGGGGGGGGTATGAGTATTATCCCTCCCGCAACAGACTCTGGCGCTGACCTGTGTGTATAATGGGACCTGAAGCCTTCGCTGAAGGGAAGAGTGGGAACATATATGAAATATATCAGTGCCTCCACCCAGGATAGAGCCTCTGTAAAAAAAAAAGAGAGGGTCCTTTTCGGGGAAACAACCAAAAAAAAAAGAAAAAAAACAAAAAAAAAAAACAGCAAAAAAACAAAAAAAAAAAAAAAAAAAAAAAAAAAACAAAAAAATAAAAAAAAAAATTTAAAAAAAAAAAAAGGGAAAAAAAAAAAATATATAAATTTTCTAAAAACACCACAAAACCAAAAAAACCCCCCCAGCCCCCACCCCCTTTAGTTTTAAACCCCGGGATATAAATATAGATATATAGGGAAAGTGCAGTGCACAATACCCCCAGGCAACAGAAGGGGTGGGGGGGCCCCCGTGGGTGACTGTGGATCCTCGGATTCTTCCAGGAGATGACAGACAGCCGATCAGGAGATGATGATGATGGTGAGATTCTTCACAGGCCGCAAACAGGGCGACGGTGACGGCAGTAGATGCAGGCCTGACTACCCTAACACTGAGTCCTTAACCTGCCAGCTAAACTACTAGTGCCACCGGGCCTCTAACTAGCTAGTTGGCCTTCGGAAGCCTAACCTATCACTGCCCTGAACTATATATATATATGGATCCCTAACTACAGTTACTAGCTAGGTCCTGTGAGTATATAGGGGGTAACACATACCTAACTATATACTGTGAAGTAAAGAGGAACCAGTGGCTCTTAGACTCCCCCAGACATAACATGTCTGGCTCAGCAGCTCTGCTCACATCTCTCCCCCCAGCAGCTCTGCCTCACATGTGTCTGACTCACTGTATTTACAAAACAAAACTTGCACTAAATGCCTGGGGTCTCTGAAGCCAAACTGCAGGGGCAAAGAAGCCAGATACATTATATACTAGTAGAAATGGCAGTTCCCTACACTCTCCCTCTGGTGAAATCTTTACGTCACGTCAAAGACATACAAAGTCATAGTATACAGTCAACATTACCAATGACAATATCAATATGGTTGCTTTTGCATTTACAGAGTCACAACAGGTTAATAGGTATACATGCCAGCAGGAGCGAAAATTGGTAACATATTGACCAAAGTGGACACTGCACCCACCCAAGCATGGTATAAATGAGGCTGAGTAGTAAATCTGGGGTCCCCCAAACTATCATATGTCAGCATAGGTGGAGGGTGTCTAATTCTCTCTCCTCTCCGTACCTCTCTCTGAGGTAAACTAGCATGTCCAGGCCCTAAACTAGGGTTGTCTGCCATGGGAGGGGATGGTGCTGGTGGCGTAGGAGAGCTAGATCCCTGCTCATCTGTAGACACAGATCTAGGTACGAATTCTGGAGTTTGAGGGTTCATAGGTCTCCCTGAAGGAGAAGATACTGGTGATCTAGGAACTTCAGGAGCCACAGTCCAATCACTCTCAGGAGTTTCAGGAAGGTCAGGTGGAATATCGGCTAAGGACTGTGGAGAATCGCAGGCCGAGCCATCATTGGAGATATCCATACCATCAATCTGAGGTACAGGCAACAAATGATTTCTATGCCAAGTCCTGATCCTCCCGTCCTGTCCTTTTATCTTGTAGACTGGTATTCCAGGCAACCGATCTACCACTGTAAAGAGTTCACTCCGCCATCGATCAGCCAGCTTATGTTTTGCAGATGCTCCCAAATTCCGTAGCAGAACATGGTCCCCAGGGTTCAATTCTCGGTATCTTACTCGAAGATCAAATCTCCTTTTATTTCCTTCATTCACTTTGGCCGCATTTTCCTCAGCCAGCTGATAAGCACTCTTAAGCGTTTCTTTCAAACGTGCCACGTATCGGTAATGATCTCGATGACTGATACCATCGGTAGAGACTCCCAACAAGATGTCAATAGGTAGCCTAGGCTCTCTTCCAAACATCAGAAAGTATGGTGAATATCCTGTGCTCTCGTGCCTTGTACTATTATAGGCATGCACCATAGCCTCCACTTTTCGACTCCAGGATCGCTTATCCTCAATTCGTAAGGTACCAAGCATATCAAGTAAAGTCCTGTTAAATCTTTCAGGAAGGGCATCTCCCTCTGGATGGTAAGGCGTCGTCCGACTTTTGCGGATGTTCAACAACTGAAGTAACTCTTTGATCAGGTTACTCTCAAAATCCTGGCCTTGATCAGAATGCAACCGGTGTGGTAAGCCATAATGGATAAAATACTTTTCCCAAAGCACTCTTGCAACAGTGACTGCTTTTTGATCCTTAGTCGGAAAAGCTTGAGCATATCGTGTGAAGTGATCAGTCACCACCAATACATTTCCAAATCCTCTGGAGTCGTTGTCAATACAAAGGAAGTCTATGCAGACAAGATCCATGGGGCCCGAACTCTTCAAGTGTCCCATGAAGGCCGCTCGAACCGGGACAGTCTTCCTCTGCAAACATCTGCGACAGCACCTACACAGACGAGTCACGGTATCTCTCATTTTGGGCCAGTAGAATCGGTCTTGTATTAGGCCATAAGTCTTCTCAGGTCCCAAATGACCATGATAATCATGAAGACTTCGGAAAATCATCTTCTGAAAGCAGCTTGGAATAACTAGTTGGCGCCTTCCAGGGTGATCATGATACAGCACCACACGATAAAGTAGGCCATTGTCTATTTCAAACTTCTCCCAATCTCGTAGAAGTTGACTGCATTCAGAGGGTAGGGATGTCTTTAACATTTCTCTGTCTTGAGAACTCACTGCTTGATAAAGAGGTCCAATTAAAGGATCAGTCTTTTGACTCCAGATCATTCGCTTTGAAGATATAGAACAACTCTCAAAGGATCCTAAAGCGGCAGGGTAGGCAAACATGTCTGGTACAGCTTCGGGACCTCCCCCAATAGAGTCAATAAGCCGAGTTTCAGAAAAGGCTACTCGGTCTTCAACTACAGCAGCCATGGCACACAAAGCTCCTACTCCAGGACTTGGCACTTCTTCCCATTCATCCACTATTTCCGGACTAGGTAATCCAGGCCGTCTTGATAGAGCATCTGCCCCAATGTTCTTAGGCCCCGATTTATACTTGAGTGTGAATTGGTAGTTGGATAAAGCTGCCAACCAGCGATGTCCTGTAGCATCGAGTTTAGCGGTTGACAAAACGTATGTCAGTGGATTGTTGTCTGTTCTTACTTCAAACGTGGCTCCGTATAAATAGTCATGTAATTTATCAACAATGGCCCACTTGAGCGCCAAAAACTCCAATTTATGTACTGGATAATTTTTCTCGCTGGGAGAAAGACTTCAACTTATGAAAGCTATGGGCCGTAACCCGGCCGGGTATTCTTGGTGCAGCACGCCACCTAATCCTTCAAAGCTGGCATCTACATGTAGCACATATGGCTTCTGTGCATCAGCATAAGCCAGAACGGGAGCTTCTGTCAATTTCTTCTTCAACAACTTAAATGCTTCTTCACAATCCGCAGTCCACCTATCGCCAAAAAGGCTTTTGGAAGACCCTTTCTTCTTTCCCGGATCTCCTGCATCACTCTTCAACAGGTCGAGGAGGGCTCGAGCAATTTTTGAATATCCTTCCACAAATCGTCGATAGAATCCACAAAACCCCAAGAAAGATTGCAACTCCGTAATATTTTGCGGTCGGGGCCAATTCACCACAGCTTCAATCTTACCAGGATCGGTAGCAACTCCTTCAGCAGAAACAATATGACCTACATAAGTGACCGAAGATCTACAAAATTTGCATTTGTCAGCCGACAACTTCAGCCCCTCTTCTTTTAAGCGATGGAGTACTCTCATGAGTCGTTCTTCATGTTCTTCCAGCGTCTTTCCAAACACAATAATGTCATCAAGATATACAAGGCATTCCCGGGGCACTAAATCACCTAACACTCTTTCCATCAACCTTTGGAACGTTGCTGGCGCACCTTTTGTACCTTGCGGCATACGAGTGAACTGAAAGAAACCCAAGGGGCATATGAAAGCTGTCTTTTCCTGATCCTCAGGTGCCATTGGGACTTGATAGTATCCCGATCTTAGGTCCAGCACTGTGAACCAACAGTTTCCATTCAGAGCTTCCAGAGCTTCTTCAATTCTCGGCAGTGTATACTGATCAGGTAAGGTTCTCCGGTTCAGAGTTCTGTAATCCACACATAGGCGAATTGCTCCAGATTTTTTTTCTTACCACCACAATAGGTGAGGCATAGGGGCTCTTACTGTCCACAATGATCCCCTGACCTTTCATTTGCTGTAGAGTCTGTCTTAACTCATCAACATCCTTTGGAGCAACTCTCCGTGGTCGCTCCCGGAAGGGAGTAGAATCGGTCAATCGGAAAGTGTGTTGAGCACTTTTAGCACAACCTACATCCATATCATCCATGGAGAACACTTCCGATAATTCAGACAACTTCTGTGTCAGTCGCTGATTCCAGGCCTCTGGTAAATGTGGATCACTCAAGTCAAGATTGAGATTAGGGATTGCATCTCGGATTTGAATCCTGCACACTTCAGCGTATGGATTTACTCCAAGCACAGGGTAGCAGTGGGCCACATTCTGGAATGGTCCAATTACGATCGGATGCGGTGAACAGTTCCTCACTGTCACACAGGTAGATAACTCCACTTTATTTCTCCAGTCCTTTCTCTCTGGGATCACCATCCAGCCATTCTGGTTAATCATTTCTTCAGGGGTTTCCATAAGGACATAACTCCCCCCTTCAAGCAAATCGGGAGCAATGCTGGAGGCTACTCTCAGAATTCTCTCCCCGCCGGCAGGAACTTCCACGGTTCTCTCACCGATATGATATACCATTCCATGTCGATAGCCAGTAGACAGGGCATCACAGAGTTCTCTAAGATCAGAAGATATATTCACCGGCTGAGCTGCAGGGTTCCAATCTCTTCCAAGAAACTTCTGAAAAGCATAATGCACTGCGGGACAATTAGTGCCAAGTATCACAGGAGCTGCACAAGAATCCCCTGTATCAGGACAGACAAGAGCCGTAATCTTCATGGGAGCGACACTCTGATCTTCTAATTCAGGGACAGCTATAACTACTTGTAGGCTGCCATCTACAGGATATGATCCTGAATTAAGCCCCCACAATTTCATTTGTCCTGTAGACTGAAGAGGTATATCCCTCAGATACTTTTGGTAGAACGAGCGATAAATCAGGGTCACTTGAGATCCTGTATCAAACAGGGCAGGAGCGGCATGACCATTGACAGTGACTTTGACAACGGACCTGGAGCCCGCGATAGCGCCTCTGGTCTTTACTCGGCCCGCCTTCCTTTGGTGTCTTTGATTCTGAATAGAGAAGACAGCACTGTGTCCCAATCCCTCACTGTCCTCCGTACACCGTCTGGCAGTATGACCCGTCTGACCACATTTATAACAGGTTCTAGCATCCTTCCTCCGTTGAGTGGCAGTGGGTGGAGTGGCGGACTGTCTAAGTTCTGACCGCTCCGCTGGTTTGTCCTTGTTTGAATTAGGAACAACATCTTCTTTAGAGATGCTTTTCGCTTTCTTAGGGGTACTAAAACTAATGTCAGCTTCTTGTTTCTTCACTAACTTCATTAAGTCAGGAAATGGAAGGACTCTATCAGATAGTAAGACCTTGAGTACTTGAGCAAGAGGATGATGAGGTTGTAACCCTCTCACCAACTGACTGGTTCTCATAGCGTCTACCTCTGAAGTAGATATAGCTGCGTGGTACACCAGACGTGAAAGAAGTAGCTGTAAACGGTTAATAAAAGTAGAGACATTTTCCCCTTCTTTTTGACGAACCATTCGGTAATCAGCAACCATCTGGGCAAGGTCATAGTATGGCTCAAAGTGATCAGACAGTACTTGTATATAGTCCAATGCACTCACTCCTTCATGAGAGTCTCTGTACAAGCGGATCAATTCTGCAGCAGGAGACCGCAAACTTTCACTGATACGCTGCCGCTTGCCTTCTTCAGAGCAAGACCATTCCTTCAGGCATTGGAGAGTATGTTCTTTCCATATCTCAAAGTTTTCCTCCCCTTGTGGTACTGGGACATTACCAGAGAATACTTTTAGTTTCTTGTAGTGAGTGGCCTGCAGGCCCTGAGCTAACATTTCAGTCAGCCTGGCTAAAGTGCTAATAGCACTGTCACTAGAGGAACTGCTAGCGACGGCCATACTGGGGGGGGTAACTGGCTGAGCGGGGTTCTTCCTTTACCTGAACCAGGGGAGGAACAGGCGGTCGGTAATCCCATGTAGTAGCTAGTGGGAGGTTCCCCTCTGAGCTATATCGCTTCTCCATATCAATGATTATTCCCACTTCTAAATCTCAGCAGTGCCTCCAAATGTAGCCCTATTTGGGGGGGGTATGAGTATTATCCCTCCCGCAACAGACTCTGGCGCTGACCTGTGTGTATAATGGGACCTGAAGCCTTCGCTGAAGGGAAGAGTGGGAACATATATGAAATATATCGGGGCCTCCACCCAGGATAGAGCCTCTGTATTACAGGGAGGATCTCTTCCTGGGACTTACCCATGAAGTACAGTTAGTAGCCTTAACAAGGATCACTGTACTAATCTCACAGTCTGAAGAATACATACAGATACCACATAAGGTTATAACAGTAGCTTTATAAGAATCAACAGGGTAATAATACATACATAAAATATACTCAGAACACAGCAATACTACAACAACCAGCAAGTCCTCAACCGTCTTAGGTTATATACCCGGGTATATATATATAGATATATAGCAAGAGTCCAGTGCACAATACCTCCAGGCAACAGAAGAGATGCAGGGGCCCCTGTGGATGACTGTGGATCCTCGGATTCTTCCAGGAGATGACAGACAGCCGATCAGGAGATGATGATGATGATGGTGAGATTCTTCACAGGCCGCAAACAGGGCGACGGTGACGGCAGTAGATGCAGGCCTGACTACCCTAACACTGAGTCCTTAACCTGCCAGCTAAACTACTAGTGCCACCGGGCCTCTAACTAGCTAGTTGGCCTTCGGAAGCCTAACCTATCACTGCCCTGAACTATATATATATAGGATCCCTAACTACAGTTACTAGCTAGGTCCTGTGAGTATATAGGGGGTAACACATACCTAACTATATACTGTGAAGTAAAGAGGAACCAGTGGCTCTTAGACTCCCCCAGACATAACATGTCTGGCTCAGCAGCTCTGCTCACATCTCCCCCCCCCCCCCCCCCCCCCCCCCCCCCCCCCCCCCCCCCCATATAACCAAAACAAAACACACACCAAACCCCCCCCCCCCCCCCCCCCCCCCCCCCCCCCAACAACCAACAACCAAAAAAAAAAACAAAAACCCCCCCCCCCCCCCCCCACCCCCCCCCCCCCCCCCCCCCCCCCCCCCCCCCCCCCCCCCCCCCCCCCGCCCCCCCCCCCCCCCCCCCCCCCACCCCCCCCCCCCCCCCACAACCCCCCAAGACGGGGGCAGGGGGCAAAACAAAACCACCCAACCCCCCAAACAAAGAGGCAGCCGACCCCCACCACCCCCAAGGCCCCACCCCCCCCACCCCCAAAAGAAAAAAAGAAAACCAAAAAAAAAAAGGAAAAAAAAAAAAAAAAAAAAAAAACACAAAAGAAAAACCAAGAAGGGAATGTATTTTATAAACACACCCCCACCCACCACAAAAAAGCCCCCGCCAAAGACAAAAAAAAAAAAAATAATAAAAGAAGCAGAATACAAAAAATATAATATAAAAGACCCGGCCCCCCCATTTTGTTTTTTCTCGGGGAGACACAAAAAAAAACTCGTTTTTGTATCCCCCCAAAAATTAACTGTTTTGTGAAAACATGTGTACATGTGCCCCCAGAAGATAGTAAAAAGTTGCTGCCGGTTGAACCCAAGGTTGCTGTGGAATATTGTGTAATCTTGTTATTAAACCATGGATAAGAAAAAGAAAATTTCAGTTTGTAAGAAAGCAGAAAAGCTGTGCACAAGTGTGTCTTTGCAGCAGTCTCAAGGCAGAGAGACACAAAACCCGGAACAGAGCATGTGGAGTGCAAGTAAAAATAATGGGTTGCATGACGGTGACTCAGTGTTTCTGAAGCACCTCTGTTCTATGATGGAATATGTCCCTGCTGACTGTGTCTCATACTTGAGTGCATGAAAGAGCCAAAGATGAAAATATTATGGTGCAGCAGCTTCAAGATGAGATTAAAACAATCAGGTTCATTGATGAGGATGAAATATCTGATTGGAAATGTCAACTTGAGGTATCAGAAAAAGAGAACCTTAAGATTAAGAAAGAGCTTGACTCTATGAAGAGGTTATATCCTAGTCATTGTGAAAATGTGGTACTGGGTTTGCCTGGAATGGACTGTGTCACTAAGAAGGAGTTTGTTGAAATGAAATGTGCTCTATCTAATAAAGTTATACAGAGCGTAGAGCAAAAACAAGTGCTTGAGAAGCAATTGCAGGATTTAAAGGAGCAGCATGTCCAAGACTCCATTGCCAAAGAGAGTGTCATTGAAAAATTAAGAGATGACCTTGAAACTGCTAAACATGAGAGAAGTGAATTTTTGCAGTGTCAGTCAGAATGTTTGGATGACCAAGTCAGGAAGTGTGAAAAACTTTCGGCAGCATTAACTGATAAAGAAAATGAAGTTGCAGAGCTGAGGAAGCATGTGTCTGACCGAGAGAGTGATTTAGAATCTGTGGTGCAGACATTGCAGTCAGAGCAAAACTTGCATGAACTAAAGCAGGTTCGCCTAAATAATGAAGTCAACAAATGGCGGAGCAGAGCTGGAGTTCTGGAACAAAGAGAAATGGAACTCAAAGCTAGAATATGTAGCCTGGAGAGGGCGCTGTCAGGATCTTGTGAAGATAGTGAGAAATTGTCTGTTTTGGAGCAAAATAAAGACAAAGAATTGATGGAGATGTCGTCTGTCCATGCTCAGAATTTACAAACCTTACAGGAGAGTCACAATGAAGTTGAGAAAAACCTGGAATCTGTGCAGATATTGTATGAGGACAAAGCTAATGCTTGTTACAAGCTGGAAAAGGCCAAGAGAGAATTGGACCTCCAGATAGAAGACATGAAGATTCAGTCTGAGGAAAAAATGTCTGTTTTATCTGCTCAGATTGTAGATCTAAAAATGCTTCCTGTTCAACTAAAACTGCAAGTGGACAAACAGGAGGAAGTTGCATCAAGGAACAGCTGGAGTTTCAGATAGAACAGTTAAAAACCAAAGTTGAATCTAAAAGAGAAGAATTGGATCGATTGCAGCAGTCTTTATCCAATACTGAACAGTCGGCATCTGCACTATCTTCAAAGCTGGCAGCACTAGAAGCTGAGAAGGACTCGCTGCAGAGCCTGTTAACCTCTAAAGAATCAGAGCTGTTATCCATGAGAAACGTGACTCAAGAGAGAGAGTCTTTATTCAACCAAGAGCAAGATAAGAGAGCCACTGAGATACGGGACTTGAATGAAAGACTTGACAATAAGTCTGCAGATGAGCAGAAGCTGTATCAGAATATGTTGGAGGGTCAGTTCAATATAATTCAGGGAACAGTCAGGAAAGCAGAAAATATCATCCAGGATGCAGTTGCTAAACTTGATGATCCTCTACATATCCGCTGCACTAGTTCACCAGATTACCTGGTAAACCGAGCAAATGTTGCTATAGACTCATTAACCTCCCTCTCGTATGGGCACTCCAAATACTTACAGAATATGACAGATGCCTCTGACTTAGTTGGAGCACTGGCACAGTTTGCACACTTAACAGCAGATACAATTGTAAATGGCAATGCAACGTCTCACTTGGCACCACCAGACCATGGAGATCGTCTTTTAGACAACTGCAGGGAATGTGGAAGCCAGAGTTTACAGTATCTGAATGAGCTGAAGGATAAGCAGGCTTTGATGGATGCTGACCTGACAAATGTTAGAAGAACACTGCCGAATATCCTAGAATTAGGAGACATGGTGGATAAAGAGATGGCATCTACATCTGCTGCCATAGAAGATGCAGTGCGAAGGATTGAGGAAGATCTGCAAGTTGCAATAGTAAATACTAAGATGGAGGCTGTGCAGAAAAATGTGGCAATGAAGAAAGTTCTGGAGCTGGAATCTGAGATTTGTGCACTACAGAAGGCGTTAGAATTGGAGAAAGCTGCCAGCATAAAGGCAGAGAAAGCAGAGCCATTAAGGCAGCCAGAACGTGTAACCAAAAAGCATCTGGGTACTGACAGTAAAGACTGTGATGTTGGAAACTTGGTATCCCAGTCCTTTGGTGTTAGCACAGAGAATGAAAATAACTTGGAGAATGTTGAGATGACGATGTCACCAGCTCCTGTACTGTCAGAAAGGGATTTTCACAAAAACTCTTGCAATCTATCACAGTACTGCAACATGCCTCCAGGAAGTTATGCGTATGCGAAAGAGGAGGTAAGACTAGAGTATGGAAGTGGTTCTCCTGCTGCCGTACAGGTGTGGAAGCATTATACAGAAACCATTCCAATATATGATGTGGCAGTTGTTAAAGACATACCAGAAAATGTAGTTCAGCGTGAGCTATTATGTGAGGGTGTACGGTATGGCCCTCGTGCAGAAGGAGAAGATATTGCAGTACAGAGATTGTGTATCTCAAAGAAAGAGGAGAGCGACTAGTCTATGTCTCCTAAACTTCTAAGCCTTTTAGGTGATGGCGAAGATCAAAAGCATAAGAAACGTGGTGTGGAAAAACCACGTGAAGATCATGCCCGTGGCTACTTCGACTATATTGAAGAAAATAAATACAGCAAGTCCCCACAGCCACTGGTGGAAGAGGAAGATAAAAAACTGGATGAAACTAGTGTCTCGAATGGCAAAGTTTGCTTTGAGATAAAGGTTACAGAAAAGGTACCTGTGAAACATTTATACTCTAAAGACATTGATGTGCATGAAGTACGTGTTAGTTAGCTCCTGTGGATTCATGGTAGGTGAAGATGAAGATTCTTATGGCTATTTACTAAAGGGATCAAAGTCATGCAATGGGATAGCTGAACACTATGGTGAGAAATATGATGAAAGTGATGTGATCCCCTGAATGGCGAATTTTGAAGGTGATGAAGTAGAACTTGCCTTGGAACAGAATGGCCAGGATCTTGGCGTAGCATTTAAAGTGAGGAGAAACTGTAAAACTCGACTGACTGGAACTTGGAGGTTGAGACCGCTAGATGGGGACATCTGGAGAGACACTGGACAAGTGTACAGGATTAAAGAGGGATGTCGACATAATATGTCTTGTCCCATTGTAGCTCACCCCATGGGTAGTGAGCTGAGGGGAAGGGTATGAGAGCATGAACATAGAGGGCACCAGGGAGCGACCCAAAGCCGGGCTTGAAAAGGTCCTCAGCCACACCTATGAGGGGGGCGTAACTCCAGAGGGAGTGGAAACAGCAGCAGAGCTGTTGTGGCGACCTGCAGGAAGCAGGGAGTGTGGAACCAGCCAAGGACAGACAGGCGGTCGGGTCCAGGAGGACTGGGTTCCAAAAGAGGACTTTTGGCTTGAGCTGAGCATGAGTCAGGCTGCTTGTTGCCCCAGAGACTGGATAGGGATTAAGCAGTAAGTTAGTGACCTAAATGTGGCCCAGGCTGTTTATTATAGTTCTAGGAGTCCTGACAGTGTCATACACAATGTTTTATAGATATATAGTCCTAGGAGCCCTGACAGTGTCATACACTATGTATTATAGATATATAGTCCTAGGAGTCCTGACAGTGTCATACACTATGTATTATAGATATATAGTCCTAGGAGCCCTGACAGTGTCATACACTATGTTTTATAGATATATAGTCTTAGGAGCCCTGACAGTGTCATACACTATGTTTTATAGATATATAGTCTTAGGAGTCCTGACAGTGTCATACACTATGTATTATAGATATATAGTCCTAGGAGCCCTGACAGTGTCATACACTATGTATTATAGATATATAGTCCTAGGAGCCCTGACAGTGTCATACACTATGTATTATAGATATATAGTCCTAGGAGCCCTGACAGTGTCATACACTATGTATTATAGATATATAGTCCTAGGAGCCCTGACAGTGTCATACACTATGTATTATAGATATATAGTCCTAGGAGCCCTGACAGTGTCATACACTATGTATTATAGATATATAGTCCTAGGAGCCCTGACAGTGTCTCATACACTATGTATTATAGATATATAGTCCTAGGAGTCCTGACAGTGTCATACACTATGTATTATAGATATATAGTCCTAGGAGTCCTGACAGTGTCATACACTATGTATTATAGATATATAGTCCGAGGAGTCCTGACAGTGTCATACACTATGTATTATAGATATATAGTCCTAGGAGCCCTGACAGTGTCATACACTATGTTTTATAGATATATAGTCCTAGGAGCCCTGACAGTGTCATACACTATGTATTATAGATATATAGTCCTAGGAGTCCTGTCAGACAGCGACGGACATGTCAATCACCCCTCATAGGGTGACAATGAGCGCATGACTTAATGGATTGTGAATCATTAGTAGATGATGAGATGGAGCACATCCTGATTGTCATAGGGATTTCCTGTATATAATTTCAGGACAAGAATCTTATCACTGTGCACTAGATTGAGACCTGCACGTACACTTAGGGAATATAAGTAGAAGATGAATAGCAAAATAACACCTTAAGAGATGGGGATATAAATTACAGAAAGCCATACACAAATTTGAAAGCACTTGGGGTCCTAGTATTAGAACCCTGGCTCTTCAATCACACACAATATATACTGTATGATCAGATATTGATAGGTCCATATATGCTAGAGAATATAAAGTTCACATGGGCATCCTTCCTTTTTCATGGTCACTCTGGATTCTCCTGTAGAATGTATGAATCCATCATGGGGACAGTATCCACAAGACATTTCCTCAATAGATCACGGTCACATTGACCTCAAACAGTAGAACATCAATATATCTTCTCTCTTGTGTGACTTCTCTAATGTGCAACTAAACTTCTTTAGAACTTTCCAACATTTTGAACATGAATATGGCTTCTCTGATGTATAACAAGATGGGATTTCTGAGTAAAACATTTCCCGCATTCTGGACACAAATATGGCTTCTCTCCTGTATGATGTCTCTCATGTGCACCTAGAACATCTTTAACTTTAAAACATTTTCCACATACTGAACATGAATATGGCTTCACTCCGGTGTGATTTCTCTGATGTATAACAAGATTTGATTTCTGAGTAAAACATTTCCCGCATTCTGAACATGAAAATGGCTTCTCTCCTGTGTGAATTCTCTCATGTTTAATTAGAGCATCTTTAACTTTAAAACCCTTTCCACATTCTGAACATAAATATGGCTTTTCTCCTGTGTGACTTCTCTTATGTTTAACAAGACATGATTTTTCAGTAAAACCCTTTCCACATTCTGAACATGAATACGGCTTCTCTCCTGTGTGAATTCTCTCATGTTTAACAAGACATGATTTTTCAGTAAAACACTTTCCACATTCTGAACATGAATATGGTTTCTCTCCTTTATGAATTCTCTCATGTGCAACTAGAATTTCTTTAACTTTAAAACGTTTTCCACAGACTGAACAGGAATACGGTTTCTCTCCTGTGTGACTTCTCTCATGTTTAACAAGACTTGATTTTTCTGTAAAACATTTCCCACATTCTAAACATGAATACGGCTTCTCTCCTGTGTGACTTCTCTCATGTAAAACCAGATTTCCTTTGTGAGTAAAACATTTCCCACATTCTGAACATGTAAATGGTTTCTCTCCAGTGTGACTTCTCTCATGTGCAACTAGAACTTCTTTAACTTTAAAACATTTTCCACATTCTGAACATGAATATGGCTTCTCTCCTGTGTGACTTCTCTGATGTATAACAAGATTTGATGCTTGAGTAAAACATTTCCCACATTCTGAACACGAAAAAGGTTTCTCTCCTGTGTGAATTCTCTCATGTATAATTAGAACATCTTTAACTTTAAAACATTTTCCACATTCTGAACATGAATATGGCTTCTCTCCTGTATGACTTCTCTCATGTCTAACAAGACTTGATTTTTCAGTAAAACATTTCCCACATTCTGAACATGAGTACGGCTTTTCTCCTGTATGAATTTTCTGGTGTCTAACAAGATTGTCTTTATTCGCAAAATATTTCCCACATTCTGAACATGAATATGGCTTCTCTCCAGTGTGACTTTTCTTATGCTTAACTAGAGTATCTTTAACTTTAAAACATTTTCCACATTCTGAACATGAATATGGTTTCTCTCCTGTGTGACTTCTCTCATGCATAACAAGAATTGATTTTCTTGTATAACATTTTCCACATTCTGAACATGAATATGGCTTCTCTCCAGTATGAATTCTTCTATGTACATAAAGATGTGATCTGTGTGTAAACTCTTTTCCACATTCCCCACACTGATACCGTTTCTCCTCTTTCTGGCTGGTAATTGTGGTCACAATCTGTGATTGGTCAGAAGGTTCCCCATGATTCGGGGGATTATATGATGGATCTGTACTGTGACGTCCTGGATGTACATTAGGGGTAATGAGGTTTTCTCCTGAGCAGCGCTCCATCATATCTTCATCTTCTCCTTTATCATTTACTGATAACATGAAGTTTCCCTCAGAGTTCTTACTGGGATTATCTGTCAGGATTAAAAATTGATTCAGTGATCTTTTTCTTTTCCAAAATACAAAGTTAAGAAATGTATAACCTTCATATTAGTCTGGAAACACACATGCAGTTTTTGATGCAGTTTATAAAGTATCCGTGACAAAGCCTGGAGATACAGAGACATTAATTTTATGGTTACCGGCCCTTCCACACTTGATCCAGTTTCTTCTAATCATATCCATGTGGTCAAAATACACTTCATGTTTTGTTTTTACATTTAAAAAAATCATCGGTATAAAGGGATTGGACACTTTATCTACATTTATAACAATGTGCTGGAAACACTGTGAGCAACTTACTAATATACTGTAATAAGCCCATTATCCTGCGCTATGCAGTGTCGCCCTCTGGTGGAGAACAGTCTTATCCCCTATTTACACAGTGCTCTAGTCACAACATGGCCACTCATGGAGGGGAACATGACTGGACCCATCCATCAGTGGCCTGCATTGAATATCCCAGCACTTGGCATAGGTAACTAGCACATACACAGTGTTGGATGGGTCTGGTCCCTTCATCTGTGGCCATGTTGGGTCTGCAGTGCTGTGTAATCAGGGCCTGGACTATACACAAGGGTGCGGTGATGATGGGTATATAGCAGTATATTAGTAAGGGGCTCACAGTGTATCCAGCACATTCATAAAAGTTATAATACAGCGGCCAATCCCTTTATTATATACATCAGGATTCTACATTGAGCCGTCACCTGGAATCACAAGGACCGGAGAGAAGATTATGTTTATTATTTCCTTCACATGATCCGGACCGGTGCGGCCCCGAACAGATAAACCAGTTGTGGTGACAGAACCATTCTAGATGGGGCCATCTTGTCTGTCCTTGTAGTCGCCCTGACCAGACTTGTATTTTCCTTCTCAGCTTATTGTGACTGGGGACGATATTCAGTTCTAGATAATCCTCAACCCTTTCTGACACTCGGACCCCAAGGTATTGTCCCCGGGGAAGAACCTCAACAAATTATTCCTATTAATCTTTAGGATATCCAAGGAGAATAGGAGAGACTTCCCCCAATGTATTCACTATGACTAATGACAGGATGGAGAGGGAGACGCTCCTGCCCCAGTCTGAACAGTACCAGAAACTCCTCACATCTATCTCCAGTAGTCCAGTATTCACACAACGCTCCGGTATAACTTCTGCTTTATTGCTTATAGTTCTGTTCTTAGTTTAATAGCTGGAATTACTTTCTGCCCGGAGAGTTACTGGAATGGAGCTCTAAGGGGGAACCAACCTTAAGAAACCTGTGAATTCACCTTCTCCATTCATTACTCCGTACCTGTGGTAACACCTCCTGGAATTTCCTCCTCCACTTCCCTCTTACACAGGTGATGGCCCCTCATCCTCTCTTCTTCAGCCTCCGCTTTAATATTAGTCACATCTTCTCCCTGATTTGTCATAGGTCACAATTCAGTACAATCCAGCAGAAATACAGGTGGGAAATCTAACAGAGCAACATAAGAAAGCAGCAAAATCTCTGAGGCCATGTATGAGTGCAGGAGCGGCGAGCTCCACCCCCTATATAGATGTGCCCCAGGGCTCAGCAGCGCCATCTACCTGCTGACTGTCTGGTACATGTATGAGTGCAGGAGCGGCGAGCTCCACCCCCTATATAGATGTGCCCCAGGGCTCAGCAGCGCCATCTACCTGCTGACTGTCTGGTACATGTATGAGTGCAGGAGCGGCGAGCTCCACCCCCTATATAGATGTGCCCCAGGACTCAGCAGCGCCATCTACCTGCTGACTGTCTGGTACATGTATGAGTGCAGGAGCGGCGAGCTCCACCCCCTATATAGATGTGCCCCAGGACTCAGCAGCGCCATCTACCTGCTGACTGTCTGGTACATGTATGAGTGCAGGAGCGGCGAGCTCCACCCCCTATATAGATGTGCCCCAGGACTCAGCAGCGCCATCTACCTGCTGACTGTCTGGTACATGTATGAGTGCAGGAGCGGCGAGCTCCACCCCCTATATAGATGTGCCCCAGGGCTCAGCAGCGCCATCTACCTGCTGACTGTCTGGTACATGTATGAGTGCAGGAGCGGCGAGCTCCACCCCCTATATAGATGTGCCCCAGGACTCAGCAGCGCCATCTACCTGCTGACTGTCTGGTACATGTATGAGTGCAGGAGCGGCGAGCTCCACCCCCTATATAGATGTGCCCCAGGACTCAGCAGCGCCATCTACCTGCTGACTGTCTGGTACATGTATGAGTGCAGGAGCGGCGAGCTCCACCCCCTATATAGATGTGCCCCAGGACTCAGCAGCGCCATCTACCTGCTGACTGTCTGGTACATGTATGAGTGCAGGAGCGGCGAGCTCCACCCCCTATATAGATGTGCCCCAGGACTCAGCAGCGCCATCTACCTGCTGACTGTCTGGTACATGTATGAGTGCAGGAGCGGCGAGCTCCACCCCCTATATAGATGTGCCCCAGGGCTCAGCAGCGCCATCTACCTGCTGACTGTCTGGTACATGAGGCCATGTATGAGTGCAGGAGCGGCGAGCTCCACCCCCCTATATAGATGTGCCCCAGGACTCAGCAGCGCCATCTACCTGCTGACTGTCTGGTACATGTATGAGTGCAGGAGCGGCGAGCTCCACCCCTATATAGATGTGCCCCAGGACTCAGCAGCGCCATCTACCTGATGATTGTCTGGGACATTCTCCTCCGGGCAGTCCTGGGAATACAGAGGACTCAGGGGACATCTCTCGGGGGGATTTCTCCTACTGGATCCATCTGTGGAGACACAAACACACAGTGACGGAATACATGAGCTGCTGTAGATCTGTCTATACATCAGACACTTCTAGGGTTAGTTATGGGGGGACCCTAAATAACTTTCTGCTACACCCCAAGCTAATCCAGTCCGCCCCACATTGACCTCCCAGGCCTGGAGCTGCTGTTCATCCAGAGACTCGGCTCTCACTCCGTCCTCGGGGAATCCATTCTCAGCAGGGGGAAGAGACTCCGACATTGATGTATTTAGATGGTCATCTGCTGGAGGTTACCTATAGTCATGTACCTTTACCCATAAGAGGGGGCCACAGAAGAGCCTTAATTTATCAGCTACAGGAAGTAAGGAGAACTACTACACCCAGTCTCCTCTCCACCAGATATCGGAATCCGCTGAGGTTTTGGAATATGTTTGCTGTGGTATTTGGCACAAGATTCTGTACGTTGCTTGGTGCAGCCTCCATGGATCAGACTTTTTCCAGGACATCTCACACACCCTAAATGAGATCAGGATTTGGGGGATTTGGAGCAGTCACCACCTACACCTCTCTGTCTTGTTCTTCACTCCTGGACAATATCTGCAGTACGGCCAGGCTATTAGCCTTCTGATAGAGGCCATGGAGACTAGGGGGTATTTTGTTTGTACAATGTTTAGGTAGATGGTACACGTCACATCCATATTGCTGCCAGGATCCAAAAGCCAGCACCTTTTTCTCATAGTGCACCTGGTGCAATCTCTTCCCCAGGTAGTTGAGACACAAACCTCCGTCCATACAGGTTACGTGAACCGTGATTCATCAGACATGGCCGCCATCTTCTATTCCGTTATAGGCAGTTTCTGATTCTCACGTGCCCACTGCAGACAAGGGACAGGGGTCAGCACGAGCACTTTGATCTCTCCAGCCTCTTACTCAGCAAACTGTGAAGCCCTGGGTGTCCTGACGGCCATCACCACCGGCTGGAACGTTTTCAGCAATTTTTCTCCACTAGCTCTTCCAAGCCCCATAAGGCCTGAGGTTTTGGAGATGGTCTGAGCCAGACATCTAGCCGTCACAATTTGGTCCTTGTCCAAGTCGCTCAGATCATTCGGCTTGTCCTTTCTTCCCACTTTCTTCATAAACGTGGTGCTCACTCACTGTCTAATACAATGCATTCAGAAAGTCTTCAGAACCCTTTACCTTTTATGTTGAGGCCTTGTCCCCTCCTCCCCATCATTCTGCACTCAATACCCTGCACTGACTAAGTGAAAACACAACATTAGAAATCTTTGCTAATTTATTAAAAAGGAAAAACTAAAAAATCTTGCATTTCCCTAAGTATTCAGACACTTTACTCAGTACTTAGTTGCAGCAGCTTTGGCAGCGATGACAGCCTCCAGTGTTCTGCAGTATGATGCCACAAGGTTTGCTCTATCAGGTTGGGTTGGGATCATTGATGGACAATCATTTTCAGGTCTCTCCAGAGATGCTCGATTGGGTTCAAGTCAGAGCTCTGGCTGGGCCACTCCAGGACATTCCCAGAGTTGTCCCTGAGCCGCTCTTGTGTTGTCTTAGTATGCTTAGAATCACTTGTTGGAAGGTGAATCTTCAGCCCAGAGTGCTCTGGATCAGGATTTTGTTAAGAAAATCTTACTCCATTCAGCTTTCCTTCAAACCCTGACCAGTCTCCCTGTTCCAACTGCTGAAAAACACCCCAGAGTAAGATGCTGCCACCACCACGCTTCACGGTAGGGATGGTATTGGGCAGGTGATGAGCAGTGCCTGGTTTCCTCTAGACAGGATGCTTAGAATTGAAGAAAAAAGTGACCATTGGGTTCTTGGTCAAGTCTCACTCTAAGGCCTATGTCTGAGGGGCCCTGCGTGTTCTGGCCACCTTGTACCTTCTGTGTGGCCTGATCTCTGCTCTGACATGACACGGAGGAGTCCTGAGGATAGACGTGGCTTATACGTGACTAGTGCACTTCTTGTGTCACGGCTGGTGACTGGGGGAGGGGAGTGGGGGGATTTAATACCAATCACTGTGGAGCTCGCCCATTACCTGTCACTGGACACGTGTCAGCCCCGCACAGGGCCGGATTACAGGAATTCTCTTATCTCAGACATTTAGGGCATTTCCTCAGATCTCTCATAAATGAAAACCTCTTTAACCCCTTCCTGTCGCAGTAATATTTCATTTATTCTCCGCCGTCCATTATTAGTGACATTGTATTTTACCATTCACACCGCTGTATGAGGGATTGTTTTTTGCCGGATCGGTTGTATTTACCAATGACATCATTTACTGTCCTATACAATGTGTTGGGAAATGGTAAGAAAAATTATTTATGAGGACAAAACCCAAATTCTGACTGTACAGTAGAAGTGACCGGATACGGGTCAGTGCGATCTCAGCGATACCAAATGTATCCAGGGCTTCTAGTGTTTTACTTCCTGTGCTATATTTTATACTGAAGGTGAATAATCCATCAGTCGGTGATTCTGTGATATTTCCCATCAGGGTATTCACCGAACAGAATCATTTATGTCTTATTACCTCAGACATTGCCAGATGTGGGTTATCGGAGCACAGAGAAGACGTCGCTGTCACTACTGACCGCGGAATCCGAGGAGTAAAATTATCAGAGCGAGTCCCGATGCCAGAAAGTGCCGGCGAATGTCCGCTGTATAATCCAGCCAGGACCGACGTATATGGAGCAGGCTCAGCCCCTGATCTACTCTGTATACCCACCTGACACTATGATGTACAAGTAAGTCCAACCCCGGGGACAGGTTAAGGCTGTAATACAGATATCAGTGCCAGCCCGTGCCCGTATATATACAGTATATAATCTATACTTACCTGGTGATGTCCGGGGGGGCCGGTGATCCTCCATCATGACCTCCTTGTACCGATCCTTGTGTCCTTCTAAATACTCCCACTCCTCCATGGAGAAATAGACAGCGACATCCTGACACCTTATAGGAACCTGACAACACAATGATACAGTCATCACCCAGACCCCTCCAGTGCTGTTACTGGAGAATTTCCCAGCATTCCCAGCAGTGTCACCTCTCCAGTCAGCAGCTCAATCATCTTGTTGGTGAGTTCTAGAATCTTCTGCTCATGTATCAGGGAGAGAGGGGGAGGCTCTGTGATGGGGCCCCGGCTCCTGCTCCATCCTCCTCCCGGCTCTGTGATGGGGCCCCGGCTCCTGCTCCATCCTCCTCCTGGCTCTGTGATGGGGCCCCGGCTCCTGCTCCATCCTCCTCCTGGCTCTGTGATGGGGTCCCGGCTCCTGCTCCATCCTCCTCCTGGCTCTGTGATGGGGTCTCGGCTCCTGCTCCATCCTCCTCCTGGCTCTGTGATGGGGCCCCGGCTCCTGCTCCATCCTCCTCCTGGCTCTATGATGGGGCCCCGGCTCCTGCTCCATCCTCCTCCTGGCTCTGTGATGGGGCCCCGGCTCCTGCTCCATCCTCCTCCTGGCTCTGTGATGGGGCCCCGGCTCCTGCTCCATCCTCCTCCTGGCTCTGTGATGGGGCCCCGGCTCCTGCTCCATCCTCCTGACTCCTGGAGATGACTGCTGGGGGCCACACAGTCCCCCAATGTCTTCTTCACTAGTGAGTATTCCTGTGTATGGAGAGAGACAATTAGAAGCTCTGTATATACAGACAAGAACTCTTCGCACATACTACTGGTTATCCATCTATAGGATAAATTCTGTTACTGATCTCTCTGTATTTTTATATACTATTCTGTTATTGATCAGTAGCTAAACATTTCTTCAAATTCCTATACCATAAATGGTCATGTTATAAGTTGACTACTCATGCACATCCAAGAAGCCCCCCTCCCCCATAGGTACTATAAAAACTCTATGGCCTATTGTCTAATGAGTAGACATGGGCAAATTGGTTCATAACCAGGATCGTCCTAAATATTCCAAATTGTTTGGTTTTTCACAAACCTGAACAAATGGCAAATTGCATCAGACGAACAAAAATGTCCGTGCTACGAGAAAATGGCTGCCGCCACCTGTCTGACCAGGAAATGCATAGCAGACATTTGTGCAATGACACACACATCATGTGATAGCATCGTCTGACAGCCAGCAGGTGAACTTTCCAGTGCTAATGTCATGTGGTGCTTAAAAGCTTGGACACTACTGTTCAACTTCAGTTGGTGTAATGGTGGACATGCAAATAGATCTGTGATCCATCTCACTGCATCATAGCTCAGCTATAGGCAGCAAAGGTCAGAAAATTCAGGAATTCCATCAATAGTTATAGGAGGGCTTAGAGAATCAAGCAATTATACACAGAGATTAGTGCTACAAATCAATAGACATACAGTGGGGAAAAAAAGTATTTAGTCAGCCACCAATTGTGCAAGTTCTCCCACTTATAAAGATGAGGCCGGCCTGTAATTGCCATCATAGGTAGACCTCAACTATGAGAGTCAAAATGAGAAAACTAATCCAGAAAATCACATTGTCTGATTTTTCAAGAACGTATTTACAAATTATGGTGGAAAATAAGTATTTGGTCACCTACAAACAAGCAGGATTTCTGTCTCTCACAGCCCTGTAACTTCTCCTTTAAGAGGCTCCTCTGTCCTCCACTCATTACCTGTAGTAATGGCTCCTGTGTGACATTGTTATCAGTATAAAAGACACCTGTCCACAACCTCAAACAGTCACACTCCAAACTCCACTATGGTGAAGACCAAAGCGCTGTGGAAGGACCAGAAACAAAATGGTAGCCCTGCACCAGGTTGGGAAGACTGAATCTGCAATAGGCAAGCAGCTTGGTGTGAATAAATCACCTGTGGGAGCAATAATTAGAAAATGGAAGAAATACAAGACCACTGATAATCTCCCTCCATCAGGGGCTCCACGCAAGATCTCACCCCGTGGGGTCAAAATGATCACAAGAACGGTGAGCAAAAATCCCAGAACCACACGGGGGGACCTAGTGAGTGACCTGCAGAAAGCTGGGACTAACGTAACAAAGGCTACTGTCAGTAACACACTACGCCGCCAGGGACTCAGATCCTGCAGTGCCAGACGTGTCCCCCTGCTTAAGCCAGTACATATCCGGGCCCGTCTGAAGTTTGCTAGAGAGCATTTGGATGTTCCAGAAGAGTATTGGGAGAATGTCATATGGTCAGATGAAACCAAAGTAGAACTGTTTGGTAGAAACACAACTCGTGGTGTTTGGAGGAGAGTGAATGCTGAGTTGTATCCAAAGAACACCATACCTACTGTGAAGCATGGGGGGGCAACATCATGTATGGGGCTGTTTCTCTGCAAAGGGACCAGGACGACTGATCCGTGTACATGAAAGAATGAATGGGGCCATGTATCATGAGATTGTGAGTGCAAACCTCCTTCCATCAGCAAGGGCATTGAAGATGAAACGTGGCTGGGTCTTTCAGCATGACAATGATCCCAAGCACACCGCCAGGCCAACGAAGGAGCGGCTTCGTAAGAAGCATTTCAAGGTCCTGGAGTGGCCTAGCCAGTCTCCAGATCTCAACCCCATAGAAAACCTTTGGAGGGAGGTGAAAGTCCGTGTTGTCCTGCGACAGCCCCAAAACATCCCTGCTCTAGAGGAGATCTGCATGGAGGAATGGGCCAACATACCAGCAACAGTGTGTGCCAACCTTGTGAAGACTTACAGAAAACGTTTCTCCTCTGTCATTGCCAACAAAGAATATAGAACAAAGTATTGAGATGAACTTTTGTTATTGACCAAATACTTATTTTCCACCATAATTTGCAATTAAATTCTTTAAAAATGAGACAATGTGATTTTCTGGATTAGTTTTCTCACTTTGTGTCTCATAGTTGAGGTCTACCTATGATGACAATTACAGGCCGGCCTCATCTTTATAAGTGGGAGAACTTGCACAATTGGTGGCTGACTAAATACTTTTTTCCCTACTGTAGATAGTGCTGCTGATTTTGCCTGCACAAATTTAAAAAAAAAAATTTTTTGTGAATTTTATGTTTATTTTCTACTCTGGTCTGGTGTCTGGCCTATATAGTGTGAAGGAGCATTGTTGCTAATCTGAACAAAATATTTTCGGTATTTCTCTGTATGTGCAAGTTGGCATTTTATATAATATATGCACACAGCAGTAGTAGTAGTAGTGCATCCTCCACTAATGTAGAAAAGTATCTCTGTTATTCCAGCGTTTTTTTGTCTTTTTTTTTTGGTGTGTTCACCCAATATGCAGTCTAACCTGTATTAATCTGAAAATAAAATTTAATGTAAGCTGACTGACACAGTTCTAGTTATCTGATCTAATACTCACTGACCAGGAGATGACCCTTTTAGTGCTCTGCAATTTTTCTTGAAATATTTTTTGTTAAAAAAAAAAACCTTACGGTGTCAGAATTGTTGCCAAATCACTAAGAGGTGCCGTAAAATGAGTGGGATAAAACAGGACAGGCAAAAGGAGGGGGAGGAGGAAACAGTTGTGCAAGTACTACTACTAACAATAAAAATGTGGATGGCAACAGCAACACTACTTCTAGTTTTAACAGCCCTGCCAATAGCTGCTGTGTTGTCATATTTCCTGAGATAAACAAAAAATTGGGCCAATACATGAATCAGAGTGACCATATTGTGGAATTCCACTACAAATAAATAACTGAATAAAGAAATCCCCACGTATAATAAAATAAATCAACGTTTATTAAATAGTTAATAAAAACTTGTAAAGACAAATAGACAAAAGGGGAACATAAGGCTAAGTACGCAAGAGACGACTTACTAAAGAAAGGCCTTCAATAATTGTAAACTCAAAGTAATAGGCTAGAAGATTCTTAAGATTAGGTGGAAAGAATATCCATACCTAGTACATTTCCATAGCGTATAGTAAGAACAGCCATAAGTAACAAACCTAAACATCAAGTCAGTGCTCCAATACTTCTATACATGTAAAATATATAAGAAAATCACAAATGCACAACCACCTACCAAGATGTAACGCGTCCCGATGCACGTTTCACCCAAAAAGCTTTGTCAGGGGGTGAAGGACAGTCCTAACTACCAGTCTATATATATATATATATATATATATATATATATACCCAAAGATCCAATGAGTGTCCCATAAGAATAAATTAAAATAAACTGCACCTGAAAAAGTCCTTACCGCATGGGGGTACTAAGAACAGACGCCATATACAGGAAGCTGTCACAGAGTGCGTCACACGATGCTCAAAAAGGTCAAGGTATTGCCATCTACTACAAACCGCCCGAGACCTCCTACACATCGTGCATGCGCAGAAGGGTATTAGATACTGGTCAAGCCGGCTATGTGAAGAGGACACCCTCATACAACGACTTCTAATAATCCCGCTTACATATGGCTATCTTAAAGGGACCTGCACCTCATGTGCCTAATAAATATAACCAATTTATAATATAACTCAAAGGCTTAGATACAGAGCACGCGGTGAAGTAACGGCATTATACAATATAGTCACAGGACGTGGTATACACTGATATATAGTCACAGGACGTGGTATACACTGATATATAGTCACAGGACGTGGTATACACTGATATATAGTCACAGGACGTGGTATATACTGATATACAGTCACAGGACGTGGTATATACTGATATATAGTCACAGGACGTGGTATATACTGATATATAGTCACAGGACGTGGTATATACTGATATACAGTCACAGGACGTGGTATACACTGATATATAATCACAGGACGTGGTATATACTGATATATAGTCACAGGACGTGGTATATACTGATATATAGTCACAGGACGTGGTATACACTGATATAAAGTCACAGGACGTGGTATACACTGATATATAGTCACAGGACGTGGTATATACTGATATAGTCACAGGACGTGGTATATACTGATATATAGTCACAGGACGTGGTATACACTGATATATAGTCACAGGACGTGGTATATACTGATATATAGTCACAGGACGTGGTATATACTGATATAGTCACAGGACGTGGTATACACTGATATATAGTCACAGGACGTGGTATACACTGATATATAGTCACAGGACGTGGTATATACTGATATAGTCACAGGACGTGGTATATACTGATATAAAGTCACAGGACGTGGTATATACTGATATATAGTCACAGGACATGGTATATACTGATATATAGTCACAGGACATGGTATATACTGATATATAGTCACAGGACGTGGTATATACTGATATATAGTCACAGGACGTGGTATATACTGATATATAGTCACAGGACGTGGTATATACTGATATATAGTCACAGGACGTGGTATACACTGATATATAGTCACAGGACGTGGTATACACTGATATATAGTCACAGGACGTGGTATATACTGATATATAGTCACAGGACGTGGTATATACTGATATATAGTCACAGGACGTGGTATATACTGATATATAGTCACAGGACGTGGTATATACTGATATATAGTCACAGGACGTGGTATATACTGATATATAGTCACAGGACGTGGTATACACTGATATATAGTCACAGGACGTGGTATATACTGATATATGTCACAGGACGTGGTATATACTGATATATAGTCACAGGACGTGGTATATACTGATATATAGTCACAGGACGTGGTATATACTGATATATAGTCACAGGACGTGGTATACACTGATATATAGTCACAGGACGTGGTATATACTGATATATAGTCACAGGACGTGGTATATACTGATATATAGTCACAGGACGTGGTATACACTGATATATAGTCACAGGACGTGGTATATACTGATATATAGTCACAGGACGTGGTATATACTGATATATAGTCACAGGACGTGGTATATACTGATATATAGTCACAGGACGTGGTATATACTGATATATAGTCACAGGACGTGGTATACACTGATATATAGTCACAGGACGTGGTATATACTGATATAAGTCACAGGACGTGGTATATACTGATATAAAGTCACAGGACGTGGTATATACTGATATATAGTCACAGGACGTGGTATATACTGATATATAGTCACAGGACGTGGTATATACTGATATAAAGTCACAGGACGTGGTATATACTGATATATAGTCACAGGACGTGGTATATACTGATATATAGTCACAGGACGTGGTATATACTGATCTATAGTCACAGGACGTGGTATATACTGATATATAGTCACAGGACGTGGTATATACTGATATATAGTCACAGGACGTGGTATACACTGATATATAGTCACAGGACGTGGTATACACTGATATATAGTCACAGGACGTGGTATATACTGATATATGTCACAGGACGTGGTATATACTGATATATAGTCACAGGACGTGGTATATACTGATATATAGTCACAGGACGTGGTATATACTGATATATAGTCACAGGACGTGGTATATACTGATATATAGTCACAGGACGTGGTATATACTGATATATAGTCACAGGACGTGGTATATACTGATATATAGTCACAGGACGTGTTTGGTATATACTGATATATAGTCACAGGACGTGGTATATACTGATATATAGTCACAGGACGTGGTATATACTGATATATAGTCACAGGACGTGGTATATACTGATATATAGTCACAGGACGTGGTATATACTGATATATAGTCACAGGACGTGGTATATACTGATATATAGTCACAGGACGTGGTATATACTGATATATAGTCACAGGACGTGGTATATACTGATATATAGTCACAGGACGTGGTATATACTGATATATAGTCACAGGACGTGGTATATACTGATATATAGTCACAGGACGTGGTATATACTGATATATAGTCACAGGACGTGGTATATACTGATATATAGTCACAGGACGTGGTATATACTGATATATAGTCACAGGACGTGGTATATACTGATATATGTCGGTGTGGATATATAGTCACAGGACGTGGTATATACTGATATATAGTCACAGGACGTGGTATATACTGATATATAGTCACAGGACGTGGTATATACTGATATAGTCACAGGACGTGGTATATACTGATATATAGTCACAGGACGTGGTATATACTGATATATAGTCACAGGACGTGGTATATACTGATATATAGTCACAGGACGTGGTATATACTGATATATAGTCACAGGACGTGGTATATACTGATATATAGTCACAGGACGTGGTATATACTGATATATAGTCACAGGACGTGGTATATACTGATATATAGTCACAGGACGTGGTATATACTGATATAGTAGTGATAGGGTGATATACTGATATATAGTCACAGGACGTGGTTATACGTATATAGTCACAGGACGTGGTATATACTGATATATAGTCACAGGACGTGGTATATACTGATATATAGTCACAGGACGTGGTATATACTGATATATAGTCACAGGACGTGGTATATACTGATATATAGTCACAGGACGTGGTATATACTGATATATAGTCACAGGACGTGGTATATACTGATATATAGTCACAGGACGTGGTATATACTGATATATAGTCACAGGACGTGGTATATACTGATATATAGTCACAGGACGTGGTATATACTGATATATGTCACAGGACGTGGTATATACTGATATATAGTCACAGGACGTGGTATATACTGATATATAGTCACAGGACGTGGTATATACTGATATATAGTCACAGGACGTGGTATATACTGATATATAGTCACAGGACGTGGTATATACTGATATATAGTCACAGGACGTGGTATATACTGATATATAGTCACAGGACGTGGTATATACTGATATATAGTCACAGGACGTGGTATATACTGATATATAGTCACAGGACGTGGTATATACTGATATATAGTCACAGGACGTGGTATATACTGATATATAGTCACAGGACGTGGTATATACTGATATATAGTCACAGGACATGGTATATACTGATATATAGTCACAGGACGTGGTATATACTGATATAGTCACAGGACGTGGTATATACTGATATATAGTCACAGGACGTGGTATATACTGATATATAGTCACAGGACGTGGTATATACTGATATATAGTCACAGGACGTGGTATATACTGATATATAGTCACAGGACGTGGTATATACTGATATATAGTCACAGGACATGGTATATACTGATATATAGTCACAGGACGTGGTATATACTGATATATAGTCACAGGACGTGGTATATACTGATATATAGTCACAGGACGTGGTATATACTGATATATAGTCACAGGACGTGGTATATACTGATATATAGTCACAGGACGTGGTATATACTGATATATAGTCACAGGACGTGGTATATACTGATATATAGTCACAGGACGTGGTATATACTGATATATAGTCACAGGACGTGGTATATACTGATATATAGTCACAGGACGTGGTATATACTGATATATAGTCACAGGACGTGGTATATACTGATATATAGTCACAGGACGTGGTATATACTGATATATAGTCACAGGACGTGGTATATACTGATATATAGTCACAGGACGTGGTATATACTGATATATAGTCACAGGACGTGGTGTATACTGATATATAGTCACAGGACGTGGTATATACTGATATATAGTCACAGGACGTGGTATATACTGATATATAGTCACAGGACGTGGTATATACTGATATATAGTCACAGGACGTGGTATATACTGATATATAGTCACAGGACGTGGTATATACTGATATATAGTCACAGGACGTGGTATATACTGATATATAGTCACAGGACGTGGTATATACTGATATATAGTCACAGGACGTGGTATATACTGATATATAGTCACAGGACGTGGTATATACTGATATATAGTCACAGGACGTGGTATATACTGATATATAGTCACAGGACGTGGTATATACTGATATATAGTCACAGGACGTGGTATATACTGATATATAGTCACAGGACGTGGTATATACTGATATATAGTCACAGGACATGGTATATACTGATATATAGTCACAGGACGTGGTATATACTGATATATAGTCACAGGACGTGGTATATACTGATATATAGTCACAGGACGTGGTATATACTGATATATAGTCACAGGACGTGGTATATACTGATATATAGTCACAGGACGTGGTATATACTGATATATAGTCACAGGACGTGGTATATACTGATATATAGTCACAGGACGTGGTATATACTGATATATAGTCACAGGACGTGGTATATACTGATATATAGTCACAGGACGTGGTATATACTGATATATAGTCACAGGACGTGGTATATACTGATATATAGTCACAGGACGTGGTATATACTGATATATGTCACAGGACGTGGTATATACTGATATATAGTCACAGGACGTGGTATATACTGATATATAGTCACAGGACGTGGTATATACTGATATATAGTCACAGGACGTGGTATATACTGATATATAGTCACAGGACGTGGTATATACTGATATATAGTCACAGGACGTGGTATATACTGATATATAGTCACAGGACGTGGTATATACTGATATATAGTCACAGGACGTGGTATATACTGATATATAGTCACAGGATGTGGTATATACTGATATATAGTCACAGGACGTGGTATATACTGATATAGTCACAGGACGTGGTATATACTGATATATAGTCACAGGACGTGGTATATACTGATATATAGTCACAGGACGTGGTATATACTGATATATAGTCACAGGACGTGGTATATACTGATATAGTCACAGGACGTGGTATATACTGATATATAGTCACAGGACGTGGTATATACTGATATATAGTCACAGGACGTGGTATATACTGATATATAGTCACAGGACGTGGTATATACTGATATATAGTCACAGGACGTGGTATATACTGATATATAGTCACAGGACGTGGTGTATACTGATATATAGTCACAGGACGTGGTATATACTGATATATAGTCACAGGACGTGGTATATACTGATATATAGTCACAGGACGTGGTATATACTGATATATAGTCACAGGACGTGGTATATACTGATATATAGTCACAGGACGTGGTATATACTGATATATAGTCACAGGACGTGGTATATACTGATATATAGTCACAGGACGTGGTATATACTGATATATAGTCACAGGACGTGGTGTATACTGATATATAGTCACAGGACGTGGTATATACTGATATATAGTCACAGGACGTGGTGTATACTGATATATAGTCACAGGACGTGGTATATACTGATATACAGTCACAGGACGTGGTGTATACTGATATATAGTCACAGGACGTGGTATATACTGATATATAGTCACAGGACGTGGTATATACTGATATAAGTCACAGGACATGGTATATACTGATATATAGTCACAGGACATGGTATATACTGATATATAGTCACAGGACGTGGTATATACTGATATATAGTCACAGGACGTGGTATATACTGATATATAGTCACAGGACGTGGTGTATACTGATATATAGTCACAGGACATGGTATATACTGATATATAGTCACAGGACGTGGTATATACTGATATATAGTCACAGGACGTGGTATATACTGATATATAGTCACAGGACGTGGTATATACTGATATATAGGCACAGGACGTGGTATATACTGATATATAGTCACAGGACGTGGTATATACTGATATAGTCACAGGACATGGTATATACTGATATATAGTCACAGGACGTGGTATATACTGATATATAGTCACAGGACGTGGTATATACTGATATAGTCACAGGACGTGGTATATACTGATATAGTCACAGGACGTGGTATATACTGATATATAGTCACAGGACGTGGTATATACTGATATAGTCACAGGACGTGGTATACACTGATATATAGTCACAGGACGTGGTATATACTGATATATAGTCACAGGACGTGGTATATACTGATATACAGTCACAGGACGTGGTGTATACTGATATATAGGCACAGGACGTGGTATATACTGATATATAGTCACAGGACGTGGTATATACTGATATAGTCACAGGACGTGGTATATACTGATATATAGTCACAGGACATGGTATATACTGATATATAGTCACAGGACGTGGTATATACTGATATATAGTCACAGGACGTGGTATATACTGATATATAGTCACAGGACGTGGTATATACTGATATATAGTCACAGGACGTGGTATATACTGATATATAGTCACAGGACATGGTATATACTGATATATAGTCACAGGACGTGGTATATACTGATATATAGTCACAGGACGTGGTATATACTGATATATAGTCACAGGACGTGGTATATACTGATATATAGGCACAGGACGTGGTATATACTGATATATAGTCACAGGACGTGGTATATACTGATATAGTCACAGGACATGGTATATACTGATATATAGTCACAGGACGTGGTATATACTGATATATAGTCACAGGACGTGGTATATACTGATATATAGTCACAGGACGTGGTATATACTGATATAGTCACAGGACGTGGTATATACTGATATATAGTCACAGGACGTGGTATATACTGATATAGTCACAGGACGTGGTATATACTGATATATAGTCACAGGACGTGGTATATACTGATATATAGTCACAGGACGTGGTATATACTGATATATAGTCACAGGACGTGGTATATACTGATATAGTCACAGGACGTGGTATATACTGATATAGTCACAGGACGTGGTATATACTGATATAAGTCACAGGACGTGGTATATACTGATATATAGTCACAGGACGTGGTATATACTGATATATAGTCACAGGACGTGGTATATACTGATATATAGTCACAGGACGTGGTATATACTGATATATAGTCACAGGACGTGGTATATACTGATATATAGTCACAGGACGTGGTATATACTGATATATAGTCACAGGACGTGGTATATACTGATATAGTCACAGGACGTGGTATATACTGATATATAGTCACAGGACGTGGTATATACTGATATATAGTCACAGGACGTGGTATATACTGATATATAGTCACAGGACGTGGTATATACTGATATACAGTCACAGGACGTGGTGTATACTGATATAGTCACAGGACGTGGTATATACTGATATATAGTCACAGGACGTGGTATATACTGATATATAGTCACAGGACGTGGTATACACTGATATATAGTCACAGGACGTGGTATATACTGATATATAGTCACAGGACGTGGTATATACTGATATATAGTCACAGGACGTGGTATATACTGATATATAGTCACAGGACGTGGTATATACTGATATATAGTCACAGGACGTGGTATATACTGATATATAGTCACAGGACGTGGTATATACTGATATATAGTCACAGGACGTGGTATATACTGATATATAGTCACAGGACGTGGTATATACTGATATATAGGCACAGGACGTGGTATATACTGATATATAGTCACAGGACGTGGTATATACTGATATAGTCACAGGACATGGTATATACTGATATATAGTCACAGGACGTGGTATATACTGATATATAGTCACAGGACGTGGTATATACTGATATATGTCACAGGACGTGGTATATACTGATATATAGTCACAGGACGTGGTATATACTGATATATAGTCACAGGACGTGGTATATACTGATATAGTCACAGGACGTGGTATACACTGATATATAGTCACAGGACGTGGTATATACTGATATATAGTCACAGGACGTGGTATATACTGATATACAGTCACAGGGACGTGGTGTATACTGATATATAGGCACAGGACGTGGTATATACTGATATATAGTCACAGGACGTGGTATATACTGATATAGTCACAGGACATGGTATATACTGATATATAGTCACAGGACGTGGTATATACTGATATATAGTCACAGGACGTGGTATATACTGATATATAGTCACAGGACGTGGTATATACTGATATATAGTCACAGGACGTGGTGTATACTGATATATAGTCACAGGACGTGGTATATACTGATATATAGTCACAGGACGTGGTATATACTGATATATAGTCACAGGACGTGGTATATACTGATATATAGTCACAGGACGTGGTATATACTGATATATAGTCACAGGACGTGGTATATACTGATATATAGGCACAGGACGTGGTATATACTGATATATAGTCACAGGACGTGGTATATACTGATATAGTCACAGGACATGGTATATACTGATATATAGTCACAGGACGTGGTATATACTGATATATAGTCACAGGACGTGGTATATACTGATATATAGTCACAGGACGTGGTATATACTGATATAGTCACAGGACGTGGTATATACTGATATATAGTCACAGGACGTGGTATATACTGATATAGTCACAGGACGTGGTATACACTGATATATAGTCACAGGACGTGGTATATACTGATATATAGTCACAGGACGTGGTATATACTGATATAGTCACAGGACGTGGTATATACTGATATAGTCACAGGACGTGGTATATACTGATATAGTCACAGGACGTGGTATATACTGATATATAGTCACAGGACGTGGTATATACTGATATATAGTCACAGGACGTGGTATATACTGATATATAGTCACAGGACGTGGTATATACTGATATACAGTCACAGGACGTGGTGTATACTGATATATAGTCACAGGACGTGGTATATACTGATATATAGTCACAGGACGTGGTATATACTGATATAGTCACAGGACGTGGTATATACTGATATATAGTCACAGGACGTGGTATATACTGATATATAGTCACAGGACGTGGTATATACTGATATATAGTCACAGGACGTGGTATATACTGATATACAGTCACAGGACGTGGTGTATACTGATATAGTCACAGGACGTGGTATATACTGATATATAGTCACAGGACGTGGTATATACTGATATATAGTCACAGGACGTGGTATACACTGATATATAGTCACAGGACGTGGTATATACTGATATAGTCACAGGACGTGGTATATACTGATATATAGTCACAGGACGTGGTATATACTGATATATAGTCACAGGACGTGGTATATACTGATATACAGTCACAGGACGTGGTGTATACTGATATATAGTCACAGGACGTGGTATATACTGATATATAGTCACAGGACGTGGTATATACTGATATACAGTCACAGGACGTGGTGTATACTGATATATAGTCACAGGACGTGGTATATACTGATATATAGTCACAGGACGTGGTATATACTGATATATAGTCACAGGACGTGGTATATACTGATATATAGTCACAGGACGTGGTATATACTGATATATAGTCACAGGACGTGGTATATACTGATATACAGTCACAGGACGTGGTGTATACTGATATATAGTCACAGGACGTGGTATATACTGATATATAGTCACAGGACGTGGTATATACTTATTGAGGGTTCGCTGTTTTCCTTCTCAATACGTTGCCTTTCCGTACTGTCAGCCATGTTGTCTCCTTTATCGTCACTGACACTGATCCCATTCTCTAGTAGCCGTGTGGCAACTGCTGAGAGAAATTCCTCATAGTCCAAGAATTTCCCTTCATATCCCCACCAGTGACATTTTTCGTTTCTGATTTTGACTCCCCACAATCAAAACCCCATAACTTTATTATTTTTCTGTTCTCAGAGCCATATGAGGGGTTAATGTTTGCGGGACAAATTGTTCTTTATAATGGTCCAATTTATTATTCTGTACAATGTACTGGGAAGATGGAAAATAATTCAGAATGGGGGAAACTGGAGAAAAAGTGTATTTGTGCGACTTTCTTGCAGGCTTTGTTTTTACAGTGTACCCCCTGTATTCTATGTGTCCTCCCCCTGTATTCTGTGTGTCCCCCCCTGTATTCTATGTGTCCCCCCCTGTATTCTATGTGTCCTCCCCCTGTATTCTATGTGTCCCCCCTGTATTCTATGTGTCCCCCCCTGTATTCTATGTGTCCTCCCCCTGTATTCTATGTGTCCTCCTGTATTCTATGTGTCCCCCCTGTATTCTATGTGTCCCCCCTGTATTCTATGTGTCCTCCCCCTGTATTCTATGTGTCCCCCCTGTATTCTATGTGTCCCCCCCTGTATTCTATGTGTCCTCCCCCTGTATTCTATGTGTCCTCCTGTATTCTATGTGTCCCCCCTGTATTCTATGTGTCCCCCCTGTATTCTATGTGTCCTCCCCTGTATTCTATGTGTCCCCCCTGTATTCTATGTGTCCTCCCCCTGTATTCTATGTGTCCCCCACCCTGTATTCTATGTGTCCCCCCCTGTATTCTATGTGTCCTCCCCTGTATTCTATGTGTCCCCCCTGTATTCTATGTGTCCCCCCTGTATTCTATGTGTCCCCCCTGTATTCTATGTGTCCCCCTGTATTCTATGTGTCCCCCCTGTATTCTATGTGTCCTCCCCTGTATTCTATGTGTCCCCCTGTATTCTATGTGTCCCCCTTGTATTCTATGTGTCCCCCCTGTATTCTATGTGTCCCCCCCTGTATTCTATGTGTCCTCCCCTGTATTCTATGTGTCCCCCTGTATTCTATGTGTCCTCCTGTATTTTATGTGTCCCCCCTGTATTCTATGTGTCCCCCCTGTATTCTATGTGTCCCCCTTGTATTCTATGTGTCCTCCCCTGTATTCTATGTGTCCCCCCCTGTATTCTATGTGTCCTCCCCTGTATTTTATGTGTCCCCTTGTATTCTATGTGTCCCCCCTGTATTCTATGTGTCCCTCTTTGTATTCTATGTTCCCCGTGTATTCTATGTGTCCTCCCTGTATTTTATGTGTCCCCCTGTATTCTATGTGTCCCCCTGTATTCTATGTCTCCCCCTGTATTCTATTGTCCCCCCTGTATTCTATGTGTCCCCCTTGTATTCTATGTGTCCTCCCCTGTATTCTATGTGCCCCCTTGTATTCTATGTGTCCCCCCTGTATTCTATGTGTCCCCCTCTGTATTCTATGTGTCCTCCCTGTATTCTATGTGTCCCCCCTGTATTCTATGTTCCCCCCTGTATTCTATGTCTCCCCCTGTATTCTATGTGTCCCCTTTGTATTCTATGTGTCCCCCTCTGTATTCTATGTGTCCTCCCCTGTATTCTATGTGCCCCCTGTATTCTATGTGTCCCCCTGTATTCTATGTGTCCCCCCTGTATTCTATGTGTCCTCCCTGTATTCTATGTGTCCTCCTGTATTCTATGTGTCCCCCCTGTATTTTATGTGTCCCCCTGTATTTTATGTGTCCCCCCCTGTATTCTATGTCCTCCCCCTGTATTCTATGTGTCCCCCTGTATTCTATGTGCCCTCCCATGTATTCTATGTGTCCTCCCCCTGTATTCTATGTGTCCCCTTTGTATTCTATGTGTCCCCCTGTATTTTATGTGTCCCCCCCTGTATTCTATGTGTCCCCTGTATTTTATGTGTCCCCCTGTATTCTATGTGTCCTCCCTTGTATTCTATGTTTCCCCTGTATTCTATGTGTCCCCCTGTATTCTATGTGTCCCCTTGTATTCTATGTGTCCTCCCCTGATTCTATGTGTCCTCCCCTGTATTCTATGTGTCCCCTGTATTCTATGTGTCCCCCTGTATTCTATGTGTCCCCCCTGTATTCTATGTGTCCCCTGTATTCTATGTGTCCCCCCTGTATTCTATGTGTCCCCCTCTGTATTCTATGTGTCCTCCCCTTGTATTCTATGTGTCCCCCTGTATTCTATGTGTCCCCCCTGTATTCTATGTGTCTCCCTGTATTCTGTGTGTCCCCCCTGTATTCTATGTGTCCCCCCTGTATTCTATGTGTCCCCCCTGTATTCTATGTGTCCTCCCTGTATTCTATGTGTCCCCCTGTATTCTATGTGTCCTCCCCCTGTATTCTATGTGTCCCCCCTGTATTTTATGTGTCCCCTGTATTCTATGTGTCCCCTGTATTCTATGTGTCCCCCTGTATTCTATGTGTCCTCCCTGTATTATATGTGTCCCCCTGTATTTTATGTGTCCCCCTTGTATTCTATGTGTCCTCCCTGTATTATATGTGTCCCTTGTATTCTGTGTGCCTGTATACTATGTGTCCCCCCTGTATTCTATGTGTCCTCCTCCTGTATTCTATGTGTCCTCCCCTGTATTCTATGTGTCCCCCCTGTATTCTATGTGCTGTATTCTATGTGTCCCTGTATTCTGTGTCTGTATTCTATGTGTCCCCCTGTATTCTATGTGTCCCTGTATTCTATGTGTCCCCTGTATTCTATGTGTCCCCTGTATTCTATGTGTCCTCCTTGTATTCTATGTGTCCCCCCTGTATTTTATGTGTCCCCTGTATTCTATGTGTCCCCCTGTATTTATGTGTCCCCCTGTATTCTATGTGTCCTCCCCTGTATTATATGTGTCCCTGTATTCTTGTGTCCCCCTGTATTTTATGTGTCCCCCCTGTATTTATGTGTCCTCCTTGTATTTATGTGTCCTCCCTGTATTCTATGTGTCCCTGTATTTATGTGTGTATTCTATGTGTCCTCCCCTGTATTATATGTGTCCTATTTGTGTTTGTATTCTATGTGTCTGTATTCTATGTGTTCTTTGTATTTATGTTCCTGTATTTATGTGTCCCTGTATTCTATGTGTGTATTCTTGTTCCTGTATTCTGTGTCCTGTATTCTATGTGTCCCCTGTATTCTATGTGTCCCCTGTATTTATGTTCCCCTGTATTCTATGTGTCCCTGTATTCTATGTGTCCCTGTATTCTATGTGTCTGTATTCTATGTGTCCCCTGTATTCTATGTGTCCCCCTGTATTCTATGTGTCCCCTGTATTCTATGTGTCCCTGTATTCTATGTGTCCTCCCCCTGTATTCTATGTGTCCTCCACTGTATTTGTGTGCCCCTGTATTCTATGTGTCCCCCTGTATTTGTGTGTCCCTGTATTTGTGTCCCTGTATTCTATGTGTCCCCCTTGTATTCTATGTGTCCTCCCCCTGTATTCTATGTGTCCTCCCTGTATTCTATGTGTCCCCCCTGTATTCTATGTGTCCCCCTGTATTCTATGTCCCCCCTGTATTCTATGTGTCCCCCTGTATTCTATGTGTCCTCCCCTGTATTCTATGTGTCCTCCTGTATTCTATGTCCCCCCTGTATTCTATGTGTCCTGTATTCTATGTGCCCCCCCTGTATTCTATGTGTCCCCTGTATTCTATGTGTCCTGTATTTTATGTGTCCCCCCTGTATTCTATGTGTCCTCCCCTGTATTCTATGTGTCTGTATTCTATGTGTCCTGTATTCTATGTGTCCCCTGTATTCTATGTGTCCCCTGTATTCTATGTGTCATGTATTCTATGTGTCCCCTGTATTCTATGTGTCCTGTATTCTATGTGTCTGTATTTATGTGTCCCCTTGTATTTATGTGTCCCCTGTATTCTATGTGTCTGTATTCTATGTGTCCCCTGTATTCTATGTGTCCTCCCCTGTATTCTATGTGTCCTCCCTTGTATTCTATGTGTCCCCCTGTATTCTATGTGTCCTCCCTGTATTCTATGTGTCCCCTTGTATTCTATGTGTCCTCCCTGTATTCTATGTGTTTCTTGTATTCTATGTGTCCCTTGTATTCTATGTGTCCTCCCCTGTATTCTATGTGTCCTCCCCTGTATTCTATGTGCCCCCCTGTATACTATGTGTCCCCCCTGTATTCTTGTGCCCCCCTGTATTCTATGTGTCCCCCTGTATTCTATGTGTCCCCTTGTATTCTATGTGTCCCTGTATTTGTGTCCCCCCTGTATTCTATGTGTCCCCCTGTATTCTATGTGTCCCCCTGTATTCTGTGTGTCCACTGTATTCTATGTGTCCCCCCTGTATTCTATGTGTGTCCCCTGTATTCTATGTGTCCCTTGTATTTATGTGTCCCCCTGTATTCTATGTGTCCTCCCCTGTATTCTATGTGTCCTCCCCCTGTATTCTATGTGTCCCCCCTGTATTCTATGTGTCCCCCCTGTATTCTATGTGTCCCCTGTATTCTATGTGTCCTGTATTCTATGTGTCCTCCCCTGTATTCTATGTGTCCTCCCCTGTATTCTATGTGTTGTATTCTATGTGTCCTCCCCTGTATTCTATGTGTCCCCCTGTATTCTATGTGTCCTCCCTGTATTCTATGTGTCTCCCTGTATTCTATGTGTCCCCCTGTATTCTATGTGTCCCCCTGTATTCTATGTGTCCCCCCTGTATTCTATGTGTCCTCCCCTGTATTCTATGTGTCCCCCTGTATTCTATGTGTCCTCCCTGTATTCTATGTGTCCCCTGTATTCTATGTGTCCCCCCGTATTCTATGTGTCCTCCCCTGTATTCTATGTGTCCCCCTGTATTCTATGTGTCCTCCCTGTATTCTATGTGTCCCCCCTGTATTCTATGTGTCCCCCTGTATTCTATGTGTCCTCCCCTGTATTCTATGTGTCCCCCTGTATTCTATGTGTCCCCCTGTATTCTATGTGTCCCCCCTGTATTCTATGTGTCCTCCTGTATTCTATGTGTCCTCCCCCTGTATTCTATGTGTCCTCCTGTATTCTATGTGTCCCCCCTGTATTCTATGTGCCCTCCCATGTATTCTATGTGTCCCCCCTGTATTCTATGTGTCCTCCTGTATTCTATGTGTCCCCCTGTATTCTATGTGCCCTCCCATGTATTCTATGTGTCCCCCCTGTATTCTATGTGTCCTCCCCCTGTATTCTATGTGTCCCCCCCTGTATTCTATGTGTCCTCCCCCTGTATTCTATGTGTCCCCCCTGTATTCTATGTGTCCTCCCCCTGTATTCTATGTGTCCCCCCTGTATTCTATGTGTCCCCCTGTATTCTGTGTGCCCCCCCTGTATTCTATGTGTCCTCCCTGTATTCTATGTGTCCCCCCCTGTATTCTATGTGTCCCCCTGTATTCTGTGTGCCCCCCCTGTATACTATGTGTCCCCCCCTGTATTCTATGTGTCCCCCCCTGTATTCTATGTGTCCTCCCCTGTATTCTATGTGTCCCCCCTATATTCTATGTGTCCCCCCCTGTATTCTATGTGTCCTCCCCTGTATTCTATGTGTCCTCCCTGTATTCTATGTCCCCCCCTGTATTCTATGTGTCCTCCTATATTCTATGTGTCCCCCTGTATTCTATGTGTCCCCCCCTGTATTCTATGTGTCCCCCCCTGTATTCTATGTGTCCTCCCCCTGTATTCTATGTGTCCCCCCCCTGTATTCTATGTGTCCTCCCCCTGTATTCTATGTGTCCTCCCCCTGTATTCTATGTGTCCCCCCCTGTATTCTATGTCCCCTCCCCGTATACTATGTGTCCCCCCTGTATTCTATGTGTCCCCCCCTGTATTCTATGTGTCCTCCCCCTGTATTCTGTGTGTCCTCCCCCTGTATTCTATGTGTCCTCCCCCTGTATTCTATGTGTCCCCCCTGTATTCTATGTGTCCTGTATTCTATGTGTCCCCCCCTGTATTCTATGTGTCCTCCCCCTGTATTCTATGTGTCCCCTCCTGTATTCTATGTGTCCCCCCTGTATTCTATGTGTCCTCCCCTGTATTCTATGTGCCCCCCCTGTATTCTATGTGTCCCCCTGTATTCTATGTGTCCCCCCTGTATTCTATGTGTCCTCCCCCTGTATTCTATGTGTCCTCCCCCTGTATTCTATGTGTCCCCCCTGTATTCTATGTGTCCTCCCCCTGTATTCTATGTGTCCTCCTGTATTCTATGTGTCCTGTATTCTATGTGTCCCCCCTGTATTCTATGTGTCCCCCCTGTATTCTATGTGTCCTGTATTCTATGTGTCCCCCCTGTATTCTATGTGTCCCCCCTGTATTCTATGTGTCCTCCCCCTGTATTCTATGTGTCCCCCTCTATTCTATGTGTCCCCCCTGTATTCTATGTGTCCTCCCCCTGTATTCTATGTGTCCTCCCCCTGTATTCTATGTGTCCCCCCTGTATTCTATGTGTCCCCCCATGTATTCTATGTGTCCCCCCTGTATTCTATGTGTCCTCCCCCTGTATTCTATGTGTCCTCCCCCTGTATTCTATGTGTCCTCCCCCTGTATTCTATGTGTCCTCCCTGTATTCTATGTGTCCCCCCTGTATTCTATGTGTCCTCCCCCTGTATTCTATGTGTCCTCCCTGTATTCTATGTGTCCCCCCTGTATTCTATGTGTCCCCCCCTGTATTCTATGTGTCCCCCCCCTGTATTCTATGTGTCCCCCCCTGTATTCTATGTGTCCTGTATTCTATGTGTCCTCCCTGTATTCTATGTGTCCCCCCTGTATTCTATGTGTCCTCCCCCTGTATTCTATGTGTCCTCCCTGTATTCTATGTGTCCCCCCTGTATTCTATGTGTCCCCCCTGTATTCTATGTGTCCTCCCCTCTATTCTATGTGTCCTCCCCCTGTATTCTATGTGTCCTCCCCCTGTATTCTATGTGTCCTCCCCCTGTATTCTATGTGTCCTCCCCCTGTATTCTATGTGTCCCCCCTGTATTCTATGTGCCCCCCCTGTATTCTATGTGTCCTCCCCCTGTATTCTATGTGTCCCTCCCCTGTATTCTATGTGTCCCCCCTGTATTCTATGTGCCCCCCCTGTATTCTATGTGCCCCCCTGTATTCTATGTGTCCTCCCCCTGTATTCTATGTGTCCCTCCCCTGTATACTATGCTGTGTATAAACCTTCTTTCCTCTAGATGTAGTGGACGTCTCCTTGTTATAGGTACAGTCCATAGTCTCACTGCTCTTACAGTAAAGAATCCCTTCTATGTTGTGTATAAACCTTCTTTCCTCTAGATGTAGTGGACGTCTCCTTGTTATAGGTACAGTCCATAGTCTCACTGCTCTTACAGTAAAGAATCCCTTCTATGTTGTGTATAAACCTTCTTTCATCTAGATGTAGTGGTCGCTCCTTGTTATAGGTACAGTCCATAGTCTCACTGCTCTTACAGTAAAGAATCCCTTCTATGTTGTGTATAAACCTTCTTTCCTCTAGATGTAGTGGACGCCTCCTTGTTATAGGTACAGTCCATAGTCTCACTGCTCTTACAGTAAAGAATCCCTTCTATGTTGTGTATAAACCTTCTTTCCCCTAGATGTAGTAGACGTCTCCTTGTTATAGGTACAGTCCATAGTCTCACTGCTCTTACAGTAGAGAATCCCTTCTATGTTGGTGGAGATGATAGAAATGTAGTACACTTACCTCTCCGCTCAGCAGGTAGATGATCTCCAAGGTGAAGTCTAATATTCTTCTGGTGATCTCATTCCTGTCCTTGTCCATCCTTGGTGGGTCATTCAGGAGAAGGAGCGTTCTGGAGGAGAAGAGGAGGAAACTGGATGAGCTGGAGGATCTAGTACTGAGGAGGGGCCCGAAATCATACAGGGGCCACATGATGTGTGACGTACAGGCAGGGCGGTGATGATTTGTGCCTAGTGACTTTCTCTGAGAGACCACTGCCCGCACCAGACCCCTGCCCCCAGTCTGACTCCTGTTACTGTCTGTAGTCAGGGGCTCTTTAGCCATAGGATAAATGGTGCCCCTACACCGGGCCCTATGGCAGCAGGGGCCCCTCTCAGCCTTCCTGGATTCAGCAGGGCAGGCCACATTTCAGGTGTTCTCCCACTATCCCCAGTGTAACTCTATGTCCTCAGGAAGCAGATAGAGCTGAATACAATGGTGGGCACAGAGCGATCATCTCCAGGCTCCACCATCAGGGCTCGTCTAGTGATGTCTGAGGCAGGAGGAGCGATGAGCCCCGAACCAGAGGCAGCGCCAGAGCCTGCAGGAAGCTCCATGGGCACGGGCGAGGCCAGGAAGATTATGTTATATGTTTAATATTGTGCGATGGACCAGAAGGGGGCAATATATTATATGGGGGCTACTGAGGGGGTATTATATTATATGGGGGCTACTGAGGAGGTATTATATTATATGGGGGCTACTGAGGGAGTATTATATTATATGGGGGTCACTGAGGGGGTATTATATTATATGGGGGTCACTGAGGGGGTATTATATTATATGGGGGCTACTGAGAGGGTATTATATTATATGGGGGTCACTGAGGGGGTATTATATTATATGGGGGTCACTGAGGGGGTATTATATTATATGGGGGTCACTGAGGGGGTATTATATTATATGGGGGCTACTGAGGGGGTATTATATTATATGGGGGCTACTGAGGGGGTATTATATTATATGGAGGCTACTGAGGGGGTATTATATTATATGGGGGTCACTGAGGGGGTATTATATTATATGGGGGCTACTGAGGGGGTATTATATTATATGGGGCTACTGAGGGGGTATTATATTATATGGAGGCTACTGAGGGGGTATTATATTATATGGGGGTCACTGAGGGGGTATTATATTATATTGTATATATTGATGTCATCTTACCTCATAGCGGGAGTTTTTCTCCTAAATCCCCAGGTGTGAACGTGTCCTGAGAGCAGCCAGCGAGCCCCTGCTGTATATACAGTATATATATATATATATATATATATATATATATATATATATATCTATAGCCTGTGGTAATGGCTGATAACAGAGAGAACAACACAACAGCAGTGACTACCGACCAGGACCTGCTCTGTATCTGCTACACTGCAAGAGCTGAAGGACCTGTGATGATGTCACCACATGTCACCAGTACATGAGGGGCGGAGCTCAGGAGAGAAGTGCTGGATGAAGGACCTGTGATGATGTCACCAAAATGTCACCAGTACATGAGGGGCGGAGCTCAGGAGAGAAGGGGTGGATGAAGGACCTGTGATGATGTCACCATTATGTGACCAGAGCATTACATCTGGAACTCCAGTATATAGTCTTTACTGTCACTTATAATATTTCATATAGTCACCTCCTCAGTTTTCTCACGATGGTTGTTATACTCACCGGTCTGTATTTGCCTGAGGGCGATCTTGAGCCCTTTTTGACACAACTACTGTCTGTTCTGTATAGAGAACTCATTTAGTATTTCTGCTTTTTCTTCTTGAACCCCAGAGACCGACTCTCCATTACCATTATTTAGGTCACCTTCTTGTTCTGTCCTTGTTTTTTTGCATTTATATATTTATAGAATGTTTTTGGGGTTACTTTTGCTCGTCATACCCTCCTGCCTCTCATTATGCACAGTGCTGGCCAAAAGTATTGGCACCCCTGCAATTCTGTCAGATAATACTCAATTTCTTCCAGAAAATGACTGCAATCACAAATGCTTTGGTAATAATATCTTCATTTATTTTGCTTGCAATGAAAAAACACAAAAGAGAATGAAAAAAAAGTCAAATCATTGATCATTTTACACAAAACTCCAAAAATGGGCCGGACAAAAGTATTGGCACCCTCAGCCTAATACTTGGTAGCACAACCTTTAGACAAAATAACTGCGAACAACCGCTTCCGGTAACCATCAATGAGTTTCTTCCAATGCTCTGCTGGAATTTCTCCAGGTCCCTGAGATGTGAAGGCGCCTTCTCCAAACTGCCATTGTGAGATCTCTCCTTGGGTGTTCTATGGGATTCAGGTCTGGACTCATTGCTGCCACTTTACAAGTCTCCAGTGCTTTCTCTCAAACCATTTTCTAGTGCTTTCTGAAGTGTGTTTTGGGTCATTGTCCTGCTGGAAGACCCATGACCTCTGAGGGAGACCCAGCTTTCTCAAACTGGGCCCTACATTATGCTGCAGACTTCATAATGCCATGCACACGGTCAAGCAGTCCAGTGCCCGAGGCAGCAAAGCAACCCCAAAACATCAGGGAACCTCCGCCATGTCTGACTGTAGGGACCGTGTTCTTTTCTTTGAAGGCCTCTTTTTTTTCCCCTGTAAACTCTATGTTGATGCCTTTTCCTCTACTTTTGTCTCATCTGACCAGAGAACATTCTTCCAAAAAGTTTTTGGCTTTCTCAGGTAAGTTTTGGCTTTTTTCTGTCTCTGGGTCAGAAGTGGGGTCTTCCTGGGTATCCTACCATAGAGTCCCTTTTCATTCAGACGCCGACGGATAGTACGGGTTGACACTGTTGTACCCTCGGACTGCAGGGCAGCTAGAACTTGTTTGGATGTTAGTCGAGGTTCTTTAGCCACCATCCGCACAATCTTTCGTTGAAATCTCTCGTCAATTTTTCTTTTCCGTCCACATCTAGGGAGGTTAGCCACAGTGCCATGGGCTTTACACTTCTTGATGACACTGCGCACGGTAGACACAGGAACATTCAGGTCTTTGTAGCCTTGAGATTGCTCATGCTTCCTCACAATTTTGCTTCTCAAGTCCTCAGACAGTTCTTTGGTCTTCTTTCTTTTCTCCATGCTCAATGTGGTACACACAAGGACACAGGACAGAGGTTGAGTCAACTTTAATCCATTTCAACTGGCTGCAAGTGTGATTTAGTTATTGCCACCACCTGTTATGTGCCACAGGTAAGTAACAGGTGCTGTTAATTTCACAAATTAGAGAAGCATCACATGATTTTTCAAAGGGTGCCAATACTTTTGTGCACCCCTTTTTTATGTTTGGTGTGGAATTATATCCAATTTGGCTTTTTGACAATTCTTTTTGTGGTTTTCCATTGAAGACAAATTAAATGAAGATATTATTACCAAAGCATTTGTGATTGCAATCATTTTCTGGAAGAAATTGAGTATTATCTGTCAGAATTGCAGGGGTGCCAATACTTTTGGCCATCGCTGTATTTTAGCTGATTTTATTTCCCTTTTACAGATAGTATGAAGCGCTTTGTAATTCTCCCAGGTGTGAAAGATCCGCGTTGGCCCACACCTGAGTCTTCTTTCATAAAAACCACACTCACCGCCAGTGAGTGTTGGGTTCACAAGATAAATACAAGACAAGCTTTCTAAATTTTATATATTTATTAACCCCTAAATGAGTCAGTATTAACATCTAACACATGCAGTTCAGAACAGATATGTAGATATATGCAAGCATTAACAGTTACTAGTTACAATATACAGTACAATAAAATAAAAGGGAATAAAGGTGAAATGATTACTTTACCACACATGTCCTGGATGTGGCTCTATAGTCCAACACTCACACATAGCATGTGGAGTTAACCAATGGAGGCAGCGGCATTCCAGCCTCTCAGCAACTCATCACAGCAGCCTCTCCTCATAGTAGCATCTTCATAGTAATCTCCCAGTGGTAGTCTCAGCCCAATCTCTCTCACTGTCCTCTTACCTCATCTTTTATACCCTTGATGACACCACCCAGAATGAGGTCACCGGCGACAGCAAGTCTGATTGATTAACGCACTCAAGTTAAGACTCTTTGTAAAGAAATGCGACCAAGTGGAATGACACAATGCCTTCTATATGTTATCAACCATGTCTGATCAACAGCCCAGGCTGAACAATGCATGTTTATTTGATCATCCAGGCTGTGTAGGAATACAATGGAGCTATTCTGGGATGGATACAAAGCCCTATTGTTACAAGATTGCCCTACTGATAACATACAACTAGGATTAGGGCTGCGCACATTATGAATAAATGGAACTAGGAGGGAGATACGATACCTAGAGATCAAAATACAGCTTTGAGTTATAGCTATATTTAAGTGGAATCATCACACCAGGCTACAGCTGACCCTGCGGATTTATAGGTTTTAAATGCCCATTTTTTTTTTATTGTTTTTTGCACTTTTAACCAGAGCTGTAAGCCATGTGGGGTTAATATAAGACATATATACGTGTTTCCTATGGGTATACATATATGCTTGCTCAATGTAGATGTAGTCACAGAAACATCAGAGACATCTAATCCATAAAACTTCACTTTTATTAATATTATTTTTTTTAAAAAGGAAATATCAAAAGGACTCTATATATCCAATTGGGATTTAGATAAAAAAGAGAAAAATCCACTCACATTACTCTCTCAGAGCGACTGGATAAATATACTAAGAATTGTGTGGTGCAGATCCATGCTTCAATAGACATGAGACCATTCAATCATATAACAAATAGCCCTATGCTGGTACTATAATATCTATCATATAGATTCCATCTGAACTGCTGCCATACACACAGCAGTATGCAGATTGTAACAATTGCCTAATATACATTTACTATAATAACTTAAGGAATACTGTATACTCCTATATCCTGAGGATACTGGCCTAATGCCACACCAACAGGACTTAGAAGACCACAGGTTCCCCAGAAAAGGCAATAATTGTGTCAATACTGCAACTGTAGTTATAAACTGACTATCCTGCTTAGACAATAACTGTCCAACGCGTTTCCAGCATTGAGACCACCATCAATCCTGGTCAAGTATCCAATGCCTTTGGCTATGAAACATCTCCATATCATCAGGCTTCCTCCACCAAACTTGACGGTTCCTTCAATTTCTTGATCTGTTAGCCTCCTTTTCCCTTGTTTCTTCTAGACCCATTTGCACCCATCAGAGCCCAGTCTATTGACTTTGGTTTCATCGTTCCAAATCACCCATTTCCAATCTTCTACTTTCCACTTTTTATATTTTTTTTGCAAACTAAAGCTGACACTTATGATGATATTGAAGTTGAGGCTTCTTCATCTTTTTCGGGCCACCATTCCAGGCTTGTGTAACTCGCATTGCACAGTGCTTGCATGGACGTCTGTGATCTCACTATTACGAAGCATACGAGCCACCTCCACTGCCGTGGTTGTCCTGCCAGAACCGATAGACCTTTTGATTAGCCGATTTGTTGACTCCGATATTTTGCATGGACGTTCACCTCTTGGCTTTGGAATGGATGGATGAACTTCATTTCTTATTCTTCCCACTATCTTGGCACTCATATGATGCGGTTTGGCAATTTCCTTGGTCCAGAGGCTGCTATCGACGAGCTGGATGAGGCTCAGGGACGGGAATCTCTCTCCTTGGGGAGAGCACCAGTGAAGGTGTGTAGAGTTTTGAATTGCCTTTTTCCCTGTACTAAGCATCTACATATCACAAGGCATTATGGGAAAAGGAGCTGGGAAGCTCATGCGCCCTCTGTTGGATGTAACAGATCCTCAATTTGCTTTTGACTCACTGAGTCTTGAGACAGCAAATGGGATTTTAGCCAAGCCAATTTCACTCATCTGCATACAGCGCTGTTTCGGGATTTTTGTCCCTCATCAGTGCAGGGCAGAGTGAACTGGGTGGCTTTGTGGGAGGCAATGAGTGGCTCAGGGACAGGAATCTTTCTCCTTGGGGGAGAGCACCAGTGAAGGTGTGTAGAGTTTTGAATTGCCTTTTGCCCTCTACTTGTGATATGTAGATGCTTAGTAGAGGGCAGAAGGCAATTCAAAACTCTACACACCCTACACTGATGAGGGACAAAAATCCCGAAACAGCGCTGTATGCAGGTGAGTGAAATTGGTTTGGCTAAAATCCCATTTGCTGTCTCAAGACTCAGTGAGTCAAAAGCAAATTGAGGATCTGTTACATCCAACAGAGGGCGCATGAGCTTCCCAGCTCCTTTTCCCATAATGCCTTGTGATATCTGGATGAGGCAGTTACTCCTTTTTGGGAAATCTTCTTCATGGCTGATCCTCAATATGAACCAGTGACCGTTCACTTGGGTATCCACCTAATAACACCCTGAGCTATCGGGGAATGTGAGAACAGGTTGTAATTTGTAGGAGAGAAGAAGAAGATTTTCCCACCACCAGGAGCAAAACAGTAACAATGAGAAGAATCTGCAGAACTGATCATATGTTAAATAGTTACAAGTCATATTTATGTATGAGATAGCCAAGAGGATGGTCTATAACATGATGGGAGTCTCACGTCCCAAGCTGTAGTGGATGTGGAGATCTGGAGCCTGAAAGTCACAGGGTCAGAACATTGTTACCCTTTTGCTCATCAGTGTACATACATACTCCACCTGACACTTCTGACATACATACACACTCCCCTGACACTTCTGACATACATACATACTCCCGTGACACTTCTCACATACATAAACACTCCACCTGACACTTCTGACATACATACACACTCCGCCTGACACTTCTGACATACATACACACTTCCCTGACACTTCTGACATACATACACACTCCCCTGACACTTCTGACATACATACACACTCCACCTGACACTTCTGACATACATACACACTCCGCCTGACACTTCTGACATACATACACACTTCCCTGACACTTCTGACATACATACACACTCCCCTGACACTTCTGACATACATACACACTCCCCTGACACTTCTGACATACATACACACTCCCCTGACACTTCTGACATACATACACACTCCCCTGACACTTCTGACATACATACACACTCCCCTGACGCTTCTGACATACATACACACTCCCCTGACTCTTCTGACATACATACACACTCCCCTGACACTTCTGACATACATACACACTCCGCCTGACACTTCAGACATACATACACACTCCCCTGACACTTCTGACATACATACACACTCCCTGACACTTCTGACACACATACACACTCCCCTGACACTTCTGACATACATACACACTCCCCTGACACTTCTGACATACATACACACTCCACCTGACACTTCTGACATACATACACACTCCGCCTGACACTTCTGACATACATACACACTCCGCCTGACACTTCTGACATACATACACACTCCCCTGACACTTCTGACATACATACACACTCCACCTGACACTTCTGACATACATACACACTCCGCCTGACACTTCTGACAAACATACACACTCCCCTGACGCTTCTGACATACATACACACTCCCCTGACACTTCTGACATACATACACACTCCCCTGACACTTCAGACATACATACACACTCCCCTGACACTTCTGACATACATACACACTCCGCTGATGCTTCTGACATACATACACACTCCCCTGATGCTTCTGACATACATACACACTCCCTGATGCTTCTGACATACATACACACTCCCCTGATGCTTCTGACATACATACACACTCCGCCTGACACTTCAGACAAACATACACACTCCCCTGACACTTCTGACATACATACACACTCCGCCTGACACTTCTGACATACATACACACTCCGCCTGACACTTCTGACATACATACACACTCCGCCTGACACTTCTGACATACATACACACTCCGCCTGACACTTCAGACTTACATACACACTCCCCTGACACTTCTGAAATACATACACACTCCCCTGACACTTCTGACATACATACACACTCCCCTGACGCTTCTGACATACATACACACTCCCCTGACTCTTCTGACATACATACACACTCCGCCTGACACTTCAGACTTACATACACACTCCGCCTGACACTTCTGACATACATACACACTCCCCTGACACTTCTGACATACATACACACTCCCTGACACTTCTGACATACATACACACTCCCCTGACACTTCTGACATACATACACACTCCCCTGACTCTTCTGACATGCATACACAATCCCCTGACACTTCTGACATACATACACACTCCCCTGACGCTTCTGACATACATACACACTCCCCTGACACTTCTGACATACATACACACTCCGCCTGACACTTCAGACATACATACACACTCCCTGACACTTCTGACATACATACACACTCCCCTGATGCTTCTGACATACATACACACTCCCTGATGCTTCTGACATACATACACACTCCCCTGACGCTTCTGACATACATACACACTCCCCTGACTCTTCTGACATACATACACACTCCCTTGACGGTTCTGACATACATACACACTCCGCCTGACACTTCAGACAAACATACACACTCCGCCTGAAACTTCTGACATACATACACACTCCCCTGACACTTCTGACATACATACACACTCCCTGACACTTCTGACATACATACACACTCCCCTGACACTTATGACATACATACACACTCCCCTGACTCTTCTGACATACATACACAATCCCCTGACACTTCTGACATACATACACACTCCTCTGACACTTCTGACATACATGCACACTCCCCTGACGCTTCTGACATACATACACACTCCCCTGACACTTCTGACAAACATACACGCTCCCCTGACGCTTCTGACATACATACACACTCCCCTGACGCTTCTGACATACATACACACTCCCCTGACACTTCTGACATACATACACACTCCGCCTGACACTTCAGACATACATACACACTCCCCTGATGCTTCTGACATACATACACACTCCCTGATGCTTCTGACATACATACACACTCCCCTGACGCTTCTGACATACATACACACTCCCCTGACTCTTCTGACATACATACACACTGCCTTGACGGTTCTGACATACATACACACTCCGCCTGACACTTCAGACAAACATACACACTCCGTCTGACACTTCTGACATACATACACACTCCCCTGACACTTCTGACATACATGCACACTCCCTGACACTTCTGACATACATACACACTCCCCTGACACTTATGACATACATACACACTCCCCTGACTCTTCTGACATACATACACAATCCCCTGACACTTCTGACATACATACACACTACTCTGACACTTCTGACATACATGCACACTCCTCTGACGCTTCTGACATACAAACACACTCCCCTGACACTTCTGACATACATACACGCTCCCCTGACGCTTCTGACATACATACACACTCCCCTGACGCTTCTGACATACATACACACTCCCTGACACTTCTGACATACATACACACTCCCCTGACACTTCTGACATACATACACACTCCGCCTGACACTTCTGACAAACATACACACTCCCCTGACACTTCTGACATACATGCACACTCCCCTGACGCTTCTGACATACATACACACTCCCCTGACTCTTCTGACATACATACACACTCCCCTGACACTTCTGACATACATACACACTCCTCTGACACTTCTGACATACATGCACACTCCCCTGACACTTCTGACATACATACACACTCCCCTGACACTTCTGACATACATACACACTCCCCTGACACTTCTGACATACATACACACTCCCCTGACGCTTCTGACATACATACACACTCCCCTGACGCTTCTGACATACATACACACTCCGCCTGACACTTCTGACAAACATACACACTCCCCTGACACTTCTGACATACATACACCCTCCGCCTGACACTTCTGACATACATACACACTCCGCCTGACACTTCTGACAAACATACACACTCCCCTGACGCTTCTGACATACATACACACTCCCCTGACACTTCTGACATACATACACACTCCGCCTGACACTTCAGACATACATACACACTCCCCTGACACTTCTGACATACATACACACTCCCCTGATGCTTCTGACATACATACACACTCCCCTGATGCTTCTGACATACATACACACTCCCTGATGCTTCTGACATACATGCACACTCCCCTGACACTTCTGACATACATACACACTCCCCTGACACTTCTGACATACATACACACTCCCCTGACACTTCTGACATACATACACACTCCCCTGACGCTTCTGACATACATACACACTCCCCTGACGCTTCTGACATACATACACACTCCCCTGACACTTCTGACAAACATACACACTCCCCTGATACTTCTGACATACATACACACTCCGCCTGACACTTCTGACAAACATACACACTCCCCTGACACTTCTGACATACATACACACTCCCCTGACACTTCTGACATACATACACACTCCCCTGACACTTCTGACATACATACACACTCCACCTGACACTTCTGACATACATACACACTCCGCCTGACACTTCTGACAAACATACACACTCCCCTGACGCTTCTGACATACATACACACTCCCCTGACACTTCTGACATACATACACACTCCGCCTGACACTTCAGACATACATACACACTCCCCTGACACTTCTGACATACATACACACTCCCCTGATGCTTCTGACATACATACACACTCCCCTGATGCTTCTGACATACATACACACTCCCTGATGCTTCTGACATACATACACACTCCCCTGATGCTTCTGACATACATACACACTCCGCCTGACACTTCAGACAAACATACACACTCCCCTGACACTTCTGACATACATACACACTCCGCCTGACACTTCAGACATACATACACACTCCCCTGACACTTCTGACATACATACACACTCCCCTGATGCTTCTGACATACATACACACTCCCCTGATGCTTCTGACATACATACACACTCCCTGATGCTTCTGACATACATACACACTCCCCTGATGCTTCTGACATACATACACACTCCGCCTGACACTTCAGACAAACATACACACTCCCCTGACACTTCTGACATACATACACACTCCGCCTGACACTTCTGACATACATACACACTCCGCCTGACACTTCTGACATACATACACACTCCGCCTGACACTTCGGACATACATACACACTCCGCCTGACACTTCAGACTTACATACACACTCCCCTGACACTTCTGAAATACATACACACTCCCCTGACACTTCTGACATACATACACACTCCCCTGACGCTTCTTACATACATACACACTCCCCTGACTCTTCTGACATACATACACACTCCGCCTGACACTTCAGACTTACATACACACTCCGCCTGACACTTCTGACATACATACACACTCCCCTGACACTTCTGACATACATACACACTCCCTGACACTTCTGACATACATACACACTCCCCTGACACTTCTGACATACATACACACTCCCCTGACTCTTCTGACATGCATACACAATCCCCTGACACTTCTGACATACATACACACTCCCCTGACGCTTCTGACATACATACACACTCCCCTGACACTTCTGACATACATACACACTCCGCCTGACACTTCAGACATACATACACACTCCCCTGACACTTCTGACATACATACACACTCCCCTGATGCTTCTGACATACATACACACTCCCTGATGCTTCTGACATACATATACACTCCCCTGACGCTTCTGACATACATACACACTCCCCTGACTCTTCTGACATACATACACACTCCCTTGACGGTTCTGACATACATACACACTCCGCCTGACACTTCAGACAAACATACACACTCCGCCTGACACTTCTGACATACATACACACTCCCCTGACACTTCTGACATACATACACACTCCCTGACACTTCTGACATACATACACACTCCCCTGACACTTATGACATACATACACACTCCCCTGACTCTTCTGACATACATACACAATCCCCTGACACTTCTGACATACATACACACTCCTCTGACACTTCTGACATACATGCACACTCCCCTGACGCTTCTGACATACATACACACTCCCCTGACACTTCTGACATACATACACGCTCCCCTGACGCTTCTGACATACATACACACTCCCCTGACGCTTCTGACATACATACACACTCCCCTGACACTTCTGACATACATACACACTCCGCCTGACACTTCAGACATACATACACACTCCCCTGACACTTCTGACATACATACACACTCCCCTGATGCTTCTGACATACATACACACTCCCTGATGCTTCTGACATACATACACACTCCCCTGACGCTTCTGACATACATACACACTCCCCTGACTCTTCTGACATACATACACACTCCCTTGACGGTTCTGACATACATACACACTCCGCCTGACACTTCAGACAAACATACACACTCCGCCTGACACTTCTGACATACATACACACTCCCCTGACACTTCTGACATACATACACACTCCCTGACACTTCTGACTTACATACACACTCCCCTGACGCTTCTGACATACATACACACTCCCTGACACTTCTGACATACATACACACTCCCCTGACACTTCTGACATACATACACACTCCGCCTGACACTTCTGACAAACATACACACTCCCCTGACACTTCTGACGTACATGCACACTCCCCTGACGCTTCTGACATACATACACACTCCCCTGACTCTTCTGACATACATACACACTCCTCTGACACTTCTGACATACATGCACACTCCCCTGACACTTCTGACATACATACACACTCCCCTGACACTTCTGACATACATACACACTCCCCTGACACTTCTGACATACATACACACTCCCCTGACGCTTCTGACATACATACACACTCCCCTGACGCTTCTGACATACATACACACTCCGCCTGACACTTCTGACAAACATACACACTCCCCTGACACTTCTGACATACATACACACTCCGCCTGACACTTCTGACAAACATACACACTCCCCTGACACTTCTGACATACATACACACTCCCCTGACACTTCTGACATACATACACACTCCCCTGACACTTCTGACATACATACACACTCCCCTGACGCTTCTGACATACATACACACTCCCCTGACGCTTCTGACATACATACACACTCCGCCTGACACTTCTGACAAACATACACACTCCCCTGATACTTCTGACATACATACACACTCCGCCTGACACTTCTGACAAACATACACACTCCCCTGACACTTCTGACATACATACACACTCCCCTGACACTTCTGACATACATACACACTCCCCTGACACTTCTGACATACATACACACTCCACCTGACACTTCTGACATACATACACACTCCGCCTGACACTTCTGACAAACATACACACTCCCCTGACGCTTCTGACATACATACACACTCCCCTGACACTTCTGACATACATACACACTCCGCCTGACACTTCAGACATACATACACACTCCCCTGACACTTCTGACATACATACACACTCCCCTGATGCTTCTGACATACATACACACTCCCTGATGCTTCTGACATACATACACACTCCCCTGATGCTTCTGACATACATACACACTCCGCCTGACACTTCTGACATACATACACACTCCGCCTGACACTTCTGACATACATACACACTCCGCCTGACACTTCAGACTTACATACACACTCCCCTGACACTTCTGAAATACATACACACTCCCCTGACACTTCTGACATACATACAGTCATGGCCAAAAGTTTTGAGAATGATACAAATATTAATTTTTACAAAGTCTACTGCTTCAGTTTTTCTAATGGCAATTTGCATATACTCCAGAATGTTATAAAGAGTGATCAGCTTAACAGCAATTACTTGCAAAGTCAATATTTGCCTAGAAAATGAACTTTATCCCCCAAAACACATTTCAACATCATTGCAGCCCTGCCTTAAAAGGACCACCTAACATCGTTTCAGTGATTGCTCCATTAACACAGGTGTGGGTGTTGATGAGGACAGGGCTGGAGATCAATCTGTCATGATTAAGTAAGAATGACACCACTGGACACTTTAAAAGGAGGCTGTTGCTTGCCATCATTGTTTCTCTTCTGTTAACCATGGTTATCTCTAAAGAAACACGTGCACTGCACAAAAATGGCCTAACTGGGAAGAGTATTGCAGCTAGAAAGATTGCACCTCAGTCAACAATCTATCGCATCATCAAGAACTTCAAGGAGAGAGGTTCCATTGGTGCCAAAAAGGCTCCAGGGCGCCCAAGAAAGACCAGCAAGCGGCAGGACCGTCTCTTAAAAGTGTTTCAGCTGCGGGATCGGGCTACCAGCAGTGCAGAGCTTGCTGAGGAATGGCAGCAGGCAGGTGTGAGTGCATCTGCACGCACTGTGAGGTGGAGACTCTTGGAGCAAGGCCTGGTCTCAAGGAGGGCAGCAAAGAAGCCACTTCTCTCCAGAAAAAACATCAGGGACAGACTGATATTCTGCAAAAGGTACAGGGAGTGGACTGCTGAGGACTGGGGTAAAGTCATTTTCTCTGATGAATCCCCTTTTCGATTGTTTGGAACATCTGGAAAACAGCTTATTCGGAGAAGAAGAGGTGAGCGCTACCACCAGTCTTGTCTCATGCCAACTGTAAAGCATCCTGAAACCATTCATGTGTGGGGTTGCTTCTCAGCCAAGGGAATCGGCTCTCTCACAGTCTTGCCTAAATACACAGCCATGAATAAAGAATGGTACCAGAATGTCCTCCAAGAGCAACTTCTCCCAACCGTCCAAGAGCAGTTTGGCGCTCAATAATGCCTTTTCCAGCATGATGGAGCACCTTGCCATAAAGCAAAGGTGATAACTAAATGGCTCAGGGAACAAAACATAGAGATTTTGGGTCCATGGCCTGGAAACTCCCCAGATCTTAATCCCATTGAGAACTTGTGGTCAATCATCAAGAGACAGGTGGACAAACAAAAACCAACAAATTCAGACAAAATTAAAGCATTGATTCTGCAAGAATGGACTGCTATCAGTCAGGATTTGGTCCAGAAGTTGATTGAGAGCATGCCAGGGAGAATTGCAGAGGTCCTGAAGAAGAAGGGTCAACACTGCAAATATTGACTTGCTGCATTAACTCATTCTAACTGTCAATATAAGCTTCTGTTACTCATAATATGAATGCAATTATATTTCTGTATGTGATAAAAACATCTGACAAACACACATAAAATCCAGAGGGCAGCAGATCATGTGAAAATATAATATTTGTGTCAGTCTCAAAACTTTTGGCCATGACTGTACACACTCCCCTGACGCTTCTTACATACATACACACTCCCCTGACTCTTCTGACATACATACACACTCCGCCTGACACTTCAGACTTACATACACACTCCGCCTGACACTTCTGACATACATACACACTCCCCTGACACTTCTGACATACATACACACTCCCTGACACTTCTGACATACATACACACTCCCCTGACACTTCTGACATACATACACACTCCCCTGACTCTTCTGACATGCATACACAATCCCCTGACACTTCTGACATACATACACACTCCCCTGACGCTTCTGACATACATACACACTCCCCTGACACTTCTGACATACATACACACTCCGCCTGACACTTCAGACATACATACACACTCCCCTGACACTTCTGACATACATACACACTCCCCTGATGCTTCTGACATACATACACACTCCCTGATGCTTCTGACATACATATACACTCCCCTGACGCTTCTGACATACATACACACTCCCCTGACTCTTCTGACATACATACACACTCCCTTGACGGTTCTGACATACATACACACTCCGCCTGACACTTCAGACAAACATACACACTCCGCCTGACACTTCTGACATACATACACACTCCCCTGACACTTCTGACATACATACACACTCCCTGACACTTCTGACATACATACACACTCCCCTGACACTTATGACATACATACACACTCCCCTGACTCTTCTGACATACATACACAATCCCCTGACACTTCTGACATACATACACACTCCTCTGACACTTCTGACATACATGCACACTCCCCTGACGCTTCTGACATACATACACACTCCCCTGACACTTCTGACATACATACACGCTCCCCTGACGCTTCTGACATACATACACACTCCCCTGACGCTTTTGACATACATACACACTCCCCTGACACTTCTGACATACATACACACTCCGCCTGACACTTCAGACATACATACACACTCCCCTGACACTTCTGACATACATACACACTCCCCTGATGCTTCTGACATACATACACACTCCCTGATGCTTCTGACATACATACACACTCCCCTGACGCTTCTGACATACATACACACTCCCCTGACTCTTCTGACATACATACACACTCCCTTGACGGTTCTGACATACATACACACTCCGCCTGACACTTCAGACAAACATACACACTCCGCCTGACACTTGTGACATACATACACACTCCCCTGACACTTCTGACATACATACACACTCCCTGACACTTCTGACATACATACACACTCCCCTGACACTTATGACATACATACACACTCCCCTGACTCTTCTGACATACATACACAATCCCCTGACACTTCTGACATACATACACACTACTCTGACACTTCTGACATACATGCACACTCCTCTGACGCTTCTGACATACATACACACTCCCCTGACACTTCTGACATACATACACGCTCCCCTGACGCTTCTGACATACATACACACTCCCCTGACGCTTCTGACATACATACACACTCCCTGACACTTCTGACATACATACACACTCCCCTGACACTTCTGACATACATACACACTCCGCCTGACACTTCTGACAAACATACACACTCCCCTGACACTTCTGACGTACATGCACACTCCCCTGACGCTTCTGACATACATACACACTCCCCTGACTCTTCTGACATACATACACACTCCCCTGACACTTCTGACATACATACACACTCCTCTGACACTTCTGACATACATGCACACTCCCCTGACACTTCTGACATACATACACACTCCCCTGACACTTCTGACATACATACACACTCCCCTGACACTTCTGACATACATACACACTCCTCTGACGCTTCTGACATACATACACACTCCCCTGACGCTTCTGACATACATACACACTCCGCCTGACACTTCTGACAAACATACACACTCCCCTGACACTTCTGACATACATACACACTCCGCCTGACACTTCTGACAAACATACACACTCCCCTGACACTTCTGACATACATACACACTCCCCTGACACTTCTGACATACATACACACTCCCCTGACACTTCTGACATACATACACACTCCACCTGACACTTCTGACATACATACACACTCCGCCTGACACTTCTGACAAACATACACACTCCCCTGACGCTTCTGACATACATACACACTCCCCTGACACTTCTGACATACATACACACTCCGCCTGACACTTCAGACATACATACACACTCCCCTGACACTTCTGACATACATACACACTCCCCTGATGCTTCTGACATACATACACACTCCCCTGATGCTTCTGACATACATACACACTCCCTGATGCTTCTGACATACATGCACACTCCCCTGACACTTCTGACATACATACACACTCCCCTGACACTTCTGACATACATACACACTCCCCTGACACTTCTGACATACATACACACTCCCCTGACGCTTCTGACATACATACACACTCCCCTGACGCTTCTGACATACATACACACTCCGCCTGACACTTCTGACAAACATACACACTCCCCTGACACTTCTGACATACATACACACTCCGCCTGACACTTCTGACAAACATACACACTCCCCTGACACTTCTGACATACATACACACTCCCCTGACACTTCTGACATACATACACACTCCCCTAACACTTCTGACATACACACACACTCCACCTGACACTTCTGACATACATACACACTCCGCCTGACACTTCTGACAAACATACACACTCCCCTGACGCTTCTGACATACATACACACTCCCCTAACACTTCTGACATACATACACACTCCGCCTGACACTTCAGACATACATACACACTCCCCTGACACTTCTGACATACATACACACTCCCCTGATGCTTTTGACATACATACACACTCCCCTGATGCTTCTGACATACATACACACTCCCTGATGCTTCTGACATACATGCACACTCCCCTGACACTTCTGACATACATACACACTCCCCTGACACTTCTGACATACATACACACTCCCCTGACGCTTCTGACATACATACACACTCCCCTGACGCTTCTGACATACATACACACTCCGCCTGACACTTCTGACAAACATACACACTCCCCTGACACTTCTGACATACATACACACTCCGCCTGACACTTCTGACAAACATACACACTCCCCTGACACTTCTGACATACATACACACTCCCCTGACACTTCTGACATACATACACACTCCCCTGACACTTCTGACATACACACACACTCCACCTGACACTTCTGACATACATACACACTCCGCCTGACACTTCTGACAAACATACACACTCCCCTGACACTTCTGACATACATACACACTCCCCTGACACTTCTGACATACATACACACTCCGCCTGACACTTCAGACATACATACACACTCCCCTGACACTTCTGACATACATACACACTCCCCTGATGCTTGTGACATACATACACACTCCCCTGATGCTTCTGACATACATACACACTCCCTGATGCTTCTGACATACATACACACTCCCCTGATGCTTCTGACAAACATACACACTCCGCCTGACACTTCAGACAAACATACACACTCCCCTGACACTTCTGACATACATACACACTCCGCCTGACACTTCTGACATAGATACACACTCCGCCTGACACTTCTGACATACATACACACTCCGACTGACACTTCTGACATACATACACACTCCGCCTGACACTTCAGACTTACATACACACTCCTCTGACACTTCTGAAATACATACACACTCCCCTGACACTTCTGACATACATACACACTCCCCTGACGCTTCTGACATACATACACACTCCCCTGACTCTTCTGACATACATACACACTCCGCCTGACACTTCAGACTTACATACACACTCCGCCTGACACTTCTGACATACATACACACTCCCCTGACACTTCTGACATACATACACACTCCCTGACACTTCTGACATACATACACACTCCCCTGACACTTCTGACATACATACACACTCCCCTGACTCTTCTGACATGCATACACAATCCCCTGACACTTCTGACATACATACACACTCCCCTGACGCTTCTGACATACATACACACTCCCCTGACACTTCTGACATACATACACACTCCGCCTGACACTTCAGACATACATACACACTCCCCTGACACTTCTGACATACATACGCACTCCCCTGATGCTTCTGACATACATACACACTCCCTGATGCTTCTGACATACATACACACTCCCCTGACGCTTCTGACATACATACACACTCCCCTGACTCTTCTGACATACATACACACTCCCTTGACGGTTCTGACATACATACACACTCCGCCTGACACTTCAGACAAACATACACACTCCGCCTGACACTTCTGACATACATACACACTCCCCTGACACTTCTGACATACATACACACTCCCTGACACTTCTGACATACATACACACTCCCCTGACACTTATGACATACATACACACTCCCCTGACTCTTCTGACATACATACACAATCCCCTGACACTTCTGACATACATACACACTCCTCTGACACTTCTGACATACATGCACACTCCCCTGACGCTTCTGACATACATACACACTCCCCTGACACTTCTGACATACATACACGCTCCCCTGACGCTTCTGACATACATACACACTCCCCTGACGCTTCTAACATACATACACACTCCCCTGACACTTCTGACATACATACACACTCCGCCTGACACTTCAGACATACATACACACTCCCCTGACACTTCTGACATACATACACACTCCCCTGATGCTTCTGACATACATACACACTCCCTGATGCTTCTGACATACATACACACTCCACTGACGCTTCTGACATACATACACACTCCCCTGACTCTTCTGACATACATACACACTCCCTTGACGGTTCTGACATACATACACACTCCGCCTGACACTTCAGACAAACATACACACTCCGCCTGACACTTCTGACATACATACACACTCCCCTGACACTTCTGACATACATACACACTCCCTGACACTTCTGACATACATACACACTCCCCTGACACTTATGACATACATACACACTCCCCTGACTCTTCTGACATACATACCCATCCCCTGACACTTCTGACATACATACACACTACTCTGACACTTCTGACATACATGCACACTCCTCTGACGCTTCTGACATACGTACACACTCCCCTGACACTTCTGACATACATACACGCTCCCCTGACGCTTCTGACATACATACACACTCCCCTGACGCTTCTGACATACATACACACTCCCTGACACTTCTGACATACATACACACTCCCCTGACACTTCTGACATACATACACACTCCGCCTGACACTTCTGACAAACATACACACTCCCCTGACACTTCTGACATACATGCACACTCCCCTGACGCTTCTGACATACATACACACTCCCCTGACTCTTCTGACATACATACACACTCCCCTGACACTTCTGACATACATACACACTCCTCTGACACTTCTGACATACATGCACACTCCCCTGACACTTCTGACATACATACACACTCCCCTGACACTTCTGACATACATACACACTTCCCTGACACTTCTGACATACATACACACTCCCCTGACGCTTCTGACATACATACACACTCCCCTGACGCTTCTGACATACATACACACTCCGCCTGACACTTCTGACAAACATACACACTCCCCTGACGCTTCTGACATACATACACACTCCCCTGACGCTTCTGACATACATACACACTCCCCTGACACTTCTGACATACATACACACTCCCCTGACACTTCTGACATACATACACACTCCACCTGACACTTCTGACATACATACACACTCCGCCTGACACTTCTGACAAACATACACACTCCCCTGACGCTTCTGACATACATACACACTCCCCTGACACTTCTGACATACATACACACTCCGCCTGACACTTCAGACATACATACACACTCCCCTGACACTTCTGACATACATACACACTCCCCTGATGCTTCTGACATACATACACACTCCCCTGATGCTTCTGACATACATACACACTCCCTGATGCTTCTGACATACATGCACACTCCCCTGACACTTCTGACATACATACACACTCCCCTGACACTTCTGACATACATACACACTCCCCTGACACTTCTGACATACATACACACTCCCCTGACGCTTCTGACATACATACACACTCCTCTGACGCTTCTGACATACATACACACTCCGCCTGACACTTCTGACAAACATACACACTCCCCTGACGCTTCTGACATACATACACACTCCCCTGACACTTCTGACATACATACACACTCCGCCTGACACTTCAGACATACATACACACTCCCCTGACACTTCTGACATACATACACACTCCCCTGATGCTTCTGACATACATACACACTCCCCTGATGCTTCTGACATACATACACACTCCCTGATGCTTCTGACATACATACACACTCCCCTGATGCTTCTGACATACATACACACTCCGCCTGACACTTCAGACAAACATACACACTCCGCCTGACACTTCTGACATACATACACACTCCGCCTGACACTTCTGACATACATACACACTCCGCCTGACACTTCAGACTTACATACACACTCCCCTGACACTTCTGACATACATACACACTCCCCTGAAGCTCCTGACATACATACACACTCCCCTGACGCTTCTGACATACATACACACTCCCCTGACTCTTCTGACATACATACACACTCCGCCTGACACTTCAGACTTACATACACACTCCGCCTGACACTTCTGACATACATACACACTCCCCTGACACTTCTGACATACATACACACTCCCTGACACTTCTGACATACGTACACACTCCCCTGACACTTCTGACATACATACACACTCCCCTGACTCTTCTGACATGCATACACAATCCCCTGACACTTCTGACATACATACACACTCCCCTGACGCTTCTGACATACATACACACTCCCCTGACACTTCTGACATACATACACACTCCGCCTGACACTTCAGACATACATACACACTCCCCTGACACTTCTGACATACATACACACTCCCCTGATGCTTCTGACATACATACACACTCCCTGATGATTCTGACATACATACACACTCCCCTGACGCTTCTGACATACATACACACTCCCCTGACTCTTCTGACATACATACACACTCCCTTGACGGTTCTGACATACATACACACTCCGCCTGACACTTCAGACAAACATACACACTCCGCCTGACACTTCTGACATACATACACACTCCCCTGACACTTTGACATACATACACACTCCCTGACACTTCTGACATACATACACACTCCCCTGACACTTATGACATACATACACACTCCCCTGACTCTTCTGACATACATACACAATCCCCTGACACTTCTGACATACGTACACACTCCTCTGACACTTCTGACATACATGCACACTCCCCTGACGCTTCTGACATACATACACACTCCCCTGACACTTCTGACATACATACACGCTCCCCTGACGCTTCTGACATACATGCACACTCCCCTGACGCTTCTGACATACATACACACTCCCCTGACACTTCTGACATACATACACGCTCCCCTGACGCTTCTGACATACATACACACTCCCCTGAGGCTTCTGACATACATACACACTCCCTGACACTTCTGACATACATACACACTCCCCTGACACTTCTGACATACATACACACTCCCCTGACTCTTCTGACATACATACACACTCCCCTGACACTTCTGACATACATACACACTCCTCTGACACTTCTGACATACATGCACACTCCCCTGACACTTCTGACATACATACACACTCCCCTGACACTTCTGACATACATACACACTCCCCTGACACTTCTGACATACATACACACTCCCCTGACGCTTCTGACATACATACACACTCCCCTGACGCTTCTGACATACATACACACTCCGCCTGACACTTCTGACAAACATACACACTCCCCTGACACTTCTGACATACATACACACTCCGCCTGACACTTCTGACAAACATACACACTCCCCTGACACTTCTGACATACATACACACTCCCCTGACACTTCTGACATACATACACACTCCCCTGACACTTCTGACATACATACACACTCCACCTGACACTTCTGACATACATACACACTCCGCCTGACACTTCTGACAAACATACACACTCCCCTGACGCTTCTGACATACATACACACTCCCCTGACACTTCTGACATACATACACACTCCGCCTGACACTTCAGACATACATACACACTCCCCTGACACTTCTGACATACATACACACTCCCCTGATGCTTCTGACATACATACACACTCCCCTGATGCTTCTGACATACATACACACTCCCTGATGCTTCTGACATACATACACACTCCCCTGATGCTTCTGACATACATACACACTCCGCCTGACACTTCAGACAAACATACACACTCCCCTGACACTTCTGACATACATACACACTCCGCCTGACACTTCTGACATACATACACACTCCGCCTGACACTTCTGACATACATACACACTCCGCCTGACACTTCTGAAATACATACACACTCCCCTGACACTTCTGACATACATACACACTCCCCTGACGCTTCTGACATACATACACACTCCCCTGACTCTTCTGACATACATACACACTCCGCCTGACACTTCAGACTTACATACACACTCCGCCTGACACTTCTGACATACATACACACTCCCCTGACACTTCTGACATACATACACACTCCCTGACACTTCTGACATACATACACACTTCCCTGACACTTCTGACATACATACACACTCCCCTGACTCTTCTGACATGCATACACAATCCCCTGACACTTCTGACATACATACACACTCCCCTGACGCTTCTGACATACATACACACTCCCCTGACACTTCTGACATACATACACACTCCGCCTGACACTTCAGACATACATACACACTCCCCTGACACTTCTGACATACATACACACTCCTCTGATGCTTCTGACATACATACACACTCCCTGATGCTTCTGACATACATACACACTCCCCTGACGCTTCTGACATACATACACACTCCCCTGACTCTTCTGACATACATACACACTCCCTTGACGGTTCTGACATACATACACACTCCGCCTGACACTTCAGACAAACATACACACTCCGCCTGACACTTCTGACATACATACACACTCCCCTGACACTTCTGACATACATACACACTCCCTGACACTTCTGACATACATACACACTCCCCTGACACTTATGACATACATACACACTCCCCTGACTCTTCTGACATACATACACAATCCCCTGACACTTCTGACATACATACACACTCCTCTGACACTTCTGACATACATGCACACTCCCCTGACGCTTCTGACATACATACACACTCCCCTGACACTTCTGACATACATAGACGCTCCCCTGACGCTTCTGACATACATACACACTCCCCTGACGCTTCTGACATACATACACACTCCCCTGACACTTCTGACATACATACACACTCCGCCTGACACTTCAGACATACATACACACTCCCCTGACACTTCTGACATACATACACACTCCCCTGATGCTTCTGACATACATACACACTCCCTGATGCTTCTGACATACATACACACTCCCCTGACGCTTCTGACATACATACACACTCCCCTGACTCTTCTGACATACATACACACTCCCTTGACGGTTCTGACATACATACACACTCCGCCTGACACTTCAGACAAACATACACACTCCGCCTGACACTTCTGACATACATACACACTCCCCTGACACTTCTGACATACATACACACTCCCTGACACTTCTGACATACATACACACTCCCCTGACACTTATGACATAGATACACACTCCCCTGACTCTTCTGACATACATACACAATCCCCTGACACTTCTGACATACATACACACTACTCTGACACTTCTGACATACATGCACACTCCTCTGACGCTTCTGACATACATACACACTCCCTGACACTTCTGACATACATACACACTCCCCTGACACTTCTGACATACATACACACTCCGCCTGACACTTCTGACAAACATACACACTCCCCTGACACTTCTGACATACATGCACACTCCCCTGATGCTTATGACATACATACACACTCCCCTGACTCTTCTGACATACATACACACTCCCCTGACACTTCTGACATACATACACACTCCTCTGACACTTCTGACATACATGCACACTCCCCTGACACTTCTGACATACATACACACTCCCCTGACACTTCTGACATACATACACACTCCCCTGACACTTCTGACATACATACACACTCCCCTGACGCTTCTGACATACATACACACTCCCCTGACGCTTCTGACATACATACACACTCCGCCTGACACTTCTGACAAACATACACACTCCCCTGACACTTCTGACATACATACACACTCCGCCTGACACTTCTGACAAACATACACACTCCCCTGACACTTCTGACATACATACACACTCCCCTGACACTTCTGACATACATACACACTCCCCTGACACTTCTGACATACATACACACTCCACCTGACACTTCTGACATACATACACACTCCGCCTGACACTTCTGACAAACATACACACTCCCCTGACGCTTCTGACATACATACACACTCCCCTGACACTTCTGACATACATACACACTCCGCCTGACACTTCTGACATACATACACACTCCCCTGACACTTCTGACATACATACACACTCCCCTGATGCTTCTGACATACATACACACTCCCCTGATGCTTCTGACATACATACACACTCCCTGATGCTTCTGACACACATGCACACTCTCCTGACACTTCTGACATACATACACACTCCCCTGACACTTCTGACATACATACACACTCCCCTGACACTTCTGACATACATACACACTCCCCTGACGCTTCTGACATACATACACACTCCCCTGACGCTTCTGACATACATACACACTCCGCCTGACACTTCTGACAAACATACACACTCCCCTGACACTTCTGACATACATACACACTCCGCCTGACACTTCTGACAAACATACACACTCCCCTGACACTTCTGACATACATACACACTCCCCTGACACTTCTGACATACATACACACTCCCCTGACACTTCTGACATACATACACACTCCACCTGACACTTCTGACATACATACACACTCCGCCTGACACTTCTGACAAACATACACACTCCCCTGACGCTTCTGACATACATACACACTCCCCTGACACTTCTGACATACATACACACTCCGCCTGACACTTCAGACATACATACACACTCCCCTGACACTTCTGACATACATACACACTCCCCTGATGCTTCTGACATACATACACACTCCCCTGATGCTTCTGACATACATACACACTCCCTGATGCTTCTGACATACATACACACTCCCCTGATGCTTCTGACATACATACACACTCCGCCTGACACTTCAGACAAACATACACACTCCGCCTGACACTTCTGACATACATACACACTCCGCCTGACACTTCTGACATACATACACACTCCGCCTGACACTTCAGACTTACATACACACTCCCCTGACACTTCTGACATACATACAAACTCCCCTGAAGCTCCTGACATACATACACACTCCCCTGACGCTTCTGACATACATACACACTCCCCTGACTCTTCTGACATACATACACACTCCGCCTGACACTTCAGACTTACATACACACTCCGCCTGACACTTCTGACATACATACACACTCCCCTGACACTTCTGACATACATACACACTCCCTGACACTTCTGACATGCATACACAATCCCCTGACACTTCTGACATACATACACACTCCCCTGACGCTTCTGACATACATACACACTCCCCTGACACTTCTGACATACATACACACTCCGCCTGACACTTCAGACATACATACACACTCCCCTGACACTTCTGACATACATACACACTCCCCTGATGCTTCTGACATACATACACACTCCCTGATGCTTCTGACATACATACACACTCCCCTGACGCTTCTGACATACATACACACTCCCCTGACTCTTCTGACATACATACACACTCCCTTGACGGTTCTGACATACATACACACTCCGCCTGACACTTCAGACAAACATACACACTCCGCCTGACACTTCTGACATACATACACACTCCCCTGACACTTCTGACATACATACACACTCCCTGACACTTCTGACATACATACACACTCCCCTGACACTTATGACATACATACACACTCCCCTGACACTTCTGACATACATACACACTCCCCTGACACTTCTGACATACATACACACTCCCCTGACACTTCTGACATACATACACACTCCGCCTGACACTTCTGACATACATACACACTCTGCCTGACACTTCTGACATACATACACACTCCCCTGACACTTCTGACATACATACACACTCCCCTGACACTTCTGACATACATACACACTCCCCTGACACTTCTGACATACATACACACTCCGCCTGACACTTCTGACATACATACACACTCCCCTGACACTTCTGACATACATACACACTCCGCCTGACACTTCTGACATACATACACACTCCCCTGACGCTTCTCACATACATACACACTCCCCTGACACTTCTGACATACATACACACTCCCCTGACACTTCTGACATACATACACACTCCCCTGACACTTCTGACATACATACACACTCCCCTGACACTTCTGACATACATACACACTCCCCTGACACTTCTGACATACATACACACTCCCCTGACACTTCTGACATACATACACACTCCGCCTGACACTTCTGACATACATACACACTCCCCTGACACTTCTGACATACATACACACTCCCCTGACACTTCTGACATACATACACACTCCCCTGACACTTCTGACATACGTACACACTCCCCTGACACTTCTGACATACATACACACTCCCCTGACACTTCTGACATACATACACACTCCCCTGACGCTTCTGACATACATACACACTCCGCCTGACTCTTCTGACATACATACACACTCCGCCTGACACTTCTGACATACATACACACTCCCCTGACACTTCTGACATACATACACACTCCGCCTGACACTTCTGACATACATACACACTCCGCCTGATACTTCAGACATACATACACACTCCGCCTGACACTTCTGACATACATACACACTCCACCTACCTTCCTTCTGGCCCTGTCTTTGTGAAAGAGTGTAAAACTCTGAATGGTAACAGACCAATCATGTGACAAATCTAGCCACGTCTCAGAAACACCAACTACATCAATGTTTTGCTCCTGCACCAGGGCCTCAAGCTCTACTAATGCCAATTTCTCAGGATCCATTAGGGCTATGAAGATGAGTCAGATAACATATTTTCACCCATTGAATTTCACCATCCCAGTTTTTGGCAGTTTTCAGATGGGAGTTCCAGTAGGTCATCAGTAGACATGAGCTAATCGATTCTGCAGAAATGGAATTTGATCCGAATTTCAGGAAATCTTCGATTCACCATGATTCCGGATTTCCTCACGCTTCAATGCATCGAATCGCATTTTAAAAAAAAAAATGTTTAAAATGGCCGCCGCTCATGTTAGGACAAGGGGGAAGGGACTCTGGGAGCACGGGATCACCCAGAATGCCAAGTGTGCAGCTAATCAGCAGCCAGCAGGACCTGTGATGTCACAGCCTTATAAAAACCCTCGACCATTTTAAGTACAGTCATTCCACATCGCTCTTACTGTAGGGACAGACGTCGGCAGGAGCTAGGGAAAAACAGAAAACATATAGAAGTTCAGGGAAAGAGGCTGAGCCTTAGAACTGTAGGGAAAGCATAGGGAGGAATTGAGAGAAGAATTTGGGGTGGTTGCAGGGTCATTTACAGCAATAATTTGCAGAATAATTCACATTGCAGCACTCACTGCCGTTATACTGCTGCTCATTACTCATATCTGTGTCATCAAGGTGGAACACAACAAGCCTTTTGCAGTGCAGTACAGCAAAAAACAGTGAATTATCATACACTAATATCTGCACGTATCTGTAAAAGAAGGCTTTTTGAAGGCCTTTATTATAAGGGGCTTATTCACTGTTCTTACAAGGCATAACATTATACAGTACTACTGTGCCAAAGAAAACTGAAATATCATCCAATAATATCTGCACTTATCTGTAATAAAGGCCTTTAACGTGGGGAAAGACATAACGACCATATTCGCCATTTTGTCACCAGTATGAAGTTGCAGGCAATATTTTAAAACCTTATTGTCAATAAAAATTCAATAATTCTTAGCGGTTATCACTTATTTAAAGGTGTTTATTAGTGTCAAAACACATAAAATGGACCATATTCGCCATTTTGTTACCAGTATAAAGTTGCAGGTCATTTATAAAAAGTATTGTCAATAATTCTGAGCCAGAAATCTCTGCCTTTATCACGCTTTTTTTTATTGGTGTTCATTAGTGAGTGAAGAAATAAGGGGCATATTTGCCGTTCTCTTCAAAGTAGAAAATAACAGGCCTTTTTGTCCTTTGCAATTATGTTTTTTCATCGAACAGTATGTCAGACAGAGAAGCGAGAATCCATGCACAGGGGAGGGGCACAAGCCTAAATGTTTCTGGCGCAGGCACAGGTCGCAGTAGAGTAAGGGGCGTGGCAGCAGGGGCCAGTTACATTGACCTGAGCTCCCAGAGTCAAGTAGCGGTCGTGTCTTGACCAGCAACCCAACGGTTGTAGACTGATTGACTCGGTCATCCAATTCATCCCAAGTCACATCAGACTCCCCCAGCCAAGAGTCGGTGGTTTGTCAGACACAACCCTTAGTTGGCATGGCCCGGCAGCAGGCCCTGTGCCCTCACCTGTCCTCAACCTGCCTGTGTCCTTTTCTGTTCCTTCAGCTAGAGAAGTACTCTATGCTGTGGGCTCAGATCCACTGTACAGTGAGGAGGAGGTACTAGAGGACAGTCAGCAGCTACTGCTCAGCCAAGATGTGGAGGAGACATCCGCCGCTTCCTGCGGTAGGCGGGCAAGTAGTGATGAGGAGAGTGGCATGGGAGCTGGTGTTGAGGAGGACATAAGAGACCTGCAGACAGTAGTGGATGAATATGTAGCCGATCATAATTGGAAGTCGGGTGACAAAGGGGCCTCATCGTCATCAGGAGAAGAGGGTTGCAGCTTGCGCATGAGGCAGCGGGGGAGTCAGCAGGGTGGCAGCAGTGTGAGGTCGGGAGCTAAACGTGCCTGGGGTAGACCACCCGCTTCGCAGCAGCCTACCTGCCCAGAGAGCAGTGGTGCAGGGGTTCAAGGAGGCAGTGGCGGTAGCAGTCAGTTATTGCAGAGTGTTGGGGATAAAATCACCTACTCGGCAGTGTGGCAGTTTTTTGTAAAGCCGCCGCAGGAGGTGAACATGGCCATATGTTCAATCTGTGGGCAGAAGGTGAAGCATGGCCAGGGTGTCAATGTTGGCACCACAGCCCTTTGCCAACATATGCAGTGTCACCATAAAGTGGCCTGGGAGAGCTGTGGTTACAATGTGGTGGTCCAACCTGTCGCAGCAACCGCTGCAGTACCCAGTGGCACGCACCCCATTTCAGGCAGTCAAGGCTCCACGACCTCAGCTGAAGGAAGCTATGTGTCCTTTCCATCATATGCTGGTCGTGATGCTCCTGCTCCTCCTCTTAGTCAGTCATTACGTCAGCAATCCATCACAGAATCTATATCTAAGAGACAACAGTATGCGTGCACACATCCAACAGTGCAGAAGCCGAACGTGCTCCCGTCCAAGTTTCTGGTGCTGCAGTCACTCCCTTTCCACTTGGTGGACTCTGCACCTTTCAGAGAACTGATGGCTTGTGCCGAGCCGAGGTGGAGAGTCCCAAGCCGTCATTTCTTTGCCAAGAAGGCAGTACCAGCCCTGCACAAATATGTAGAAGAGAAGGTGGGCCAGTCCTTGAGCCTGTTGGTGTCTGCCAAAGTGCACGGCAGCACCAACCTGTGGAGCTGTTACTACGGTCAAGGACAATATATGTCATTTACGGCCCACTGGGTTAATGTGGTGCCTGCCCAGATACACCAGCAACTTGGACAGGTGACGCAGCTTCTGCCTCCACGTTCTCACGCCGTTGGTCCTGCAACAATGTCCGCCTCATCCTCCACTGTGTCCTCAGCCTCCACTGCAGGAACAATTCACAGTGCTCCTCCAGCATACCACATGTGCAGGGCACAGCGGTGTCACGCTGTTCTACACCTCGTTTGCCTGGGCGAACGAAGTCGCACAGGGGAGGAACTGCTCCGTGTCCTCAATCAAGAAATCGAATCCAAGAGAACTTAAAATCGGAACAATGATGACTGACAATGGGAAGAACATGGTGTCGGCGCTGCATCAAAGAGGGCTGAGCCATGCGCCCTGCATGGAGCATGTGTTCAATCTGGTTGTCAAGCGTTTCCTTAAGTGTTCCACACATTTGCAAGACATCCTAAAAATGTCAAGGAAACTGCTTCAGCTATTCGTATACCGCCAAGCACACTCTCATTGAGCTGCAGCGGCAGAACGGCCTCCCACAACATAGGTTGATATGCGATGTTTCCACCCGTTGGAATTCAACCCTCCATATGTTGGATCGACTATATGAACAGAGAAAAGTTATAAACAATTTCTTGACGATCCAAGCGGACAGAGGTACTCCCCTGTGTAACTTTAACGTTAGCCAGTGGCAGCTCATGCGTGACACCTGCCGTTTGTTAGTTCCCTTTGAGGAAGCCACTTGGTTAGTCAGTCGCCAGGACTACGGGATGAACAACGTCATTCCACTGATTCACATCCTGGAAAAGATGCTTATCAATCTGCCTGGTGAGGAGACTGGAGACATGGCTTCTACATCTCAAGGCCACATGAGCCCTGTGGGGGCTGAACTGGAGGAGGATGAGGAGGACATTGGAGCACAAACAATGTGTAGTCAAATGGGTGGAGAGGAGGGGCAGGAGCAATCAGAACAGCCAGAGGCAGATGACCCAGACACACCGTGGCAGTATGCAGTGGAGATGGATGCAGGGAGTCCCTTGGAGTCACTTGCGCAAATGTCCCGATGCATGCTGACTTCCTTGCGCAGTGACAGCCGAATTGTCACCATTTGACAGAGGGATGACTACTGGCTCTCCACCATGTTGGACCCTCGCTACTGGGGAAAAATGGGGGCCTTTTTTACACCCGCTGAGAGGGAGGACAAACTGAACTACTATAGAGACATGCTATATAGCAAGTTGGCCGCTGCCTACCTGTGCCATCGTCCATCCTCTCGCATGTCCGACCAGGGGGGCCCTGAGCACTCAACTTGCACTGGCATGGAAGCTGTGGGAGGGAGTGGGGGTGGCAGGAGCAATATAGTCTCCATCAGCAGCAGCTTGAGCCTAGAGTCGCTGATGAGCAGCTTTCTTCAGCCGCATAGTGAAGAAGCTGCTCATCAGCAGCTAGACACAGAGCAGAAGTTGAACCAGCAGGTGGTGGCATAATTAGAGTGCACCCTGCCACCCGTCATCGAAGATCCGCTGGACTACTGGGCAGCCAAACTGGAATTTTTGCCGCAACTGGCCGAGTTTGCCCTGGAAAAGCTGTCCTTCCCGGCCAGTAGTGTGGCATCAGAGCGGGTGTTTAGTGTGGCGGGGGCCATAGTTACCCCAAGGAGAACTCGCCTGTCCATCCAAAATTTGAAGAGACTGACCTTTGTGAAGATGAATCAGGCATCGATCAGCCAGGACTTCCACCCACCAATGCTTGATGCTGCAGATTAAATGATCCATGCTGCCTCACCACACTCTGCTACTGGTTCACTGTATGGCCTACTAAGTCTGTTGCTACCTACACATTATATCACCTTGCCGCTCTGTGGCCTGCTCACTCTGCTGCCACCTCTGCACTCAGCCACTGGGTGACTGTATGGCCTTCTGATGCTGCTGCCACCTCCTCACTCTGCCACTGGGTCACTGTATGGCCTCCTAAGGCTGTTGCTACCTACACATTATATCACCTTACCACTCTGTGGCCTGCTCACTCTGCTGCCACTGGGTGACTGTATGGCCTCCTCACGCTGCTGCATCCTCCTCACTCTGTCACAGGGTCACTGTATGGCCTCCTAAGGCTGTTGCTACCTACACATTATTTCAACTTGCAACTCTGTGGCCTGCTCACTCTGCTGTCACCTCTGCACTCTGCCACTGGGTAACTGTATGGCCTCCTCAAACTACTACCACTTCCTTTTCTGCCACTGGGTGACTGTATGGCCTCCTCACACTGCTGCCACCTTCTCACTCTGCCACTGGGTCACTGTATGGCCTACTAAGGCTGCTGATACCTTCGCACTCTTACCGGGTCACTGTATGGCCTACTAAGGCTGCTGACACCTCCACACTCTCTTACCAGGTCACTGTATGGCCTAATAAGGCTGTTCACATCTCCACCAGCAACTTGGCCAAGTGGTGCCGTTTCCGCTTCCACGTTCTGACACCGTTGGTCCTGCAACAATGTCCACCTCGTCCTCCTCTGTTTCCTCAACCTCCACTGCAGGGACTATTCACAGTGCTCCTCCAGCATACCACATGCATAAGGCACAACGGTGTCACACTGTTCTACACCTCGTTTGCCTGGGCGAACAAAATCACACTAAGGAGGAACTGGGTCACTGTATCTCCTCCTCATGCCGCTTCCACTGGGTCACTGTATGCCCTCCTCATGCCGCAGCCACTTGCTCACTGTATGCCCTCCTCATGCCACTGCCACCAGGTCACTGTATGCCCTCCTCATGCCCCTGCCACTGGGTCACTGTATGGCATCCTCATGCCGTTTCCATTGGGTCACTCTTCGTCCTCTTCATTCTGCTGCCACCAGGTCACTGTATGGACTCCTCATGCCACTGCCACTGGGTCACTGTATGCCCTCCTCATGCTGCTGCCACCAAGTCACTGTATGGCCTCCTCATGTTGCTGCCACTGGGTCACTGTATGGCCTCCTCATGTTGCTGCCACTTGGTCACTGTATGGCCTCCTCATGCCGCTACTACTTGGTAACTGTATGGCCTCCTCATGTTGCTGCCACTGCCAAGTTGTGTTTGTATATATGGTATTCTGTGCAATCTCAAAGTTATATTTCAGTATCACAGTCACAGTTTGCTAGGTGCAGTATAGATGTGTAACATATTAGTGAATAACAGCAGTATTGCTTCTCTTCTGTATCAGTGTTTTTGAGAGTACAAGCTGCTCTTCTAGTTGATGTTTGCGGTATATATACATTGTGTACACCTTGATCTATTATTTTATGTGTTTTGTATGTGAATGTGATTGAATAGGAGTTTTAGGTGCAAATATGTGTTTTAATGTATTTTTTAAAATTATTTGTGTTTGTCACAAAGTTACATGAAGGTGGACGTGGCTATCGATAACCCATTGAGACACGTGTAATCTCCAGGTTGTCTACTTTCAAGAAATATACAGTATAAGGTTTAGAGGTTCACTTACTGTCACAGTGTGTAATCCCTACATTTTATAGGATGATACTTTTTTAACATTTCCAGCTTCAAAGCAGATTTTTGTTCTTTCCAATTCTGGTGATTTTATGAAGACATGTACATAGTGATATGTACAGTACATACAGGCGTAGTCCTTAGTGATACGTACATACAGGCGTAGTCCTTAGTGATACGTACATACAGGCGTAGTCCTTAGTGATACGTACATACAGGCGTAGTCCTTAGTGATACGTACATACAGGCGTAGTCCTTAGTGATACGTACATACAGGCGTAGTCCTTAGTGATACGTACATACAGGCGTAGGCCTTAGTGATACGTACATACAGGCGTAGTCCTTAGTGATACGTACATACAGGCGTAGTCCTTAGTGATACGTACATACAGGCGTAGTCCTTAGTGATACGTACATACAGGCGTAGTCCTTAGTGATATGTACATACAGGCGTAGTCCTTAGTGATATTTACATACAGGCGTAGTCCTTAGTGATATGTACATACAGGCGTAGGCCTTAGTGATATGTACATACAGGCGTAGTCCTTAGTGATATGTACATACAGGCGTAGGCCTTAGTGATATGTACATACAGGCGTAGTCCTTAGTGATATGTACATACAGGCGTAGTCCTTAGTGATATGTACATACAGGCGTAGTCCTTAGTGATATGTACATACAGGCGTAGGCCTTAGTGATGTGTACATACAGGTGTAGGCCTTAGTGATATGTACATACAGGCGTAGTCCTTAGTGATATGTGTATACAGGTGTAGTCCTTAGTGATATGTACATACAGGCGTAGTCCTTAGTGATACGTACATACAGGCGTAGTCCTTAGTGATACGTACATACAGGCGTAGTCCTTAGTGATACGTACATACAGGCGTAGTCCTTAGTGATACGTACATACAGGCGTAGTCCTTAGTGATACGTACATACAGGCGTAGTCCTTAGTGATACGTACATACAGGCGTAGGCCTTAGTGATACGTACATACAGGCGTAGTCCTTAGTGATACGTACATACAGGCGTAGTCCTTAGTGATACGTACATACAGGCGTAGTCCTTAGTGATACGTACATACAGGCGTAGTCCTTAGTGATACGTACATACAGGCGTAGTCCTTAGTGATACGTACATACAGGCGTAGTCCTTAGTGATACGTACATACAGGCGTAGTCCTTAGTGATATTTACATACAGGCGTAGTCCTTAGTGATATGTACATACAGGCGTAGGCCTTAGTGATATGTACATACAGGCGTAGTCCTTAGTGATATGTACATACAGGCGTAGGCCTTAGTGATATGTACATACAGGCGTAGTCCTTAGTGATATGTACATACAGGCGTAGTCCTTAGTGATATGTACATACAGGCGTAGTCCTTAGTGATATGTACATACAGGCGTAGGCCTTAGTGATGTGTACATACAGGTGTAGGCCTTAGTGATATGTACATACAGGCGTAGGCCTTAGTGATATGTACATACAGGTGTAATCCTTAGTGATATGTACATACAGGTAAAGGCCTTAGTGATATGTGCATACAGGCGTAGTCCTTAGTGATACGTACATACAGGCGTAGGCTTTAGTGATATGTACATACAGGCGTAGGCTTTAGTGATATGTACATACAGGCGTAGGCCTTAGTGATATGTACATACAGGTGTAATCCTTAGTGATATGTACATACAGGTGTAGGCCTTAGTGATATGTACATACAGGCGTAGTCCTTAGTGATACGTACATACAGACGTAGGCTTTAGTGATATGTACATACAGGCGTAGGCTTTAGTGATATGTACATACAGGCGTAGACCTTAGTAATATGAATGACCTCTGCACATGTTGAACTCTTGTTTATAGGAGTTTGGTGCAGATAACTTTTTGTTTGGTTTCCACTTTTAGCAACTAATATAAATTATTTGCATTTTTTTTTTTATAAAACATTCACTTTAAATCAAAATTGCATGAAGGTGCCTTTTCACATACAGTACCAAGTGGCATTGTAACAATGTTGCAGGTGTCTACTTTCAGAAAATATTTAGGTATGGGGGGAAGGGGTTAGTATAATTTTTAATGTTGCAATTTAGGTTTTATTTGTCCATCTCAAAACTGTGAAAATTGCCCTGGCTACTGGAGGTGCAAAAGGGTTAAAGGGGTTGTCTGGTATAAACAATTTTTTTTATATGAGGCCTAAAAAGGTAAAAAAAACAAAAAAAAACAAAAAAAAAACGATACTCACCTGTCCACGGTGCTCCGGTGTCTCCCAGCATGCTCCGCTCCTGCTGCTCTGATGTTTTCTTCCAGCAGAAGTCCCTGCCACACGTAACCACTGAGCTCAATCAGAAGTCTCAGGAAAGGACACAGGACATCGGTACCTCTGACGTTCCATGTCCTTTCCTTAGGCCGCTGATTGTCCTCAGTGGTCAAGTGCAGTGAGGACTTCCGCCAAAACAAGACACCGCAGGTGCAAGACTGGCCAGCGCTAGGTGACACCAGAGCACCAGGTACAGGCATCGTTTTTTTTTTTCACCTTCCTGACCTCATATAAAAAAAAAATTATCCCGACAACCCCTTTAAAGTGCCATCCAAGCTCATTTATTTCCAGAAATGTGCATTCTTGAAGTTTCATGGCCACCTATATTGTGAGTTGTAAAAAATGGATCTACCTATCAACTGTCATATATAGTCCTAGGCGCCCTGACAGTGTCATACACTGTGTATTTTAGATATATAGTCCTAGGCGCCCTGACAGTGTCATACACTATGTATTATAGATATATAGTCCTAGGCGCCCTGACAGTGTCATACACTATGTGTTATAGATATATAGTCCTAGGAGCCCTGACAGTGTCATACACTATGTATTATAGATATATAATCCTAGGAGCCCTGACAGTGTCGTACACTATGTACAGGTATTATAGATATACAGTTCTAGGAGCCCTGACAGTGTCGTACACTATGTATTATAGATATACAGTCCTAGGAGCCCTGACAGTGTCGTACACTATGTATTATAGATATACAGTCCTAGGAGCCCTGACAGTGTCGTACACTATGTATTATAGATATACAGTCCTAGGAGCCCTGACAGTGTCGTACACTATGTATTATAGATATACAGTCCTAGGAGCCCTGACAGTGTCGTACACTATGTATTATAGATATACAGTCCTAGGAGCCCTGACATTGTCATACACTATGTATTATAGATATACAGTCCTAGGAGCCCTGACAGTGTCGTACACTATGTATTATAGATATACAGTCCTAGGAGCCCAGACAGTGTCATACACTATGTATTATAGATATACAGTCCTAGGAGTCCTGTCAGACAGCGAGGGACATGTCAATCACCCCTCATAGGGTGACAATGAGTGCATGACCTGATGGCTTGAGGTTAATGCTAAGACAAACTGAGGTGTGACTTCAGATGGCCTTGGTGTGGACAATATGCACTTAATGCATATGTTCAGGGAATGCACAGTTCTGGGTCAGTACTGGAAGGTTTACAAGCAGACCCAAGGACATCTGAATCATTAGTAGATGATGAGATGGAGTACACCCTGATTGTCATAGGGATTTCCCGTATATAATTTCAGGACAAGAAGCTCAACACTGCGGACTAGATTCCGACCTGCACCTACGCTTAGGGAATGTAAGTCGAAGATGAATAGCAAAATAACACCGTAAAAGATGGGGATATAAATTACAGAAAGCCATACACAAATTTGACAGTACTTGGGGTACAAGTATTAGAACCCTGGCTCTTCAATCACACACAATATATACTGTATGATCAGATATTGATAGGTCCATATATGCTAGAGAATATAAAGTTCACATGGGCATCCTTCCTTTTTTATGGTCACTCTGGATTCTCCTGTAGAATGTATGAATCCAGTAAGAAGCGAAGTTCATGGGGACAGTATCCACAAGACATTTCCTCAATAGATCACGGTCACATTGTCCTCAAACAGTAGAACATCAATATATCTTCTCTCTTGTGTGACTTCTCTAATGTGCAACTAAACTTCTTTAGAACTTTCCAACATTTTGAACATGAATATGGCTTCTCTGATGTATAACAAGATGTGATTTCTGAGTAAAACATTTCCCGCATTCTGAACATAAATACGGCTTCTCTCCTGTGTGACTTCTCTTATGTTTAACAAGACATGATTTTTCAGTAAAACACTTTCCACATTCTGAACATGAATATGGTTTCTCTCCTGTGTGAATTCTCTCATGTGCAACTAGAATTTCTTTAACTTTAAAACGTTTTCCACAGACTGAACATGAATATGGCTTCTCTCCTGTGTGACTTCTCTCATGTTTAACAAGACTTGATTTTTCTGTAAAACATTTCCCACATTCTAAACATGAATAGGGCTTCTCTCCTGTGTGACTTCTCTCATGTAAAACCAGATTTCCTTTGTGAGTAAAACATTTCCCACATTCTGAACATGTAAATGGTTTCTCTCCAGTGTGACTTCTCACATGTGCAACTAGAACTTCTTTAACTTTAAAACATTTTCCACATTCTGAACATGAATATGGCTTCTCTCCTGTGTGACTTCTCTGATGTATGACAAGATTTGATGCTTGAGTAAAATATTTCTCACATTCTGAACACGAAAATGGTTTCTCTCCTGTGTGAATTTTCTGGTGTCTAACAAGATTGTCTTTATTCGCAAAATATTTCCCACATTCTGAACATGAATATGGCTTCTCTCCAGTGTGACTTCTCTTATGTTTAACTAGAGTATCTTTAACGTTAAAACATTTTCCACATTCTGAACATGAATATGGCTTCTCTCCTGTATGACTTCTCTCATGTCTAACAAGACTTGATTTTTCAGTAAAACATTTCTCACATTCTGAACATGAATACGGCTTCTCTCCTGTATGAATTTTCTGGTGTCTAACAAGATTGTCTTTATTCGCAAAATATTTCCCACATTCTGAACATGAATATGGCTTCTCTCCAATGTGACTTCTCTTATGTTTAACTAGAGTATCTTTAACTTTAAAACATTTTCCACATTCTGAACATGAATATGGCTTCTCTCCTGTATGACTTCTCTCATGTCTAACAAGACTTGATTTTTCAGTAAAACATTTCCCACATTCTGAACATGAATATGGCTTCTCTCCAGTATGAATTCTTCTATGTACATAAAGATGTGATCTGTGTGTAAACTCTTTTCCACATTCCTCACACTGAAACCTTTTCCCCTCTTTCTGGCTGGTACTTGTGGTCACAATCTGTGGTTGGTCAGAAGGTTCCTCATGATTCGGGGGATTATATGATGGATCTGTACTGTGACGTCCTGGATGTACATTAGGGGTAATGAGGTTTTCTCCTGAGCAGCGCTCCATCATATCTTCATCTTCTCCTTTATCATTTACTGATAACATGAAGTTTCCCTCAGAGATCTTACTGGGATTATCTGTCAGGATTAAAAATTGATTCAGTGATTTTTTTCTTTTCCAAAATACAAAGTTGAAAAATGTATAACATTCATATTAGTCTGGAAACACACATGCAGTTTTTGATGCAGTTTATAAAGTATCCGTGACAAAGCCTGGAGATACAGAGACATTAATTTTATGGTTACCGGCCCTTCCACACTTGATCCAGTTTCTTCTAATCATATCCATGTGGTCAAAATACACTTCATGTTTTGTTTTTCCATAAAAAATCATCGCTATAAAGGGATTGGACACTTTATCTACATTTATAACAATGTGCTGGAAACAATGTGAGCAACTTACTAATATACTGTAATAAGCCCATTATAATGCACTAAGCAGTGGCGCCTCCTGGTATAGGTATAAGGGCACGGTGATGATGGGTATATAGCAGTATATTAGTAAGGGGCTCACAGTGTATCCAGCACATTCATAAAAGTTATAATACAGCGGCCAATCCCTTTATTATATACATCAGGATTCTACATTGAGCCGTCACCTGGAATCACAAGGACCGGAGAGAAGATTATGTTTATTATTTCCTTCACATGATCCGGACCGGTGCGGCCCCGAACAGATAAACCAGTTGTGGTGACAGAACCATTCTAGATGGGGTCATCTTGACTGTCCTTGTAGTCGCCCTGACCAGACTTGTATTTTCCTTCTCAGCTTATTGTGACTGGGGACCATATTCAGTTCTAGATAATCCTCAACCCTTTCTGACACTCGGACCCCAAGGTATTGTCCCCGGGGAAGAACCTCAACAAATTATTCCTATTAATCTTTAGGATATCCAAGGAGAATAAGAGAGACTTCCCCCTATGTATTCACTATGACTAATGACAGGATGGAGAGGGAGACGCTCCTGCCCCAGTCTGAACAGTACCATAAACTCCTCACATCTATCTCCAGTAGTCCAGTATTCACACAACGCTCCGGTATAACTTCTGCTTTATGGCTTATAGTTCTGTTCTTAGTTTAATAGCTGGAATTACTTTCTGCACGGAGAGTTACTGGAAGGAGCTCTAAGGGGGAACCAACCTTAAGAAACCTGTGAATTCTCCTTCTCCATTCATTACTCCGTACCTGTGGTAACACCTCCTGGAATTTCCTCCTCCACTTCCCTCTTACACAGGTGATGGCCCCTCATCCTCTCTTCTTCAGCCTCCGCTTTATTATTAGTCACATCTTCTCCCTGATTTGTCACAGGTCACAATTCAGTACAATCCAGCAGAAATACAGGTGGGAAATCTAACAGAGCAACATAAGAAAGCAGCAAAATCTCTGAGGCCATGTATGAGTGCAGGAGCGGCGAGCTCCACCCCCTATATAGATGTGCCCCAGGACTCAGCAGCGCCATCTACCTGCTGACTGTCTGGTACATGTATGAGTGCAGGAGCGGCGAGCTCCACCCCCTATATAGATGTGCCCCAGGACTCAGCAGCGCCATCTACCTGCTGACTGTCTGGTACATGAGGCCATGTATGAGTGCAGGAGCGGCGAGCTCCACCCCTATATAGATGTACCCCAGGGCTCAGCAGCGCCATCTACCTGCTGACTGTCTGGTACATGTATGAGCGCAGGAGCGGCGAGCTCCACCCCCTATATAGATGTGCCCCAGGGCTCAGCAGCGCCATCTACCTGCTGACTGTCTGGTACATGTATGAGTGCAGGAGCGGCGAGCTCCACCCCCTATATAGATGTGCCCCAGGACTCAGCAGCGCCATCTACCTGCTGACTGTCTGGTACATGTATGAGTGCAGGAGCGGCGAGCTCCACCCCCTATATAGATGTGCCCCAGGACTCAGCAGCGCCATCTACCTGCTGACTGTCTGGTACATGTATGAGTGCAGGAGCGGCGAGCTCCACCCCCTATATAGATGTGCCCCAGGACTCAGCAGCGCCATCTACCTGCTGTCTGTCTGGTACATGAGGCCATGTATGAGTGCAGGAGCGGCGAGCTCCACCCCCTATATAGATGTGCCCCAGGGCTCAGCAGCGCCATCTACCTGCTGACTGTCTGGTACATGTATGAGTGCAGGAGCGGCGAGCTCCACCCCCTATATAGATGTGCCCCAGGACTCAGCAGCGCCATCTACCTGCTGACTGTCTGGTACATGTATGAGTGCAGGAGCGGCGAGCTCCACCCCCTATATAGATGTGCCCCAGGACTCAGCAGCGCCATCTACCTGCTGACTGTCTGGTACATGAGGCCATGTATGAGTGCAGGAGCGGCGAGCTCCACCCCCTATATAGATGTGCCCCAGGACTCAGCAGCGCCATCTACCTGCTGACTGTCTGGTACATGTATGAGTGCAGGAGCGGCGAGCTCCACCCCCTATATAGATGTGCCCCAGGACTCAGCAGCGCCATCTACCTGCTGACTGTCTGGTACATGTATGAGTGCAGGAGCGGCGAGCTCCACCCCCTATATAGATGTGCCCCAGGGCTCAGCAGCGCCATCTACCTGCTGACTGTCTGGTACATGTATGAGTGCAGGAGCGGCGAGCTCCACCCCCTATATAGATGTGCCCCAGGGCTCAGCAGCGCCATCTATCTGCTGACTGTCTGGTACATGAGGCCATGTATGAGTGCAGGAGCGGCGAGCTCCACCCCCTATATAGATGTGCCCCAGGACTCAGCAGCGCCATCTACCTGCTGACTGTCTGGTACATGTATGAGTGCAGGAGCGGCGAGCTCCACCCCCTATATAGATGTGCCCCAGGACTCAGCAGCGCCATCTACCTGCTGACTGTCTGGTACATGAGGCCATGTATGAGTGCAGGAGCGGCGAGCTCCACCCCTATATAGATGTGCCCCAGGACTCAGCAGCGCCATCTACCTGCTGACTGTCTGGTACATGAGGCCATGTATGAGTGCAGGAGCGGCGAGCTCCACCCCCTATATAGATGTGCCCCAGGACTCAGCAGCGCCATCTACCTGCTGACTGTCTGGTACATGTATGAGTGCAGGAGCGGCGAGCTCCACCCCCTATATAGATGTGCCCCAGGACTCAGCAGCGCCATCTACCTGCTGACTGTCTGGTACATGTATGAGTGCAGGAGCGGCGAGCTCCACCCCCTATATAGATGTGCCCCAGGACTCAGCAGCGCCATCTACCTGCTGACTGTCTGGTACATGAGGCCATGTATGAGTGCAGGAGCGGCGAGCTCCACCCCCTATATAGATGTGCCCCAGGACTCAGCAGCGCCATCTACCTGCTGACTGTCTGGTACATGTATGAGTGCAGGAGCGGCGAGCTCCACCCCCCTATATAGATGTGCCCCAGGACTCAGCAGCGCCATCTACCTGCTGACTGTCTGGTACATGTATGAGTGCAGGAGCGGCGAGCTCCACCCCCTATATAGATGTGCCCCAGGACTCAGCAGCACCACCTACCTGCTGACTGTCTGGGACATTCTCCTCTGGGCAGTCCTGGGAATACAGAGGACTCAGGGGACATCTCTCGGGGGGATTTCTCCTACTGGATCCATCTGTGGAGACACAAACACACAGTGACGGAATACATGAGCTGCTGTAGATCTGTCTATACATCAGACATTTCTAGGGTTAGTTATGGGGGGACCCTAAATAACTTTCTGCTACACCCCAAGCTAATCCAGTCCACCCCATATTGACCTCCCAGGCCTGGAGTTGCTGTTCATCCAGAGACTCGGCTCTCACTCCGTCCTCGGGGGAATCCATTCTCAGCAGGGGGAAGAGATTGCGACATTGATGTATTTAGATGGTCATCTGCTGGAGGTTACCTATAGTCATGTACCTTTACCCATAAGAGGGGGCCACAGAAGAGCCTTAATTTATCAGCTACAGGAAGTAAGGAGAACTACTACACCCAGTCTCCTCTCCACCAGATATCGGAATCCGCTGAGGTTTTGGAATATGTTTGCTGTGGTATTTGGCACAAGATTCTGTACGTTGCTTGGTGCAGCCTCCATGGATCAGACTTTTTCCAGGACATCTCACACACCCTAAATGAGATCAGGATTTGGGGGATTTGGAGCAGTCACCACCTACACCTCTCTGTCTTGTTCTTCACTCCTGGACAATATCTGCAGTACGGCCAGGCTATTAGCCTTCTGATAGAGGCCATGGAGACTAGGGGGTATTTTGTTTGTACAATGTTTAGGTAGATGGTACACGTCACATCCATATTGCTACCAGGATCCAATAGCCAGCACCTTTTTCTCACAGTGCACCTGGTGCAATCTGTTCCCCAAGGAAGTTGAGACACAAACCTCCGTCCATACAGGTTACGTGAACCGTGATTCATCAGACATGGCCGCCATCTTCTATTCCGTTATAGGCAGTTTCTGATTCTCACGTGCCCACTGCAGACAAGGGACAGGGGTCAGCACGAGCACTTTGATCTCTCCAGCCTCTTACTCAGCAAACTGTGAAGCCCTGGGTGTCCTGACGGCCATCACCACCGGCTGGAACGTTTTCAGCAATTTTTCTCCACTAGCTCTTCCAAGCCCCATAAGGCCTGAGGTTTTGGAGATGGTCTGAGCCAGACATCTAGCCGTCACAATTTGGTCCTTGTCCAAGTCGCTCAGATCATTCGGCTTGTCCTTTCTTCCCACTTTCTTCATAAACGTGGTGCTCACTCACTGTCTAATACAATGCATTCAGAAAGTCTTCAGAACCCTTTACCTTTTATGTTGAGGCCTTGTCCCCTCCTCCCCATCATTCTGCACTCAATACCCTGCACTGACTAAGTGAAAACACAACATTAGAAATCTTTGCTAATTTATTAAAAAGGAAAATACCAATCACTGTGGAGCTCGCCCATTACCTGTCACTGGACACGTGTCAGCCCCGCACAGGGCCGGATTACAGGAATTCTCTTATCTCAGACATTTAGGGCATTTCCTCAGATCTGTCATAAATGAAAACCTCTTTAACCCCTTCCTGCCGCAGTAATATTTAATTTATTCTCCGCCGTCCATTATTAGTAACATTGTATTTTACCATTCACACCGCTGTATGAGGGCTTGTTTTCTGCCGGATCGGTTGTATTTACCAATGACATCATTTACTATCCTATACAATGTGTTGGGAAATGGTAAGAAAAATTGTTTATGAGGACAAAACCCAAATTCTCCCAATGGTTTTAAAGATTTGTCCTTCCAGCGTTCACTGTACAGTAGAAGTGACCGGATACAGGTCAGTGCGATCTCAGCGATACCAAATGTATACAGGGCTTAAAAACTGACCAGAAAAACAGAAATAAATAAAAAAAAAGGAGATAAAAAAAGCATTTCAGTGATTTTTTTTCTCCATTAGTGTAATCACCATTCAGTTATCTCTCCTTACCATGTGATGTCCGGAGGGGCCGGTGATCCTCCATCATGACCTCCTTGTACCGATCCTTGTGTCCTTCTAAATACTCCCACTCCTCCATGGAGAAATAGACAGCGACATCCTGACACCTTATAGGAACCTGACAACACAATGATACAGTCATCACCCAGACCCCTCCAGTGCTGTTACTGGAGAATTTCCCAGCATTCCCAGCAGTGTCACCTCTCCAGTCAGCAGCTCAATCATCTTGTTGGTGAGTTCTAGAATCTTCTGCTCATGTATCAGGGAGAGAGGGGGAGGCTCTGTGATGGGGCCCCGGCTCCTGCTCCATCCTCCTCCTGGCTCTGTGATGGGGCCCCGGCTCCTGCTCCATCCTCCTCCTGGCTCTGTGATGGGGCCCCGGCTCCTGCTCCATCCTCCTCCTGGCTCTGTGATGGGGCCCCGGCTCCTGCTCCATCCTCCTCCTGGCTCTGTGATGGGGCCCCGGCTCCTGCTCCATCCTCCTACTGGCTCTGTGATGGGGCCCCGGCTCCTGCTCCATCCTCCTCCTGGCTCTGTGATGGGGCCCCGGCTCCTCCTCCATCCTGCTGACACACGGGGTGTCTCACACTCACCAGACGCCTTCTTTACTACTACGTATTCCTGTGTAGGGAGAGACACTACAGATCACTATAAAGATTATAAGACTCTTTCACCCGTCCAGTCATTACCTGTTATATTAATAGCGATAAGAAGGACGTCACAAGAAGTTCTCACCTCTCCAGATATAATATCCATAATCTCCAGGGTGAGCTCTAATATCCTTCTAGCCATGTAATTTCTGTCCTTGTCCATTCCTGATGGGCGATCCTCCATCATGACCTCCTTGTACCGATCCTTGTGTCCTTCTAAATACTCCCACTCCTCCATGGAGAAATAGACAGCGACATCCTGACACCTTATAGGAACCTGACAACACAATGATACAGTCATCACCCAGACCCCTCCAGTGCTGTTACTGGAGAATTTCCCAGCATTCCCAGCAGTGTCACCTCTCCAGTCAGCAGCTCAATCATCTTGTTGGTGAGTTCTAGAATCTTCTGCTCATGTATCAGCGAGAGAGGGGGAGGCTCTGTGATGGGGCCCCGGCTCCTGCTCCATCCTCCTCCTGGCTCTGTGATGGGGCCCCGGCTCCTGCTCCATCCTCCTCCTGGCTCTGTGATGGGGCCCCGGCTCCTGCTCCATCCTCCTCCTGGCTCTGTGATGGGGCCCCGGCTCCTGCTCCATCCTCTTCCTGGCTCTGTGATGGGGCCCCGGCTCCTGCTCCATCCTCCTGACTCCTGGAGATGGCTGCTGGGGGCAACACAGTCCCCCAATGTCTTCTTCACTACTGAGTATTCCTGTGTATGAAGAGACAATTAGAAGCTCTCTATATACAGTGACAAGAACATTTCGCCTACACTACTTGTTATCCATCTATAGGATAATTTCTGTTACTGATCTCTGTATACTATTCTGTCACTGATCGCTCTGTATTTCTGTATACTATTCTGTTACTGATCTCCCTGTATACTATTTTGTTACTGATCTCTCCGTATTTCTGTATACTATTCTGTTACTGATCTCTCCGTATTTCTGTATATTATTCTGTTACTGATATCTCTCTATTTCTGTATACTATTCTGTTACTGATCTTTGTATTTCTGTATACTATTCTGTTACTGATCTCCCTGTATTTCTGTATACTATTCTGTTACTGATCTCTCTGTATTTCTGTATACTATTCTGTTACTGATCTCTCTGTATTTCTGTATACTATTCTGTTACTGATCTCTCTGTATTTCTGTATACTATTCTGTTACTGATCTCTCCGTATTTCTGTATACTATTCTGTTACTGATCTTTGTATTTCTGTATACTATTCTGTTACTGATCTCCCTGTATTTCTGTATACTATTCTGTTACTGATCTCTCTGTATTTCTGTATACTATTCTGTTACTGATCTCTCTGTATACTATTCTGTTACTGCTCTCTGTATACTATTCTGTTACTGATCTCTCTGTATACTATTCTGTTACTGATCTCTCTGTATTTCTGTATACTATTCTGTTACTGATCTCTCTGTATTTCTGTATACTATTCTGTTACTGATCTCTCTGTATTTCTGTATACTATTCTGTTACTGATCTCTCTGTATTTCTGTATACTATTCTGTTACTGATCTCTCCGTATTTCTGTATACTATTCTGTTACTGATCTCTCCGTATTTCTGTATACTATTCTGTTACTGATCGCTCTGTATATCTGTATACTATTCTGTTACTGATCTCCCTGTATACTATGTTGTTACTGATCGCTCTGTATTTCTGTATACTATTCTGTTACTGACCTCTCTGTATACTATTCTGTTATTGATCGCTCTGTATTTCTGTATACTATTCTGTTACTGATCTCTCTGTATACTATTCTGTTACTGATCGCTCTGTATTTCTGTATACTATTCTGTTACTGATCTCCCTGTATACTATTCTGTTACTGATCTCTCTGTATTGCTGTATACTATTCTGTTACTGATCTCTCTGTATACTATTCTGTTACTGATCTCTCTGTATTTCTGTATACTATTCTGTTACTGATCTCTCTGTATTGCTGTATACTATTCTGTTACTGACCTCTCTGTATACTATTCTGTTACTGATCACTCTGTATTTCTGTATACTATTCTGTTACTGATCTCTCTGTATTGCTGTATACTATTCTGTTACTGATCTCTCCGTATTTCTGTATACTATTCTGTCACTGATCGCTCTGTATTTCTGTATACTATTCTGTTACTGATCGCTCTGTATTTCTGTATACTATTCTGTTACTGATCTCTCCGTATTTCTGTATAATATTCTGTTACTGATCTCTCCGTATTTCTGTATATTATTCTGTTACTGATATCTCTCTATTTCTGTATACTATTCTGTTACTGATCTCTCTGTATTTCTGTATACTATTCTGTTACTGATCTCCCTGTATACTATTTTGTTACTGATCGCTCTGTATTTCTGTATACTATTCTGCTACTGAGCTCTCTGTATTTCTGTATACTATTCTGTTACTGATCTCTCCATATTTCTGTATACTATTCTGTTACTGATCTCTCCATATTTCTGTATACTATTCTGTTACTGATCTCTCTGTATACTATTCTGTTACTGATCTCTCCGTATTTCTGTATACTATTCTGTTACTGATATCTCTCTATTTCTGTATACTATTCTGTTACTGATCGCTCTGTATTTCTGTATACTATTGTTACTGATCTCTCTGTATTTCTGTATACTATTCTGTTACTGATCTCTCTGTATTTCTGTATACTATTCTGTACTGATCACTCTATTTCTGTATACTATTCTGTTACTGATCGGTCTGTATTTCTGTATACTATTCTGTTACTGATCTCTCTGTATTTCTGTATACTATTCTGTTACTGATCGCTCTGTATTTCTGTATACTATTCTGTTACTGATCTCCCTGTATACTATTTTGTTACTGATCGCTCTGTATTACTGTATACTATTCTGTTACTGATCACTCTATTTCTGTATACTATTCTGTTACTGATCTCTCTGTATTTCTGTATACTAGTCTGTTACTGATCACTCTGTATTTCTGTATACTATTCTGTTACTGATCTCTGTATTTCTGTATACTATTCTGTTACTGATCTCTGTATTTCTGTATACTATTCTGTTACTGATCTCTCTGTATTTCTGTATACTATTCTGTTACTGATCCCTCTGTATTTCTGTATACTATTCTGTTACTGATCTCCCTGTATACTATTCTGTTACTGATCACTCTATTTCTGTATACTATTCTGTTACTGATCTCTGTATTTCTGTATACTATTCTGTTACTGATCTCTCTGTATTTCTGTATACTATTCTGTTACTGATCTCTCTGTATTTCTGTATACTATTCTGTTACTGATCTCTCTGTATTTCTGTATACTATTCTGTTACTGATCTCTCTGTATTGCTGTATACTATTCTGTTACTGATCTCTCCGTATTTCTGTATACTATTCTGTTACTGATATCTCTCTATTTCTGTATACTATTCTGTTACTGATCGCTCTGTATTTCTGTATACTATTCTGTTACTGATCTCTCTGTATTTCTGTATACTATTGTTACTGATCTCTCTGTATTTCTGTATACTATTCTGTTACTGATCTCTCTGTATTTCTGTATACTATTCTGTACTGATCACTCTATTTCTGTATACTATTCTGTTACTGATCGGTCTGTATTTCTGTATACTATTCTGTTACTGATCTCTCTGTATTTCTGTATACTATTCTGTTACTGATCTCCCTGTATACTATTTTGTTACTGATCGCTCTGTATTACTGTATACTATTCTGTTACTGATCACTCTATTTCTGTATACTATTCTGTTACTGATCTCTCTGTATTTCTGTATACTAGTCTGTTACTGATCACTCTGTATTTCTGTATACTATTCTGTTACTGATCTCTGTATTTCTGTATACTATTCTGTTACTGATCTCTGTATTTCTGTATACTATTCTGTTACTGATCTCTCTGTATTTCTGTATACTATTCTGTTACTGATCCCTCTGTATTTCTGTATACTATTCTGTTACTGATCTCCCTGTATTTCTGTATACTATTCTGTTACTGATCTCTCTGTATTTCTGTATACTATTCTGTTACTGATCACTCTATTTCTGTATACTATTCTGTTACTGATCTCTCTGTATTTCTGTATACTATTCTGTTACTGATCTCTCTGTATTTCTGTATACTATTCTGTTACTGATCTCTGTATTTCTGTATACTATTCTGTTACTGATCTCTCTGTATTTCTGTATACTATTCTGTTACTGATCTCTCTGTATTTCTGTATACTATTCTGTTACTGATCTCTCTGTATTTCTGTATACTATTCTGTTACTGATCTCTCTGTATTGCTGTATACTATTCTGTTACTGACCTCTCTGTATACTATTCTGTTACTGATCTCTCTGTATTTCTGTATACTATTCTGTTACTGATCACTCTGTATTTCTGTATACTATTCTGTTACTGATCTCTCTTATTTCTGTATACTATTCTGTTACTGATCTCCCTGTGTCATGTGGTGTTTAAAAGCTTGGACACTACTGTTCAGCTTCAGATGGTGTAATGGTGGACATGCAAATAGATCTGTGATCCATCTCACTGCATCATAGCTTGGCTATAGGCAGCAAAGGTCAGACAATTCTGGAATTCCATCAATAGTTATAGGAGGGCTTAGAAAATCAAGCAATTATACACAGAGATTAGTGCTACAAATCAATAGACATACAGTGGGGAAAAAAAGTATTTAGTCAGCCACCAATTGTGCAAGTTCTCCCGCTTAAAAAGATGAGGCCGGCCTGTAATTGTCATCATAGGTAGACCTCAACTATGAGAGACAAAATGAGAAAACTAATCCAGAAAATCACATTGTCTGATTTTTAAAGAATGTATATGCAAATTATGGTGCAAAATAAGTATTTGGTCACCTACAAACAAGCAAGATTTCTGTCTCTCACAGCCCTGTAACTTCTCCTTTAAGAGGCTCCTCTGTCCTCCACTCATTACCTGTAGTAATGGCTCCTGTGTGACATTGTTATCAGTATAAAAGACACCTGTCCACAACCTCAGTCACACTCCAAACTCCACTATGGTGAAGACCAAAGAGCTATGGAAGGACACCAGAAACAAAATGGTAGCCCTGCACCAGGCTGGGAAGACTGAATCTGCAATAGGCAAGCAGCTTGGTGTGAAGAAATCACCTGTGGGAGCAATAATTAGAAAATGGAAGACATACAAGACCACTGATAATCTCCCTCCATCAGGGGCTCCACGCAAGATCTCACCCCGTGGGGTCAAAATGATCACAAGAACGGTGAGTAAAAATATCAGAACCACATGGGGGGACCTAGTGAGTGACCTGCAGAAAGCTGGGACTAACGTAACAAAGGCTACTGTCAGTAACACACTACGCCGCCAGGGACTCAGATCCTGCAGTGCCAGACGTGTCCCCCTGCTTAAGCCAGTACATATCCAGGCCCGTCTGAAGTTTGCTAGAGAGCATTTGGATGTTCCAGAAGAGTATTGGGAGAATGTCATATGGTCAGATGAAACCAAAGTAGAACTGTTTGGTAGAAACACAACTCGTGGTGTTTGGAGGAGAGTGAATGCTGAGTTGTATCCAAAGAACACCATACCTACTGTGAAGCATGGGGGGGCAACATCATGTATGGGGCTATTTCTCTGCAAAGGGACCAGGACGACTGATCTGTGTACATGAAAGAATGAATGGGGCCATGTATCGTGAGATTTTGGGTGCAAACCTCCTTCCATCAGCAAGGGCATTGAAGATGAAACGTGGCGCGGTCTTTCAGCATGACAATGATCCCAAGCACACCGCCAGGGCAACGAAGGAGCGGCTTCGTAAGAAGCATTTCAAGGTCCTGGAGTGGCCTAGCCAGTCTCCAGATCTCAACCCCATAGAAAACCTTTGGAGGGAGCTGAAAGTCCGTGTTGCCCAGCGACAGCCCCAAAACATCCCTGCTCTAGAGGAGATCTGCATGGAGGAATGGGCCAACATACCAGCAACAGTGTGTGCCAACCTTGTGAAGACTTACAGAAAACGTTTCACCTCTGTCATTGCCAACAAAGGAGATAGAACAAAGGATTGAGATGAACTTTTGTTATTGACCAAATACTTATTTTCCACCATAATTTTCAAATAAATTCTTTAAAATCAGACAATGTGATTTTCTGGATTTGTTGTATCATTTTGTCTCTCATAGTTGAGGTCTACCTATGATGACAATTAGAGGCCGGCCTCATCTTTTTAAGTGGGAGAACTTGTACAATTGGTGGCTGACTAAATACTTTTTTTCCCCACTGTATATCTATAAAACAAAATGTATGACACTGTCAGGGCTCCTAGGACTATATATCTATAATACATAGTGTATGACACTGTCAGGGCTCCCAGGACTATGTATCTATAATACATAGTGTATGACACTGTCAGGGCTCCTAGGACTATATAATACATAGTGTATGACACTGTCAGGGCTTCTAGGACTATATATCTATAATATATAGTGTATGACACTGTCAGGGCTCCTAGGACTATATATCTATAAAATATAGTGTATGTCACTGTCAGGACTCCTAAGACTATATATCTATAAAATATAGTGTATGACACTTGTGGGGAAGGTAGCTCGGTAGTAGCAATGGTGCAGACCCAACTAGTCAGAGAGAGGGACACAAAAATTTGGTGCAAACAGGTTTATTTATAAAAACAGCAAAATAAATAAACCTTCAGTTCAGGTACATAATAAGTAAAATAAAACACAGCTTTAATTTCAGGCAAAACGTAAAAAAAAAAACCTGCTTGTCCGAGCACTAACTAAACAAGATAAAGCTAACTATATGTGTGGCTTACTGTCAGCCACACGAACAAACAAAATAGCACAGTATGGTCTCACCAGATTCTCAGTATCTCAGGACAGACCCAGACACCTCCTCTCACTCCCAGGATCTGCCCTGTAGTGCAGGCTCAACAGCCTTTTATGGGCCAGTAACGAGCCTTGGACCTACACCTGGGGCTGAAGCTTATTCAAGACCCGCCCTGGACCGCACATAAGTCAGAAATCTGGGGCTGATATAGCGGGACTCCAGCACTCTGCCTGCCACCTTCTAACATACTCCCCCACCTTTGTTCGGATCTTTAGGAGAGGACACTTTTAGCCAGCATACAATGGGTCCTGGATACGGCTTCAGCATTCCCCTGCAGCCTGCCTGCCCTGTGTTTCACAGTAAATTTAAAATTTTGTAGAGTCAGAAACCATCTGGTCACTCTGACATTTCTCTCCTTGGCCCGGCACATCCATGTCAGAGGGTAATGATCAGTGACCAGCTTAAAGTGTCGGCCCAGTAAATAGTACCTTAGGGCCCACTTAATGGCTAAGCACTCCCTCTCCACAATGCTGTAGTTTCTCTCAGGTGGTGTAAGCTTCCTACTCAGGTAGGTAACCGGGTGTTCTTCACCACCCACCATTTGGGACAGCACTGCGTCTAACCCCACATCAGAGGCGTCAGTCTGAACCAAAAACTGTCTGTTTGCAGAGAATTGACTTCAACTCCTGAAAGGCCCCCTCAGCTTCTTCACTCCACTTTACCACCATTGGTGGCTGACTAAATACTTATTTTCCCCACTGTATAGTCCTAGGAGTCCTGATAGTGGCATACAGTATGTTTTATAGATATATAGTCCTAGGAGCCCTGACAGTGTCATACAGTATGTTTTATAGATATATAGTCCTAGGAGCCCTGACAGTGTCATACACTATGTTTTATAGATATTTAGTCCTAGGAGTCCTGACAGTGTCATACACTATGTATTATAGATATATAGTCCTAGGAGCCCTGACAGTGTCATACACTATGTATTATAGATATATAGTCCTAGGAGCCCTGACAGTGTCATACACTATGTATTATAGATATATAGTCCTAGGAGCCCTGACAGTGTCATACACTATGTATTATAGATATATAGTCCTAGGAGTCCTGACAGTGTCATACACTATGTATTATAGATATATAGTCCTAGGAGCCCTGACAGTGTCATACACTATGTATTATAGATATAGTTCTAGGAGCCCTGACAGTGTCATACACTATGTATTATAGATATATAGTCCTAGGAGCCCTGACAGTGTCATACACTATGTATTATAGATATATATAGTCCTAGGAGCCCTGACAGTGTCATACACTGTGTATTATAGATATATAGTCCTAGGAGCCCTGACGGTGTCATACACTATGTTTTATAGATATATAGTCCTAGGAGCCCTGACAGTGTCATACACTATGTTTTATAGATATATAGTCCTAGGAGTCCTGACAGTGTCATACACTATGTATTATAGATATATAGTCCTAGGAGTCCTGACAGTGTCATACACTATGTATTATAGATATATAGTCCTAGGAGCCCTGACAGTGTCATACACTATGTATTATAGATATATAGTCCTAGGAGCCCTGACAGTGTCATACACTATGTATTATAGATATATAGTCCTAGGAGCCCTGACAGTGTCATACACTATGTTTTATATATATATAGTCCTAGGAGCCCTGACAGTGTCATACACTATGTATTATAGATATATAGTCCTAGGAGCCCTGACAGTGTCATACACTATGTATTATAGATATATAGTCCTAGGAGCCCTGACAGTGTCATACACTATGTATTATAGATATATAGTCCTAGGAGCCCTGACAGTGTCATACACTATGTATTATAGATATATAGTCCTAGGAGTCCTGACAGTGTCATACACTATGTATTATAGATATATAGTCCTAGGAGCCCTGACAGTGTCATACACTATGTATTATAGATATATAGTCCTAGGAGTCCTGACAGTGTCATACACTATGTATTATAGATATATAGTCCTAGGAGCCCTGACAGTGTCATACACTATGTTTTATATATATATAGTCCTAGGAGCCCTGACAGTGTCATACACTATGTATTATAGATATATAGTCCTAGGAGCCCTGACAGTGTCATACACTATGTATTATAGATATATAGTCCTAGGAGCCCTGACAGTGTCATACACTATGTATTATAGATATATAGTCCTAGGAGCCCTGACAGTGTCATACACTATGTATTATAGATATATAGTCCTAGGAGCCCTGACAGTGTCATACACTATGTATTATAGATATATAGTCCTAGGAGTCCTGACAGTGTCATACACTATGTATTATAGATATATAGTCCTAGGAGCCCTGACAGTGTCATACACTATGTATTATAGATATAGTTCTAGGAGCCCTGACAGTGTCATACACTATGTATTATAGATATATAGTCCTAGGAGCCCTGACAGTGTCATACACTATGTATTATAGATATATATAGTCCTAGGAGCCCTGACAGTGTCATACACTGTGTATTATAGATATATAGTCCTAGGAGCCCTGACGGTGTCATACACTATGTTTTATAGATATATAGTCCTAGGAGCCCTGACAGTGTCATACACTATGTTTTATAGATATATAGTCCTAGGAGTCCTGACAGTGTCATACACTATGTATTATAGATATATAGTCCTAGGAGTCCTGACAGTGTCATACACTATGTATTATAGATATATAGTCCTAGGAGCCCTGACAGTGTCATACACTATGTATTATAGATATATAGTCCTAGGAGTCCTGACAGTGTCATACACTATGTATTATAGATATATAGTCCTAGGAGCCCTGACAGTGTCATACACTATGTTTTATATATATATAGTCCTAGGAGCCCTGACAGTGTCATACACTATGTATTATAGATATATAGTACTAAGAGTCCTGACAGTGTCATACACTATGTATTATAGATATATAGTCCTAGGAGTCCTGACAGTGTCATACACTATGTATTATAGATATATAGTCCTAGGAGCCCTGACAGTGTCATACACTATGTATTATAGATATATAGTCCTAGGAGCCCTGACAGTGTCATACACTATGTATTCTAGCAAATGGATGCAATTGTTTCTGACAGTGATCTTGTGTCCCCAGATGTAGAAGGCTCATTACAAGTTTAGATATTGCAAAGTGAAGAAGCAGCTTAAAATTAAAAATTACAGAAGCATTGACCAACATGAGGAAAGATATGATGTATATTCTTTCTTTCCTCTAGATGTAGTGGACGCCTCCTTGTTATAGGTACAGTCCATAGTCTCACTGCTCTTACAGTAAAGAATCCCTTCTATGTTGTGTATAAACCTTCTTTCCTCTAGATGTAGTGGACGCCTCCTTGTTATAGGTACAGTCCATAGTCTCACTGCTCTTACAGTAAAGAATCCCTTCTATGTTGTGTATAATCCTTCTTTCCTCTAGATGTAGTGGACGCCTCCTTGTTATATGTACAGTCCATAGTCTCACTGCTCTTACAGTAAAGAATCCCTTCGATGTTGTGTATAATCCTTCTTTCCTCTAGATGTAGTGGACGCTTCCTTGTTATAGGTACAGTCCATAGTCTCACTGCTCTTACAGTAAAGAATCCCTTCTATGTTGTGTATAAACCTTCTTTCCTCTAGATGTAGTGGACGCCTCCTTGGTATAGGTACAGTCCATAGTCTCACTGCTCTTACAGTAAAGAATCCCTTCTATGTTGTGTATAAACCTTCTTTCCTCTAGATGTAGTGGTCGCTCCTTGTTATAGGTACAGTCCATAGTCTCACTGCTCTTACAGTAAAGAATCCCTTCTATGTTGTGTATAATCCTTCTTTACTCTACATGTAGTGGACGCCTCCTTGTTATAGGTACAGTCCATAGTCTCACTGCTCTTACAGTAAAGAATCCCTTCTATGTTGTGTATAAACCTTCTTTCCTCTAGATGTAGTGGACGTCTCCTTGTTATAGGTACAGTCCATAGTCTCACTGCTCTTACAGTAAAGAATAACTTCTATGTTGTGTATAAACCTTCTTTCCTCTAGATGTAGTGGTCGCTCCTTGTTATAGGTACAGTCCATAGTCTCACTGCTCTTACAGTAAAGAATCCCTTCTATGTTGTGTATAAACCTTCTTTCCTCTAGATGTAGTGGACGCCTCCTTGTTATAGGTACAGTCCATAGTCTCACTGCTCTTACAGTAAAGAATCCCTTCTATGCTGTGTATAAACCTTCTTTCCTCTAGATGTAGTGGACGCCTCCTTGTTATAGGTACAGTCCATAGTCTCACTGCTCTTACAGTAAAGAATCCCTTCTATGTTGTGTATAAACCTTCTTTCCTCTAGATGTAGTGGACGCCTCCTTGTTATAGGTACAGTCCATAGTCTCACTGCTCTTACAGTAAAGAATCCCTTCTATGTTGGTGGAGATGATAGAAATGTAGTACACTTACCTCTCCGCTCAGCAGGTAGATGATCTCCAAGGTGAAGTCTAATATTCTTCTGGTGATCTCATTCCTGTCCTTGTCCATCCTTGGTGGGTCATTCAGGAGAAGGAGCGTTCTGGAGGAGAAGAGGAGGAAACTGCATGAGCTGGAGGATCTAGTACTGAGGAGGGGCCCGAAATCATACAGGGGCCACATCATGTGACCTGCATACACCTGCACTGCCTCAGGTTGTGATTCTTGTCCTTTGTAAAGGTTGTTCCAGGACTTTCATACTCTATATTAGGATAGGTCATCAGTATAACATCAGGAGGTCCATCTTCTGACCAGGGCCACCATCAGGGTTGTCCACCCACACATCGGTTATGATTTGTGCCTAGTGACTTTCTCTGAGAGACCACTGCCAGCACCAGACCCCTGCCCCCAGTCTGACTCCTGTTACTGTCTGTAGTCAGGGGCTCTTTAGCCATAGGATAAATGGTGCCCCTACACCGGGCCCTATGGCAGCAGGGGCCCCTCTCAGCCTTCCTGGATTCAGCAGGGCAGGCCACATTTCAGGTGTTCTCCCACTATCCCCAGTGTAACTCTATGTGGAAGCAGATAGAGCTGAATACAATGGTGGGCACAGAGCGATCATCTCCAGGCTCCACCATCAGGGCTCGTCTAGTGATGTCTGAGGCAGGAGGAGCGATGAGCCCCGAACCAGAGGCAGCGCCAGAGCCTGCAGGAAGCTCCATGGGAACGGGCGAGCCCAGGAAGTTTATGTTATATGTTTAATATTGTTCGATTGACCAAAAGGGAGCAATATATTATAGGGGGGTCACTGAGGGGGTATTATATTATATGGAGGCCACTGAGGGGGGTATTATATTATATGGGGCCACTGGGGGGGTATTATATTGTATGGGGGTCACTGAGGGAGCATTATATTATATGGGGCCACTGAGGGGGTATTATATTATATGGGGCCACTGGGGGGTATTATATTGTATGGGGGTCACTGAGGGAGCATTATATTATATGGGGCCACTGAGGGGGTATTATATTATATGGGGGTCAATGAGGGGGTATTACATTATATTTATTATATTTTTGTGGGGAGCAGACGAGGAGTCACTAGGACAGAGATCAGCAGGATGGAGCAGGCAGCACTCAGAGAGGAGGATCAGAGGTCACTGACTAATCAGTGTTAGAGGCTCCTTGTGGAGCTCGTATTGATCCAAACCAAGCAGAATTACTTCTGGAGAGATAGATCCTCAGCTTCTGCGCTCCCTCAAATGTACTATTAACAGTAAGAATTTTCCAGGAGAAATTATGTAACGGTTTTCCTTTTATTTATGTCAAAAGATTACGTGTTTTAGGGTGTATAAAAAGAGATCCCGCTCCTTCAGATCCAACAGACATGAATAACAAGACACTACAGAGCGGGTTTTTATCGCCTTCTCAGTTAGGGCTGAAAGAAGGAGGAGACAGAATGAAAACAAGTAACAGGTACATGATGCGAGGTCACAAGTAACCCCAAACAGCAGGCCTTCATGGTAAAATAGCTGCTAGGAAACCACTGCTAAGGACAGGCAACAAGCACAAGAAGAACACAAGGAATGGACATTAGACCTGTAGAAATCTGGGCTTTGGTCTGATGAGTCCAAATTTGAGATCTTTGGTTCCAACCACCGTGTCTTTGTGCGACGCAGAAAAGGTGAACGAATGGACTCTACATGCCTGGTTCCCACCGTGAAGCATGGAGGAGGAGGTGTGATGGTGTGGGGGGGCTTTGCTGGTGACACTGTTGGGGATTTATTCTGAACCAGCATGGTTACCACAGCATCTTGCAGCGGCATGCTATTCCATCCGGTTTGCGTTTAGTTGGACCAACAGGACAATGACCCCAAACACCTCCAGACTGTGTAAGGGCTATGTGACCAAGAAGGAGAGTGATGGGGTGCTACGCCAGATGACCTGACCTCCACAGTCACCAGACCTGAACCCAATCCAGATGGTTTGGGGTGAGCTGGACCGCAGAGTGAAGGCAAAAGGGCCAACAAGTGCTAAGCATCTCTGGGAACTCCTTCAAGACTGTTGGAAGACCATTTCAGGTGACTACCTCTTGAAGCTCATCAAGAGAATGCCAAGAGTGTGCAAAGCAGTAATCAAAGCAAAAGGTGGCTACTTTGAAGAACCTAGAATATAAGACATATTTTCAGTTGTGTCACACTTTTTTGTTAAGTATATAATTCCACATGTGGTAATTCATAGTTTTGATGCCTTCAGTGTGAATCTACAATTTTTATAGTCATGAAAATACAGAAAATTCTTGGAATGAGAAGGTGTGTCCAAACTTTTGGTTTGTACTGTACATGTATCCAAACAGCAGTATATACCACATATGGCAGTAAGTACATTATCCTGGGTACACCAGTGTCATACATGGGGGCATAAACTGCAGTTTGGGCACACAGCAGGGGGCAGATGTGAAGGAGCGCTATGTGACTTTTGGAGCACAGATTTAGATTGTTGGTTTTTGAACGTTGATCACGTTTGCAGAGACCCTAAAATTGCCCCTACAAAATAGGGTCACTTTTTGGGGAATTCCTTTTTACTGGCACCTCCAGAGCTCTGCAAAAACAACATGGCGTCCAGAAAGTCCCTCTAAATCTGTACTCCAAAAGCTAAAAAAGCGCAGTACTCCTTCCTTTATGAGCCCTGCTGTGTGCCCAAGCAGCAGTTTACACCCACATATATAACTTCTTTCTACCCAGGATGGCCCACTTAATAGTTTTAGGGGTGCATGTTTCTGATGACATACAGTAGGTGCAAGGTACTGGGCACTGAAATGGCATATTTCTTTAAAAATTTAAAATTTTCACTTTGTACATTATTTTTTGGGAAGCACTATTGGGCTCAAAATGATAATACCCCTTGATAAATTCTATGAGGGGTGTATTTTCTAAAATGGGGTCACTTTTGTAGGTTCCCATTGTATTGATAATTTAGGGGCTCCGCAAATGGACACCTGAAAACTATTCCAGCCACATCTGCCCTCCAAAAGCTAAATAGGGCTCTTTCCATTCTGAGCCCCGCCATGTACCCATACAGCAGATTACAACCACATATGGGGTATTGCTGTGTTTAGGAGAAATTGTGGAACAAACTGTGGGGTGATTTTTCTCCTTTAACCCCTTGTGAAAATGAAAATTTGGGGATTAAGTGACATTTTAGTAAATTTTTTATTTATACATTCCAATGTTAGTAAAATCTGTGAAACAGCTGTGGGGTCAAAATGCTCACTATACCCCGTGATGAATTCTATGAGGGGTGTAGTTTCCAAAATGGGGTCACTTTTTGGGGGTTTCCAATGTACTGGTACTCTAGGGGCTCTGCAAATGAGACACCCGAAAACTGTTCCAGCAAAATCTGCTTTTCATACCCCCAGTGTCGCTCCTTCCCTTCCGTGCGCTGCCATTCGCCCAAACATCAGTTTACACCCACATGTGGGGGATTTCTGTGCTCGGGAGAAATTGCATAACAAACTGTGAGATGCATTTTCTCCTTTAACCCTTTGTGAGTGTGTTAATTTTAGTGCTAAATTAAGGGATTAGTGGAAGAAAATGAAATGTCTAAATTTCACCTCCATATTGTTTTAATTCCAGTGAAATGCTTAAAGGGTTAACAAACTTCCCAAATGCTGTTTTGAATTATGTATTTTGGTGGTATGACTATCTGTATGAAAAGCAAAGCATCTCACATTTTGAAAATTGCGATTTTTTTTTTCAAAATTTCCATCAAATTTCCTATTTTTTTATAAATAAATACAAAAATATTGATCAATGTTTCCCACTAACGTGAAGTACAATGTGTCATGAAAAAAGAATCTCAAAATCACTTGTGTAAGTTAAAACGTCATAAAGTTATTGCCATATAAAGTGACACATGTCAGTTTTGAAAAATGAGGCCTGGTCATGAAGGTACTTTTAGGCTCGGTCTTGAAAGGGTTAAGATAAATTGGTCATGTGATCACAAATTTTTGTAAGCAATGGTCAATAAATTCCGATAGATTAGAGGTTAATGATTGGATCCCAGAAATAACAGGACATCCTGGAGGTTTTTTCCTCTAGGAATCTTGGGAAGTTGGTAATACAGTGACATACGTCCTTTTTACTGAGGGCCGGACTTATTGGCACCCTCAATTAAAAGGTAATATTCATCCATATTCGGAGGTTGGGTCAAGAAAGTACCGTGAGATACTCAGTATCTGAGATAATATTCTCTGCCCCTGCTAGATACACAGATTGATCCTGTAGCACAATACCACCCCCCTGGTCTGCATGTCGGATGATTATGTTTGATGTTTTTGGAGAGGATCTGGAGAACTTTCTTCTCCGACTGGGTGAGATTGTAAGTGGTAGTGTCTTGGTGTGTATAAGACATATCTACGTGGTTTCCTTTGTTGTGTAAAGGATAAAAAGTAGACTTGGGTCTCAACAATGTTGGTATCAGAGGAGGAGCATCTCGAAATTTTTGTGCAAATACGTCGAGATGAGTGGGTTCGAGTGGGGGTTCTTTCTTTGGAAGAACCAGGTTTATTATGAAGTGCAAAGTGCCTCGAGTGTTAAGTTTCCTAATGAATTTGTTTAAATCCCCCAAAAAAGGGTGAAATCGTCAATTTTATCAGTAAGACAGAATGAAAGACCTTTGGTCAATAGTTTCAGCGTTAGTTATTAGATGTCTTGGAAAGGTTAAAGACTGTCGTAGGGTTTTGTTCCGTTTTGGAAATGGACTCTTTTTGTTGTTTCTTGACGCTTCTATGACCTCTTCGTCCTCCAGAGACTCTCTTGGTTTTCTTTTTTGTGCTTTTTTTTTTGATCATCTGGAGGGGATGAAAAGACTGAGTGATTTTGACAGGTGTGGTTTTGTTGGATGTGGGGGTGGATGCTAGCGGGACTAGAGGGGTGTTCGGTATTTCTTGTACATCATAAGTCATTGTCGGTGACTTGGCTGGTAGTAGGTAATGTGGGGCTGGAAGTGGGAGATGTTAAAGTGGGTGGTTTTGGAGTACTGAATATGGGAATGTTAGACACTGTAAGTAGAGAGTCATCCAGAAAGGATTCTGACCCATGGGTACAGATTATAGAAGTGTTAATATCTATAGTACAAGCAGATCTCGTATGTGAGGTGAAAGAGGTGCGGGGGAGATAGAGGGATGTTATAGTATGAATATTTAATCCTTATAGAGAGTTGATAATATTAGAAACAACAGGGTTGGAGCATGTGGTGTCCAAGATATCAGAGTTGAAAACTAGTTGTGATGGTGTAATAGCCTCTGGGCGAGGAGCGCGGAGGAGGGTAGCCTCTGGGTGAGGAGCGCTGCGGAGTATAGCCTCTGGGTGAGGAGCGCGGAGGAGGGGTAGCCTCTGGGCGAGGAGCGCGGCAGAGGGTAGCTTCTGGGCAAGGAGCACAGAGGAGGGGTAGCCTCTGGGCGAGGAGGGCGGCGGAGGGTAGCCTCTGGGCGAGGAGCGCGGCGGAGGGTAGCCTCTGGGCAAGGAGCACGGCGGAGGGTAGCTTCTGGGCGAGGAGCGCGGCGGAGGATAGCCTCTGGGTGAGGAGCGCTGTGGAGGATAGCCTCTTGGTGAGGAGCGTGGCGGAGGGTAGCTTCTGGCGAGGAGCGTGGCGGAGGATAGCCTCTGGGTGAGGAGTGCTGTGGAGGATAGCCTCTGGGTGAGGAGCGCTGTGGAGGATAGCCTCTGGGTGAGGAGCGCGGCGGAGGGTAGCTTCTGGGCGAGGAGCGCGGCGGAGGATAGCCTCTGGGTGAGGAGCGCTGTGGAGGATAGCCTCTTGGTGAGGAGCGCGGCGGAGGGTAGCTTCTGGCGAGGGAGCGTGGCGGAGGGTAGCCTCTGGGTGAGGAGCACGGCGGAGGGGTAGCCTCTGGGCGAGGAGCGCGGAGGAGGGTGCCTCTGGGCGAGGAGCGCGGCGGAAGATAGCCTCTGGGCGAGGAGCGCGGCGGAGGGTAGCCTCTGGGTGGGGGTGTATAGTGGTGGATAGGTAATGAATCTGCTGCCTCAGACAGCTTAGCTAATGGAGTATATGCTGAACTGGATTGTTCAGTGCAGGGTTATTTAGGGTTTTTTCTGTTTCCCTTCCTGCTCTTTATCGTTCCTGTAATATGTAATATTTATTATTTCTCTATATTACCAGATTCTCCGTGCCTATATACGATCATATAGATTTATATTGGGATGTATTTCTGTCACTTTCTCTGTATTTTATTCAGATATTTTACCGTTATAATTTCAGTATTCCAATAAGTAACATTTATTTATGCCCCGAATAAATACATTTATAGTGACCCGAATATAAGCTAAAAGTGCCCTCGTTGTGCAGATATATCATCTTCTCTCCCCAGACACAAGCATAGATGAATTCCTTTGTTATAGACCACACAGAGTGACTAAGATCAAGGTGAGGAAAGCCGCAGGGCCAGATGACATCAGTGCAAGGCTAATTAAGACTTGTGGGGACCAGCTGTGTGGTATAATTACATATATGTATAATATGAGCCTGAGGCAGGAAATAGTCCCTGAATTATGGAAATCTTCTTGTGTGGTACCAGTTCCAAAGAAACCCCACCCTATGGACCTCAACGACTACAGATCTGTAGCACTGACATCCCACCTGATGAAGATCTTAGAGAGATTGGTTCTCACACATCTTCGCCCTCTAGTGAGCCCCGCTATGGACCCTCTCCAGTTTGCTTATCGACCGGGCATTGGGGTAGATGATGCCATCATCCACCTTCTGCACAGGGCTCTGTCTCACCTGGAAAAACCAGGGAACACGGTGAGAATAATGTTCTTTGATTTCTCCAGTGCTTTTAACACCATACAGCCCAGGTTATTGAGGGACAAGATGGGCCTTGCTGGAGTGGACCACCACCTCTCCAACTGGATCCTAGACTACCTCATAAATCGACCTCAATACGTGAGAGCCCAAGACTGTGTGTCAGGTACCGTGATCTGTAATACGGGGGCACCTCAGGGTACGGTTCTCGCCCCTTTCCTCTTCACACTGTACACTGCTGATTTTAAGTGCAACTCATCCAGCTGCTACCTACAGAAGTATTCTGACGACTGCAATAGTGGGTCTCATCACAGACGATGATGACAGGGAGTACAGAGAACTGAACCGTTTTTTTGTGGACTGGTGCCACCAGAACCACCTGAAGATTAACGCGGGGAAGACCAAGGAGATGGTGGTGGACTTCCGTAAAGGCAGATGCCCTCCAAAACCAGTGGACATCCTGGGGACGGGCATCGAGATTGTGAACACCTATAAGTACCTGGGTCTGCTCCTTAATAATAAGCTGGACTGGGGAGATCATATGGAGGCCCTGTACAGGAAGGGCCACAGCAGGCTCTACCTGCTTAGGAAGCTGAGAGCCTTTGGAATCCGGGGGGCACTTCTTAGGACTTTCTTCAACTCGGTAGTGGCATCAGCCATCTTCTTTGGAGTGGCCTGCTGGGGGAGCAGTATATCAACCAGGGACAGAAATAAACTTGACAAGCTGATTAGAAGGGCCAGCTCTGTCCTGGGGAGCCCACTGGACCCAGTGCAGGTGGTGGGTGACAGAAGGATACTGTCCGTGGTGAGCTCCATGCGGGAGAATAACTCCCATCCCATGCATGAGACTGTGATTGCGCTGGGCAGTACTGTCAGTGACCGACTGCTCCACCCTAGGTGTGAGAAGGAGCGCTATCGGAAGTCTTTCCTCCCCACCGCGGTTAGGCTGTACAACCAACACCGACCTAATCGGAGATCATTACATACAGAGAACTGAAATATCTCTCTGCCTGTTAAATCCCCCCCCCCCTCTGCTACGTCCTATCTGTCTGTCGGCTATTAATGTAATGCCTCTCACCTTGGAACATTCCTGTACATGTTGTATTTGTATTTGTATCTGCTTATCTTATCTTATCTTTGCTGCTGTAACACACTGAATTTCCCCACTCTGGGACTATTAAAGGACTATTATTATTATTATTATTATTATTATTTTTAGAGTATCGGCCCCGTCCTCTTCATCCCCACAAGTGGAGAAAAACCGTAGAAGTCGGCACCAGCCGCACTTACTCATACAAGCAAAAGCCTTACTAACGCATGCGCACCACTAACCAATGGAGCGCATGCGCTGAACTAAGATGTGTCTAACAGCTAAGCGTCTATGTCCCCGCCCTTCATGTGCTATACTCCCATCTATGTACGTTCATTTAGAAGGAGGATCTCTTTTTGTACACCCTGAAATGCGTAATCTATTGACATAAAAGAAAAACCGTTACATGATTTCTCCCGAAAAAATCTTACTCTTAAAGGGAATCTATCATTAGAAAAACAACTTTTAAGCTAATTAACAAGGCCATTCTTCTCTTACCTTCTATTGTTTTCTTCTCCCAGCCGTTTCTTCAGTTATGGTAATAAGCACCACGGAGCACCCGGGGCGTTCCTCCTGTGCTGCGAGCACCCATCGCATCATCGATTTCCACCGCCCCTTAGTCCGTTGTGGTGACTCCCCTCTTGGTCTTCTCTGTATCTTCTTTCTTCTAAGTCCTCGTACACAGCGCTGTGCGCATGCGCAATCGGCTCTGCCACAGTACGCTCTTGTGACCGACTACTGGAAAATGGTGGCCCGTCATGCGCAGTTAGCTCTCCCCGAACCCAAAGTGGCAGAGCCGATTGCGCATGCGCGAGATTTTGCTACCATACAGCGTTGCGTACGAGAACTTAGAAGAAAGAAGATACAGAAAAGACCAAGAGGGGAGTCACCGCAACAGATGAAGGGACGGTGGAAATCGATGATGCGATGGGTGCTCACAGCAGAGGAGGAACGCCCCAGGTGCTCTGTGGTGCTCATTACCATAAGTGAAGAAATTAATTTTAGAAGAAACAGCTGGAAGAAGAAAACAAGGAAATGTAGGAGAAGAATGGCCTTGTTAAAGACCATTCCAACGTGCCATTAGCTTAAAAGTGGTTTATCTAATGATAGACTCCCTTTAAGAGTACATTTGAGGAAGCGCAGAAGCTGTGGAGCTATCTCTCCAGAAGTAATTCTGCTTCTAAGACTCTGTTCACACCTGTACCACAGACACCAGCACCAGTGATGGGGCCCAGAATCCCCTGATGTCATCTTACCTTATAGCGGGAGTTTTCTCCTAAATCCCCAGGTGTGAACGTGTCCTGAGAGCAGCCAGCGAGCCCCTGCTGTATATACAGTATATATATATATCTATAGCCTGTGATAATGGCTGATAACAGAGAGAACAACACAACAGCAGTGACTACCGACCAGGACCTGCTCTGTATCTGCTACACTGCAAGAGCTGAAGGACCTGTGATGATGTCACCATCATGTCACCAGTACATGAGGGGCGGAGCTCAGGAGAGGAGAAGTGCTGGATGAAGGACCTGTGATGATGTCACCATTATGTCACCAGTACATGAGGGGCGGAGCTCAGGAGAAGAGAAGTGCTGGATGAAGGACCTGTGATGATGTCATGAGGGGGCGGGGTTTTCTATTTGTATTGAGAAGAAGTGAAAGATTTTAAATGAATACGAGAGCCTGGACATGCTGGGAGTTGTAGTTCTGTCCTATTATAGTTCCTCCCTGTAATGTCCTCTGATATCCTGTAATAACAGCCTGGACATGCTGGGAGTTGTAGTTCTCTTTCCTTCTACTCTTCTCCGTATAGGTCACTGACTGGTATTCAGAGACATCTGGTAACATTGTCTGGGATTAAAGCTAAATAAGAACAAAAAAGAGGGGGGCATGGCTTGACGCCGTGTGTGATGGTCGCAGAGTGAGAGAACTCCTCTATCCTCCTGGGACTGAAGGGGATGGCGAAAAGGGGGAAAAAAAGGCCCCCCGAAGCGGCTAACTGATTTTTTTTTGCGGCGTCGGCCGCTGTCCACGATGGCGTCGGCCCGTCTTCTCTTCTCCCGCTCCAGCGTGCTGATGACCGCCTCAGCGCGGAGACAAGCAGCGCTTCAGGTGAGGGATCACAGCAACATACCCCACTACATCTGGGATCTCCTGGGGACAGCAATGACTCCCAAGGGAGTCAGAAAAGTGGCAACGAGGGCCAGCATCAGACCTACAAGAGGGGACTGCAACCCCCATCAGCTCCCACCTGCGGGCCTGACATTTCCCCTGCGATGACCTCCTTCCAAGCAGGTGTCATTACTGAGGGAAGACCCGGACACTGCGCAGCCTTCTAAGTCAGATATTAATCAGTTTCTAAATTCCTTACACCTTCCTTCCATCACCCATACACAGTTTCAGTCACTAAATGCCATTATATCTACTCAGGAAGTGGCTAAGGCGATAGATGGCTTGAAACTTAATAAATCCCCTGGTCCAGATGGGTTTTCTGGGGAATATTACAAACTATTTAAGTCGCTTATCCACCTTACAGAGGTGTTTAACCTAGTTATGTCAACAGGTAAATTTCCCCTAGAGATGTTATCTGCAACGATTGTGACGTTACCTAAACCAGGCAAGGATTCCTCTCTTCCTTCTAGCTACCGGCCCATATCATTATTAAATGCTGATGTCAAGTTATTTGCCAAGGTACTTGCAAATCGACTCCTCGACGTTATGCCTACATTGATAGGCCGTGACCAGGTGGGATTCACCAAAGGGAGACAGGCCCCGGACGGTACAAGACGCGTGATCGAGCTGGTTGCGGCGGCCCGGATCCGGCGGACGCCTTCTTTGCTCCTGTCGGATGCGGAGAAGGCATTCGATAGGGTACATTGTGGATACTTTTTTGAGGTTTTACATAAATTTGGTCTCTCGGGCCCCATAGCTACTGTGATTTCCGCATTCTACTCTGGCCCATCTGCATGAGTGCTGGCGAATGGGGTCCTATCCCGCCCCTTCTCTATCACAAATGGCACGAGACAGGGGTGCCCGCTGTGCCCCTTAATATTTTGCTTAGTGATGGAGCCCTTAGCTGCAACAATTAGGTCACACCCAGGTCTTACTGGGGTTAAGCTGGGCCAGACAGACCATAGAATCAATTTGTTCGCGGACGATGTGATCCTGTCTCTTTCTTATTCTAATAACACACTACGCACTGTATCCCAGATCCTGTCAGATTTTGGAGCGCTGTCTTTTTACAAAGTTAACGAATCAAAATCCCAGATCTTGGGGATTGGCCTAACAGAACATAGCATACGTCATATAAAAGACTCATCACCCTACCAATGGTGCCCACATTATCTACCCTATCTGGGAATTCAGCTGACCTCCAACCCAAAAGATTTGGTCAAGGCCAATTTTCCAGGTTTATTGGCTACCCTTCAGAAAGAGCTTGATGCTCTGACTAAATTCGAGCACAGCTGGAGGGGGAGAATTGTACTGTATAAAATGTTGATTCTTCCTAGACTGCTTTATTATTTAAGGACTTTGGTGATCCCGATTCCCAAGTCTGTTTTCCAGGGCTTCCAAAAACAGATAATGGCCTTTCTTTGGAATGGCTGTAAACCCAGGGTGGCTTTGCAAACACTTTTTAAGGCAAGAGACAAGGGAGGTATGGAAATACCGAATCTGTACCACAACCACTTAGCCATAACTTTGGGTCAACTTAAATTCTGGCTTACATCGAACCATGACAAATTATGGCTGGATATGGAGGCTCAAATGGCTCAGGTCACTGACTGGGAGGGTTTCTTGTTAGCGGCAGGACTCGGCAAACAGGCACCCCTCTCTGCTCCACCGGCTGTACAGGCTACGGTTGGGGCATGGTGTGCCTTCTGTGCTGTTTTGGACAGTGATATCCCTGGGGTCACGTTGAATTTGCCTCTTACAACGCTCACTCACAAAATCCCTCATTTATCCCTAGATACATGGCGCAGCTGTGGGATAAGGTATATTTCCGACCTCTACAGAGGCCATTCCATTTTGCCCTTCTCCACTGTGAAGGAGAAGCATAATCTACCTGCCAGGGAGACCTTTACATATGCTAGATTAGTTTCATATCTGTCTGATACTCCCTCGGCTCAGCTGCGCTTGCCGCAGCCGGCCGCTGACCTCTTACACCCACAGACCTCTTTAGCTGCTTACAACACTAAAATTCTGTATCGTACTTTGAACATGGAGGGTACCTTTCGGAAGACCAAACACGTGTCTTTGGGAAGACGATTTGGGCCGCAGACTTGAGGCCAGTTGCTGGCAGGAGGCGCTTAGATGGGCTAAACAATCCACGGTGTGTGCCTCACACTGGGAGCAATATAGCAAATTGCTTTTACGCTGGTATTACCCTCCCCTTCGTCTAGCCAAGTTCTATCCTACTTGTCCCTCTTGCTGTTGGAGAGGCTGCGGAGGGATCGGCTCATTGTTCCACATGTTTTGGCACTGCCCTCTCATCCAGCCCTTTTGGGTATCTGTTTTTTCACTGATTAATAAAATGTGTGGCAATGGGGTGGGATCTACACCTGAGATGGCGCTGCTCCTGCTGGATATTCACACGACACCGAGCAGATACAGGACTGTCGTGTGCCAGATACTTGGGGCTGCTCGCCTACTTATTGCACGTAGATGGAAGTCTACCTCCTGTCCAACATTGACGGAGCTAATTTCTGTAGTGTCGTTGAATTACCAGTTTGAACAAATCTACTCATGCAATGGTGGTAACTTGGCTAAGTTCAGGAGGAACTGGGAGATATGGGCGACATCATTCCCTCCACCGAATGCCCATTGACAAAATATACGTATTGCCCTTTTTCAATGTGACTAATCTTAGAATAACCTTTAAATTATCTCAAATGTCAATAACTGGTAGCGGGTAGGTCTGCGCACAGGCCTCTGTGGCAGACCACCAGCCGTATGGGTCGTTCTAGAGTGATTCGATTCATTCATTTTATTTTGCTCCATAGGCCTGTCTGTTCGTTTGTTTATTTGCACGCTTGTTCCGATCTCTCCCCCCCCAGTGGCTACCATTTGAATAGTGCTTTTTAACACCGCTCAACCATATATGGCTAATAAATACGACTGGACTCAATACATATTATTAGTATGCATTTTCATATGTATCCTTGTTCATGCTGTACTTATCCTGAGTATTCTGTACTCCCCCCTTTGTATATGTAGATTGTGAAGCCATGAATGTATCCCATGTTTCCTATTTTATTTTGATTTTCTGTATTGCATTCATGTACAAATTCAATAAAAAATTTTGACACAAAAAAAAAAAAAGAACAAGAAAGAGAAGACCCATCTGCAGTTTTGGGGTTACAGTTTCTTCCTATAGATGTCTATGGAGGAGGAGGGGGGAGCAGCTGCAGAGACACACAGTGACGCGGCTGCTGCTCTACTAAGCTGTCTGTGTCCTCAGCGCTGATTCTACACTGCTCAGTACTGCTGTATAATGTCCTCCATGCTGCCGCTACCTGTCAGACAGTGATAGTGAGCAGGGTTTCATCTTCTCTATGTGCTGTGTAACATAGACATCATTTCAGTGAGTCTCCTGCCCCCTTTTCCTCTATAGTCTTCTATGAGCAGTCTCCTGCTCCCTCCTCCTCTATAGACTTCTATGGGCAATCTCCTGCTCCCTCCTCCTCTATAGACTTCTATGGGCAATCTCCTGCTCCCTGCTCCTCTATAGACTTCTATGGGCAGTCTCCTGCCCCCTCCTCTATAGACTTCTATGGGCAATCTCCTGCTCCCTCCTCCTCTATAGACTTCTATGGGCAATCTCCTGCTCCCTGCTCCTCTATAGACTTCTATGGGCAGTCTCCTGCCCCCTCCTCCTCTATAGACTTCTATGGGCAGTCTCCTGCCCCCTCCTCCTCTATAGACTTCTATGGGCAATCTCCTGCTCCCTCCTCCTCTATAGACTTCTATGAGAACTCTCCTGCCCCCTCCTCCTCCATAGACTTCTATGGGAAATCTCCTGCTCCCTGCTCCTCTATAGACTTCTATGGGCAGTCTCCTGCCCCCTCCTCCTCTATAGACTTCTATGGGCAATCTCCTGTTCCCTCCTCCTCTATAGACTTCTATGGGCAATCTCCTGCTCCCTCCTCCTCTATAGACTTCTATGAGAACTCTCCTGCCCCCTCCTCCTCCATAGACTTCTATGGGCAGTCTCCTGCCCCCTCCTCCTCTATAGACTTCTATGGGCAGTCTCCTGCTCCCTCCTCCTCTATAGACTTCTATGGGCAGTCTCCTGCTCCCTCCTCCTCTATAGACTTCTATGGGCAGTCTCCTGCTCCCTGCTCCTCTATAGACTTCTATGGGCAGTCTCCTGCAACCTCCTCCTCTATAGACTTCTATGGGCAGTCTCCTGCCCCCTCCTCCTCTATAGACTTCTATGGGCAATCTCCTGTTCCCTCCTCCTCTATAGACTTCTATGGGCACTCTCTTGCCCCCTCCTCCTCCATAGACTTCTATGGGCAATCTCCTGCTCCCTGCTCCTCTATAGACTTCTATGGGCAGTCTCCTGCCCCCTCCTCCTCTATACACTTCTATGGGCAATCTCCTGCTCCCTCCTCCTCTATAGACTTCTATGGGCACTCTCCTGCCCCCTCCTCCTCTATAGACCTCTATGGGCAGTCTCCTGCTCCCTCCTCCTCTATATACTTCTATGGGCAGATTGCAATTGGCCACCTTAAATACCTTTTCTCATGATTGGATACACCTGGCTATGAAGTTCAAAGCTCAGTGAGGTTACAAAACCAATTTTGTGCTTCAGTAAGTCAGTAAAAAGTAGTTAGGAGTATTCAAATCAATAAAATGATAAGGGTACCCAAATTTTTGCACCGGTCAAATTTTGGTTTAATGCATATTGCACATTTTCTGTTAGTACAATAAACCTCATTTCAATCCTGAAATATTACTGTGTCCATCAGTTATTAGATATATCAAATTGAAATGGCTGTTGCAAACACCCAAATATTTAGAACTAAAAATGATTAAGATTAATAGGGGTGCCAAAAATTTTTTTTGTGTGACCTGAATCTGACACCCATAACTTTTTCACATTTCATACAGTTTTGGGGAATATCTGACAATTTGATCATGTTTTTTTTATATATTTTTTTTAAAAGGCAAAGTGGTGAATAAAACATTTGGCCATTTTGATTTTTTCCCACTATGGCATAACAGTGAATAAAGAGTATTTAATTTTGTATTTTTTTTTTTTTAATACTTTTTAAAGCTTTTTCTATTGCATCTAGTGGAGCGCTCCCCACCATCCCCTTGGACAGGGTCCCCACCTTCTTCTTACTTTTCACTTTGTCCTCTATCTCATGGTGCTATTATCACCTCCTTTCCTCCCCCTACTGGCTACAAGTGTTTGTTCTTCACATTTTATTGTCTTGTTTCCTGTATTGTAGACATCTGACTGTTAGGCTAGGTTCACATCTGCGTTCGGGACTTGGGGACCCCCCCGAATGGAAACCTACTTAAAGAAGCGGTTACCTGCGGAAACCCGTGGACCCCATAGACTACAATGGGATCCACGTGGTTTCTGCCCGAAAAGGGCGAAAAATGCGGAGAGGGGAACGGAATCCCCATACGGAGAGCCAACGCTGGTGTGAACCCAGCCTTAAACAAGCCCTTTTTGCCCTTATGTTTTATGTACGTCATTCTGCTCTATTTTCCATTCTGTGTCTTTATTGTTTTTTAGTTCAATAAATACCTTTGAAACTAAAAAAGAAAAAAAAAAACATACCTGTCCATTGTCTCCCACCGCGGTCCAGTCAGTCCCTTTTTTTTTTTCACTTTCCCTAGCCTCCTTGACAAAAATGGTTTATCTTCGACAAGCCCTTTAAACTCTGCCTGTGGCCATTTGGGTGCTGCTATTGACTGTATTTAGGTCTCTGATCTCAGGACTTACCTGATTATGTACGGATTCCTTGGTTACTGATTTTGGATTGTTTTCCTGGCTATCTGTTCTCTTATTGATTTGGCTTTGTCTGTGAACTCCTGGACTTGACCTTCGACTTGGATTTGCTTATTCTTCTGCTACTGATCTGGATACTCCTTTGCTCTCCTGGTTTTGACCTTACTTGTATGTTTATCCTCTGCTGTAGATTTTCAGGTCTGGTCTTTGTCTGCAAGTGCACCTATTTTCTTACAGCTCTGGTGTGTTAACCTGGGTCCTGATTCTGCTAAAGTCCAACCTGCCTTGCGGCAGACTCTGATGAAAACGTCAGGAGTGCCTCAGACTCCATCAGCCAGAGCAGTATGGAATTTTAGGTAGCTTGTTATCTCATCTGCCAGTTCCTGCAGTGTATTTGTAAAATACTTAAACATAGGGCTGGGTGATTACGACCTAAATCAAAAGAGCGATTAATTTTACCTTGATTACAATTAATGGTGATTATTTAGGTCATGCCTGTTTTAAACCATGCCCAATTTACAGTATGATTAAGTGGTGGGCGAACCCCACGAGATTGGTCTCACGAGGTTCGCACAGCAGTTTCATTTGGGTTGAAACTTCTATTATACTGTGGGGCCCAGAAAAGGTGAGCAAAAATAGTGTTACTCACAGCTTCAGCGTGACTCCCTGTTGTCTTTGATGATTCTGGCTGATGCCAGGGACTGCTGATTGGGCCTCATTGTCACATGGCATCGCGACGCATACACACAATGCTACGCGACATCAGCCAGAAGCGCTGAAGACAGGAAGGAGTCATGCCGAAACTGTGAGTAACTTCACCATTTTGAGTCTGTACAGCTCCAAGTCCCTGTTACCTAAGATTAATCTGCCTGTTTAATTTTCTGGAGAAAATACACTAAAGTATAAAAAATAATAAGTCTTATTTATTTTTAGAGCACCATTATTTCCATGTGCTGTACATTATTATTATTATATTAATTCCATGTGCTGTACATTTGAGGGTTTACATATAAAATAATAACAGTGACCACTAGTACAATGTGATTGAGGGCCCTGCCCACAAGGGCTTACAATCTGTGGGATGGGAGACAGGAGGTGAGGGTAGAGGCTGCTCAGATGGTGGTGTGGTGACAGTTGTTGTTATTGGAGGTTGTAGGACTTCCTTTAGTCTTCAGGGTCCTCTCGAAGCTTGTGATTGTGGGGAACAGTCTTATGTAGGGCTGGGCGATTAATCAAAAAATAACCATAACCAAATATCAGCCAAGGAAACTGAGGTGATTTTGTTCACGTCGGTTATTTCAGTTCAGTTATTACAATATTTTCAGTTTCGTTCACACCGAACACGTCCAAACCCAAACTTCAATTATTATGCTCCAATCACAGGCCTCAACGGTTCCTGAGGTCAGTCAGAAGTGCCAAAGACAGGAGGGAGTTGTGTCAGAGCCCAGACGAGGTGAGTAACACTGGTTTTAGTGTTTGCTTACCTCCCTTATTATACTCTGGGGTCTGAAGAGATCCCACAGTGTAATAGCATTTTCGGTTCAGCCATGTTTGGTACAAACAAAAGAGATAAAATGCCAGATTAAGTGCGATTTTGATTTAGGTCATAATCGCCCAACCCTAGCTTTAAGTCTCATGGTAGTGAGTTCCAGAACATAGAGGATTCACAAGAGAAGTCTTGGAGGTGGTTGTGTGAAGAGCTGAGCAGAGTAGGAGGTCTTGAGGGTATCGGAGATTACGTGTGGGTAAGTATTGGGAGGTTAGGTCAGAGATGTCTGGAGGGGACATGTTGTGGAAGGCTTTGTATGTCAGCGTAAACATTTTAAACTCTATTCGCTCTATCTGTTCTACAATTTTTTTTTTCCCACAAACAATAGAACATGAATATGGCTTCTCTCCTGTGTGAGTTTTCTAATAGACAATAAGACTTTAGACACAAAATATTTAGCTTCTCACCTGGGCGAACTCTCAGATGTCTAACAAGAGTTTCTTTTGTCATAAAATATTTCCATTTGGCTTCTCTCTTGTGTGACTTCTCTCATGTCTAACAAGACTTGATTTAACTGTAAAATATTTCCCACATTCTAAACATGAATACGGTTTCACTCCTGTGTGAATCCGCTCATGCTTAGTAAGTTGTATTTTCTGATTAAAACATTTCCCGCATTCTGAACACGAAAAATGCTTCCCTGTGTGAGTTCTCCCATGTGAAACAAGATTTGTTTTAGCTGTAAAGCATTTCCCACAGACTGAACATGAATATGGCTTCTCTCCTGTGTGAATTCTCTGATGGATAGTAAGTTTGTCTCTAGAAATAAAAGATTTCCCACATTCTGAACACGAATATGGTTTCTCCCCTGTGTGAATTCTCTGATGAGCAGTAAGTTTGTTTCTAAAATTAAAAGATTTGCCACATTCTGAACATGAATATGGCTTCTTCTCTGTGTGAATTCTCCGATGAGCAGTAAGTTTGCTTTTAGTAATAAATGATTTCCCGCATTCTGAACATGAATATGGCTTCTCTCCTGTATGAATTCTCTCATGTTGAACAAGACGAAATCTATAAGTAAATTCTTCCCCACATTCCCCACACTGATATCTTTTCTTCCCTTCCTGTAGTTCCTGCCAGTGACTTTTCTGATGCCTAGTAAGAATGGTTTTAGTACTAAAAAATTTCCCACATTCTGAACATGAAAAAGGCTTCTCCCCTGTGTGAGTTCTCTGATGCTCAGTAAGTTTGGCTTTAAACATAAAACATTTCCCACATTCTGAACATGAATATGGCTTCTCTCCAGTGTGAAATCTCTGATGATGCTTGAGGCTGTCTTTAGTACTATAACATTTCCCACATTCTGAACATGAATATGGCTTCTCTCCAGTGTGATATCTCTCATGTTCAACAAGACGGAATCTATATGTAAATTCTTTCCCACATTCCCCACACTGAAACCTTTTCCCCTCATTCTGGCTGGTATTTGTGGTCACAATCTGTGGTTGGTCAGAAGGTTCCTCATGATTCGGGGGATTATATGATGGATCTGTACTGTGACGTCCTGGATGTACATTAGGGATAATGAGGTTTTCTCCTGAGCAACGCTCCATCATATCTTCGTCTTCTCCTTTATCACTTACTGATAACATGACGTTTCCCTCAGAGATCTTACTGGGATTTTCTGTAGGATTAAAAATGGATTTTAGGATTTTTTTTTTCACACCACAATTTTGGAAACACACACAGTTTTTGATTCAGTTTTTAAGTTAAAGTCACAAGTGGATCCAGCAGGACAGAGAAGTAAAAGGTCATGTTTACATCTGTGTTAGAGATTCCTTCTAAAACCTGACATAGAAAGGTTCAGCAGAACGATGGAGAACATAACAGATATCCAACGACCCACATTATAATCAATAGTCTCCATCGGGATCTGTTTCCCCCATATGATGGATTTCCATTTTTCGGTTCCGCTTTTCTGTACTTAATCCTAAAAGAACAGACAAATGGAAATCCTGCCGCAGATATGAACACAACCTAAGTCCTTCCTTTATATCCCATTCCTTCTGGAGCCGGAAACTATAGACCAGTGAGTGTAACATCTGTAGTAGGAACAATAATGGAGGTGAACTGGCGAGCTAAAAACCAACAACTTGTAGGATCCAAGATCATAGATCAATGATTGAAAACTGGACTGATCTCTCGATAGTTCAGGGGATTCCTAACTGGTAAAGAACAGATATCAGAGGGGTGTTAAAGGGGTTGTCCATTATTGTTTTACTTATGACCTATCATACATGACAGGACATGGAGAAAACAGAAGGTTTGTCTCTCAAACTATTACTAACTCATTAACACCATATAAATAGACATTACAGGGGGTGTGGCCTATGACGAAGTTCTGAGCTGTCACAAGTCTGGTGCGCTCCTGCCCTGCCACGGCATTTAGGGACTGAATTTGACTGTGTACCCTTCCCAGTGGGCAAAAAACTGCCCAAGAAGGTATCTACGAGGACCCCAACCTCCTTCGGACCCTCCACGCAGGCATCCCTTTCCACTTACCTTCTCCTGGCTCCTGCGTTGCTCTGGCTCTCCACACAGGGTCTACAATCTTGGATTAGCCTTAGGGTGCCCTCCTCATAATACTCCAGCAGCTTCTGAACCACAGGATCCCTGTGCTCCCAGGCCTGTGATGGCTGAGGGACCTGACACACCTGCTCCTCCTGTCCTCTCTGGGGGTCCTCCACAGACGTCTGTGCTCTCCTTACCCCCCCCCCCCCCGAGAACCTGGATGGAATTAAAACAGTCCTGGCGACCACCCCTTCTATGTCCCCTTATGCGGTCCCTGATCTGACTAACTCTGCTCTCCAGCCCTCTCTCAGCCCAGGAAGTCAGCCGGTCTGGTATTCCTCCTCATGTCCACCCCAGTGGGCCCATCTACTCGCTTCTCTGGCAAACAGGCAGGACTTTCAAGCTATGATTTCTGAAGTCACAGGCTCTTTTCACTCTAAAATCTCTGCCCTACGGAAGGACTTTCAGCAAATTGTTTCTAGTGTGGAGACTATTGAGGAGGACCACGATCAAACCCGTGCTTATACCTCTCAATTGCAGGACTCTGTTCACATGCAATGCCAAGCGGTACAGGAAATACAATGCCGTCTTGAGGACCTGGACAACAGGAGGCGACGCAATAAGAGTTAAGGAGTTTCCTGAGGCTACCCAAGAGGAAGATTTGCATGTCAGCATGGAGGCGATTAACTCCATCCAGCAAAAGCCTCCCTCCCACAAAATTTAATTGGATCATGCTCACCATGCCCTACGTCCGAAGGAGTCCATTCTGACCCCGCGAGATGTCATCTTTTGCATTCACAACTTCGCGCTTAAGGAAGCCATCCTCTGTAAAGCTAGGACCCTCAAGGACTTTGATGGGATTAAGATTCAACTATATCAAGATCTCTCCTGGATTACTCTGCAGAAGAGAAGATATCTCCGCCCACTTCTCCTGACACTCCGAATACCATACCCTTTTGCCCTGACTATGAGACTGAATGGCTGCTCTGCTGTCCTGCGCTTGTATGTTGACCTGCGCCACGTTGGATATCCCACCTCCAGAGATCTCGGATTGGGAACTGACTCCCCCCTCCTCCACCGCTCCCTCAAGTTTGGAGCACCTTGAAGCCTAATAGACTTCAGCTCCTCTCCCCTTGTTTTGTGGCCCGGAGACCTCGGGTGGTGTCCCCACCTTCCTGACTTTCTCGGAGTTTAACCTCGCTTTTTCTCCCTTTAGGTCCCTGAGTTGCTGTTGCTTTGTTATGCTGTTGCTGTCTAAGTTATAAATTCCATTGATTATGGTTTCATTTAGCAGTCCCTAATCTGTAGCCGCTACCCTGGGTAGCTTCCATTAGCATAAGCAGGGTAGGTTTCCCAACTATTCACCACCTGCTTTTCCTCATCTATTCCCCCTTCCCATTGTCATCAAAGGATTTTCCACCTCCCACCTCCATTACCGGGGGGGGGGGGGGGGCATTTCCCAGCTGCCCACCATATAGGACACCCAGCAGTCTACATGGATCCCTGTATTACCATATCCTCCCTGCCCACCATATAGGACACCCAGCAGTCTACATGGATCCCTGTATTACCATATCCTCCCTGTACCATATAGGACACCCAGCAGTCTACATGGATCCCTGTATTACCATATCCTCCCTGCCCACCATATAGGATACCCAGCAGTCTAAATGGATCCCTGTATTACCATATCCTCCCTGCCCACCATATAGGACACCCAGCAGTCTACATGGATCCCTGTATTACCATATCCTCCCTGCATACCATATAGGACACCCAGCAGTCTACATGGATCCCTGTATTACCATATCCCCCTGCACACCATATAGGACACCCAGCAGTCTACATGGATCCCTGTATTACCATATCCTCCCTGCCCACCATATAGGACACCAAGCAGTCTACATGGATCCCTGTATTACCATATCCTCCCTGCCCACCATATAGGACACCCAGCAGTCTACATGGATCCCTGTATTACCATATCCTCCCTGCCCACCATATAGGACACCCAGCAGTCTACATGGATCCCTGTATTACCATATCCTCCCTGCACACCATATAAGACACCCAGCAGTCTACATGGATCCCTGTATTACCATATCCTCCCTGCCCACCATATAGGACACCCAGCAGTCTACATGGATCCCTGTATTACCATATCCTCCCTGCCCACCATATAGGACACCCAGCAGTCTACATGGATCCCAGTATTACCATATCCTCCCTGCCCACCATATAGGACACCCAGCAGTCTACATGGATCCCTGTATTACCATATCCTCCCTGCCCACCATATAGGACACCCAACAGTCTACATAGATCCCTGTATTACCATATACTCATTGGTGTGATGTGACTGCTTCATTCTTGTCAGTGTGAGGCTGCAGACTGCTGCAGGACAGAAGAGCATAGGAAGGAGGTCACGTGGACGGGGCATGGACATCTCAGGTAGACGTGTCCTGAAGATGTTGATAGATCTTATACTCTCAGTCCAGGATCCTCAGGTTGGTTATTGGCCACCATTTTCCAGCTGGAAAGCTCCCTGGTCCTCTGTGCCATGATGGTCCGTCTTCCTCTACCACTTCATCATCTTCATAGGAATGACAATAGGGGGTATAGTATCTAAATGGCACCACAGTGGGGCACTTTCTCTATGGCACTACTAGTTAGGGGTAATAACTCTGTGAAGCACTTTATTGGACACTATCCTTATGTTATAGTTATTTGTGGGCCATGTGTGTGTGGCCAGGAGTTGTGGTCGCTGTGTGTATGACATACTGAGGGCAGGAGCAGCATTTCTCTAGCAGTAGCGGGCACTGTATAGATGGTGGCAGTAACATGGCAATACTGCAGGGTAGTGAACTCTACAGAGAGGAGTCATGGCAGAAAGACGTCTACAGGGCGGTCTGGGCCAGATAGAGAAGGAACAGGAGCAAGAAAATGGCACCTGAGAAGATATCACCTATCAACCACTGGATTGACTTGTCACTTAGGATGGGTCTACATGGTGATTTTGGGCATAATACCAGTTGTGTAACCAAACATCACCATGCCTCTCAGTAACAAGTAATGTAAGTGAATGGGTTGTATTGTGGGCCTGAGGTTGGGGCGACAGAGTCACAAATAACACCTGAGCCCTGATACGTCACCGCTATTACAGTAAGTGGGGAGATCAGTGATAGTGCCGAGAGCAGCATCAGCTATAAATACAGCCCGGCCATTAATGGAGATGATAATCACAGCCGAGGGGCGCCCCAAAACCTTATGTCCCAGCAAGTACATGCCAGGATCCATAGGAGAGCGAGGAGGGAATTTCTCTGTCCATTCACAGCTCCCTCAGCCCCTGCACTTCACTGTCACTGCTCCCCCCCCCCCCCCCAGAGCTCTAAGGGGGAACCAACCTTAAGAAATCTGTGAATTCTCCTTCTCCATTCATTACTCCGTACCTGTGGTAACACCTCCTGGAATTTCCTCCTCCACTTCCCTCTTACACAGGTGATGGCCCCTCATCCTCTCTTCTTCAGCCTCCGCTTTAATATTAGTCACATCTTCTCCCTGATTTCTGGCAATGGATCCATCTGTAGGAAACACACAGTGATGGAATAGATTGACATGTGATGATGAGATGATGGGAGTAGTAGTATCTAGATGATAAAGTCTCCCCTCCTTACACTGCTGATCAGACCAGTAATCCGTCTCCTCTTCTGCTTCTTCTTTAACCTCAGCTTTAATATCCATCAGATTTTCACTCTAAACATGGAAGAAACAACAATCACTTGGGTTCAGTCACTTTATGGTCAGGTTTTGGTGAGACTGTAAGGAGATGAAACATCCGCCATGTTTGCCTTCAGTAGGTGATCCTGTGACTTGTTCGGCCCCATAGGACAGGTAGGTCACTACTCCGGAGAGACACTTTATTACTCCAGATGAGGATGTCTGTAGTATCACATCTGATATATGTATATTGTACTGTATCATATATCTGCTTAGTAGGTTATATATGATGTGGGGGTCACATGATTGGGTGCACTCTGTGTGTTGTATTATCGCTGGTGTCCTATTAACCCTGTAATGTCATATTACATACTTGTTGCCCCCCTTTGGGACCTTTGGTAACATCGGGCTGTTGTACTGGGCAGAGTTCAGCTTACTACACTCCGTGGTGTGACCCTATGTAGATACAGCCGTCTGCTGCGGTATTCTATAAGTAGGAATACTTACATGCCCCTTTAGCAGTGTCCGGGTGTGTTACGTGTACAACCTTGTGCCGTCTTCTGCAGTACAGACAATGTGTCACAGATAAACAGTGCATGTATCTACAGATGTGGCTTCATTGCTAGATGTCTCACCAATTTGTCTGCCCTCCCCCCCGTTCCTTGAATAGCAGTGCTGTGGGAGGGGGAGTGAGCGGAGATGGCTGATGGCAGAAGCCGATGGTCTACTGTACATTAGTATTGACCGCTATCAACCCTTAGTTTGTACTAGGAAAAGTTACTTGCAGTCATCACCTGATGACCATGACTCTATATAACATCCCTATGTGCCCCCCAGAATATAATTCACCCCCACACTATGCCTATGGAAATGAGCAGTGATCATGTATTCATCAAGATTTACCCAACAGGTCTTGTGAAATGAGCGGTTCCATCACAGTAATGGTAGAGCTCATTGTGCTAGGAAGGAGGCACTTGCGGTCTTCACATGACCAAGAGTAACCCCTTGAATCCTGGCATTAATCCCTAATTTGAAGGGTTACTGGTGGTCATCATGACCTAACCACAAATAATCCCAAATGCAGGGACTCCTTCAATAACAAGAGTCCCTGCACTCTGACACACAGAGCCCATGAGATGCGCTACAATGTGCGACAAAAAGGGTTACTAGAGTTCACTGGTCAATGAAATCTAGTAACCTCTACCACCTGATGTAAACCAGCAAATGAGCAGACACTGGCTGATTTATTGCGTGAGAGGATTCAGTTCTGGACACAAGAGAGGTGGGTATAATACCTATATTGTTTTCATGTGTGTTATAATGTTTTTTGTTATTGTGGGAAGTTTTTATTTCAGTAAAATATTTTTTCAGTTTGTGTGTTTTGATTTTTTTTACTATTACAGTCTTAGTAATGTCTGCTGTTTGACTGACGGGTTTAGTATTAATCACTAAACAGTCTTAACTCTCTCTCCCCATTATTATCTCAGTAACTACCGCCACCAGAGGTGCCAAGAAGAGCTGGGTACTACCCAGTATACGACCAATGTTCAGGTACTGGGGCAGCATCAGGCTCGTACTATTAAGCTGGGAAAACTTTGCTCCAGGATTATGCTAAAGAGACTCTGGCCATAGCTAACTGCTTAAAGGACACTTGTCTTTTCTGTGCATTGGAAGAATATATTTATAACATCCTGAGAAGGACATTGTCTCATGGGAGACTTCTACTACAGACTCTGCTCCGTTACTGATGTATTGCTGAACCTCCTAAATAAAATATGAGTTTCCTGCTGTTCTTCAGCCTGCACTAGATGTGACTACATTAAGGTTAACTCCGCTGGTCATGATTACAAGATAGGGCAGTGAGAGGAGGACTTTAGCGCCATCTACCTGCTGACTGTCTGGGACATTCTCCTCAGGGCAGTCCTGGGAATACAGAGGACTCAGGGGACATCTCTCGGGGGGATTTCTCCTACTGGATCCATCTGTGGAGACACAAACACACAGTGACGGAATACATGAGCTGCTGTAGATCTGTCTATACATCAGACACTTCTAGGGTTAGTTATGGGGGGACCCTAAATAACAACTTTCTGCTACACCCCAAGCTAATCCAGTCTGCCCCACATGACCTCCCAGGCCTGGAGTTGCTGTTCATCCAGAGACTCGGCTTCCACTCTGTCCTCAGGGAAATCCATTCTCAACAGGGGGAAGAGACTTCGACATAAGATGAAAATCTCATCAATTATCAGGTGCAGCAACAAGGGGATTCCCCCGACCTCCTCAGCAGCTACTAGACAAGAATTACCGCAGGCAGGGCAACTCTAAAGAGTATAGGATAGGTCATCAATTGAAAACTGGCATGGATCTGACAACTGGGGCTCAAACAATAACCAGTTAGAAGAGGCTGCAGTGTTCCGGAGAGTGCTGTGGTCTCTTCAATACGTACCAAGCACAGCAACACCCATTGTATAGTGTCTGTACTTGGTATCACAGCTCAGGCCATTCACTTGAATGGGACTGAGCTGCAATCAGTCCATGTGACTTATGAACATAATGTCACATGACCTGTGAAGTGGAAGTGGCAGTCAGAGAGTGTCACTTCAAATAGCTGATCCATAAGGAGTCCCAGGTGTCAGACCCCACTGAACATCAATGGATGACCTATCCTAAGTATAGGATGTCAATTAATAAAGCTCAGAAAATCCCTTTAAGGATCTTTGAAGATGGTCATGTGCCTTCTGATATCACATGATAACAGTCTGGACATACTGGGAGTTGTAGTTCTCACCTCTCACATATCCCCTGTAATACACTTGGTAACACCTGGGTGTGCTGGTCAGATGGTCATGTGTCTCCCCCCATCCCATATAGACCAGATACAGGGTAATATTCACGGTACTTGCCCCTTATTAATCTACTACCCGGTCACAGACCTTATTAGGATAATGACCCAGAAGGGCGGCGCTGACACCTGACCCAGGGCTGACATTGTAAACCCTGGGTCTGACCATATGACCAGTGTTACACATGTGGGGGCCGGCACAGCTGAGTATGTTCTCCTATTTCCTCCTACACCAGGAATCCCCTCTTATCCCTTTTCTCTATAAAATCAGGTTTCAATAGTTGGCAAGTAAGACCCTGAATGTAAAGGTAGAGAAGCCCCTGAGGTGGGGGATTCTCTCTCCATCTCCCTCTCTCAGTCTGTCTCTTTATCACGCTCTCAGGAGTGTACAAGACATCATATATATATATATATATATATATATATATATATATATATATATATATATACACAACAGGGTATATTTGTTATGGGGTTCAATAATGCAGAGAAACAAAAAATCCACATTTGGCTCATTGGCAGTGCGAAATAGTGAGAGATGTCAGATGTATTTTACTGCCTATATAATATATACAGTACAGACCAAAAGTTTGGACACACCTTCTCATTCCAAGAGTTTTCTGTATTTTCATGACTATAAAAATTGTAGATTCACACTGAAGGCATCAAATCTATGAATTAACACATGTGGAATTATATACTTAACAAAAAAGTGTGAAACAACTGAAAATATGTCTTATATTCAAGGTTCTACAAAGTAGCCACCTTTTGCTTTGATTACTGCTTTGCACACTCTTGGCATTTTCTTGATGAGCTTCAAGAGGTAGTCACCTGAAATGGTCTTCCAACAGTCTTGAAGGAGTTCCCAGAGATGCTTAGCACTTGTTGGCCCTTTTGCCTTCACTCTGCGGTCCAGCTCACCCCAAACCATCTCGATTGGGTTCAGGTCTGGTGACTGTGGAGGCCAGGTCATCTGGCGTAGCACCCCATCACTCTCCTTCTTGGTCACATAGCCCTTACACAGTCTGGAGGTGTGTTTGGGGTCATTGTCCTGTTGGTCCAACTAAACGCAAACCGGATGGAATAGCATGCCGCTGCAAGATGCTGTGGTGACCATGCTGGTTCAGTATTCCTTCAATTTTGAATAAATCCCAACAGTGTCACCAGCAAAGCCCCCCCACACCATCACACCTCCTCCTCCATGCGTCACGGTGGGAACCAGGCATGTAGAGTCCATTCCTTCACCTTTTCTGCGTCGCACAAAGACACGGTGGTTGGAACCAAAGATCTCAAATTTGGACTCATCGGACCAAAGCACAGATTTCCACAGGTCTAATGTCCATTCCTTGTGTTCTTCTTCTGCTTGTTGCCTGTCCTTAGCAGTGGTTTCCTAGCAGCTATTTTACCATGAAGGCCTGCTGCACACAGTCTCCTCTTAACAGTTGTTGTAGAGATGTGTCTGCTGCTAGAACTCTGTGTGGCATTGACCTGGTCTCTAATCTGAGCTGCTGTTAACCTGCGATTTCTGAGGCTGGTGACTCGGATGAACTTATCCTCCGCAGCAGAGGTGACTCTTGGTCTTCCTTTCCTGGGGCGGTCCTCATGTGAGCCAGTTTCTTTGTAGCGCTTGATGGTTTTGGCAACTGCACTTGGGGACACTTTCAAAGTTTTCACAATTTTTTGGACTGACTGACCTTCATTTCTTAAAGTAATGATGGCCACTCGTTTTTCTTTACTTAGCTGCTTTTTTCTTGCCGTAAAACAAATTCTAACACTCCATTCAGTAGGACTATCAGCTGTGTATCCACCTGACTTCTGAACGACACAACTGATGGTCCCAACCCCATTTATAAGGCAAGAAATCCCACTTATTAAACCTGACAGGGCACACCTGTGAAGTGAAAACCATTTCAGGTGACTACCTCTTGAAGCTCATCAAGAGAATGCCAAGAGTGTGCAAAGCAGTAATCAAAGCAAAAGGTAGCTACTTTGAAGAACCTAGAATATAAGACATATTTTCAGTTGGTTCACACTTTTTTGTTAAGTATATAATTCCACATGTGGTAATTCATAGTTTTGATGCCTTCAGTGTGAATCTACAATTTTTATAGTCATGAAAATACAGAAAACTCTTGGAATGAGAAGGTGTGTCCAAACTTTTGGTCTGTACTGTATATATATATCTGACAGGCAAAAGGGTAACAATGTTCTGACCTTGTGACTTTCAGGCTCCAGATCTCGCCATCCAGCTTGGAACGTGAGACTCCCATCATGTTATAGACAATCCTCTTGGCTATCTCATACAAAAATGTGACTATTTAGCATATGATCAGTTCTGCAGATTCTTCTCATTGTTACTGTTTTACTTTGGTGGTGGAAAAATCTTCTTGTCTATTATAAATAAATAAATAAATAATAAATAAATCATCCTTTAATAGTCCCACCATGGGTAAATTTAGTGTGTTACAGCAGCAAAGATAAGCAATACAAATACAACATATACAAGAATGTTCCAAGGTAGAAGCATTTCATTGATAGTAGACAGACAGATAGAAAGGTACAGGTAAAGAAGTAGCAGAGGGGGATATCACAACAGAAAGATATTTCAGTTCTCTGTATGTAATGATCTCCGCTTAGGTCGGTGTTGGTTGTACAGCCTGACCGCGGTGGGGAGGAAAGACTTCCGATAGCGCTCCTTCTCACACTTAGGGTGGAGCAGTTGGTCACTGACAGTACTGCCCAGCGCTATCTCGGTCTCATGCATGGGATGGGACTTCTTCTCCCGCATAGAGCTCATCACGGACAGTATCCTTCTGTCACCCACCACCTGTACTGGGTCCAGTGGGCTCCCCAGGACAGAGCTGGCCCTTCTAATCAGCTTGTCGAGTCTATTCCTATCCCTGGTTGATATACTGCTCCCCCAGCAGGCCACTCCGAAGAAGATGGCAGTTGAAGAAACTCCTAAGAATTGCCCCCTGGACTCCAAAGGCTCTCAGCCTCCTAAGCAGGTATAGCCTGCTGTGGCCCTTCCTGTGATCTGCCCAGTTCAGCTTATTATTGAGGAGCACACCCAGGTTCTTATAGGTGTTGTCAATCTCGATGCCCATCCCCTGGATGTCCACTGGTTTAGGAGGGCATCTGCATTTACAGAAGTCCACCATCATCTCCTTGGTCTTCCTAGCATTAATCCTAAGGTGGTTCCGCTGGCACCAGTCCACAAAATCCCGGTTCAGTTCTCTGTACTCCCTGTCATCTTCGTCTGTGATGAGACCCACTATTGCAGAGTCATCAGAATACTTCTGTAGGTAGCAGCTGGATGAGTTGCACCTAAAATCAGCAGTGTACAGTGTGAAGAGGAAAGGGGCAAGAACTGTACCCTGAGGTGCCTCCGTATTACAGATCACGGTATCTGACACACAGTCCCGGGCTCTCACATACTGAGGTCGGTTTGTGAGGTAGTCTAGGAACCAATTGGAGAGGTGGTGGTCCACTCCAGCAAGGCCCAGCTTGTCTCTCAGTAGACCCGGCTGTATGGTGTTAAAAGCACTGGAGAAATCAAAGAATATTATTCTCACAGCGTTCCCTGGTTTCTCCAGGTGAGAAAGAGCCCTGTGCAGAAAGTGGATGATGGCATCATCCACCCCAATGCCTGGCCAATAGGCAAACTGGAGGGGGTCCATAGCTGAGCTCACTAGAGGGCGGAGATGTGTGAGAACCAATCTCTCTAAGTTCTTCATCAGGTGGGATGTCAATGCTACGGGTCTGTAGTCGTTGAGGTCCATAGGGTGAGATTTCTTTGGAACTGGTACCACACAAGAAGAATTCCATAATTCAGGTACTATTTCCAGCTTCAGGCTCATATTAAACATATATGTAATAATACTACACAGTTGATCCCCACAGGTCTTAATTAGCCTTGCACTGATGCCCTGCAGCCTTCCCAACTTTTATTTTTTTCAGCTCCCTTCTCACCTGGGCACGTATGAAGGTCAGACTGTGGTCAGATAAAGACGGATTTCTGGATTTACTGGTCTGGTGGGAAGTAGCCGCATGGGGTGAAGTCATTGTGGTAGAGGAAACTGAAGGACATGCTGAGGAGGGAGCAGCTGATTTGTGATCAAATCTAATGTAGAATAGATTTAGTTAGAAGCAAATGTTAGTTGGCTTAACGATCTGGGAGACAGACTGTCTATGACCAGAAATTGACTTAAGCCATTCCCAGACTCCCCTTATGTCTTTTCTTTTCATTTGCTGTTCCATTTTTCTCTTATAATTGGCTTTTTCCTGCCTGAATTGACATCTAAACTCATTCTGTACCTCTCTGAGCCCCACCTTATCTCTTGCCTTGAATGTCATCTTTTTCTCCTTGAGTAGTGCTGTTATATCAGAATTAATCCATGGTTTGTTGTTAGAGAAGCGCCTCACCTCTTTTGTGGGTACTGTATTGTCCACACGAAAATTAATGTAGTCTGTTATGCAGTGTGTGAGTCCTTCTATGTCTTCTCCATAAGAATCCTGCAACACTTCCCATGTGGTTGTGTCAAAACAGTCCCTCAGAGCCTCATCACTCTCCTCAGACCATATCCTCACTGTGCGGGTGACAGCTGGTTCTCTATGTACAAGTGGCTTGTACACAGGTCGGAGATGTACTAGGTTGTGATCCGATCTTCCCAGGAGCGGTAGGGCTGATGAGTTATATTCCTCCCTAGCACTGGCAAAGAACTACCTGTTCTCACATTCCCCGATAGCTCAGGGTGTTATTAGGAAGATTCCCAAGTGAAAGGTCACTGGTTCATGTCGAGGATCAGCCATGAAGAAGATTTCCCAAGAAAAGAGAAACAGCATCATCCAGCTCAACCATAGCGGTCTCTCGGCCAACAAAACTGCCAAAATGCATCATGTGAGGGCCAAGACAGTGGGAAGAATAAGAAATGAAGTCCGTCCATCCATTCCAAAGCCAAGAGGTGAACGTCCAGGCGAAATATCAGAGTCAACAATTCGGCTCATCACAAGGTCGATCAAATCTGGCGCAACACACACAGCAGTGGAGCTGGCTCGTATGCTTCATAATAGTGAGAACATAGACATCCATGCAAGCACCGTGTGAGGCGCATTACACAAGTTTGGAATGGTGGCCCAAAAAGAGGCGAGGAAGCTTCGACTTCAATATCGTCCAAGTTGAGTTGCCAAAAAAGTACAAAAAGTGGAGAGTATAAGATTGGAAACGGGTGATTTGGAGCGATGAGACGAAAGTCAATAGACTGGGCTCTGACAGATGTAAATGGGACTGCAAGAAACAAGGGAAAAGGGGGCTAACAGATCAAGAAAAATTGAAGGAACTGTCAAGTTTGGTGGAAGAAGCCTGATGATATGGAGCTGTTTCACAGCCAAGATGTTGGATACTTGACCAGGATTGCCGGTGGTCTCAATGCTAAGCTACAGTTGTGCTAAAAAGTTTACATACCCCGGCAGATTTTTTGTTTTTTGGCCTTTTTTTTCAGAGAATAAGAATGATAACACAAAAACATTTTCTCCACTCATGGTTAGTGGTTGGTTGAAGCCATTTATTGTCAAACTTCTCTGTTTTCTCTTTTTAAATCATTATGAAAACCAAAAACATCAAAATGACCCTGTTCAAAAGTTTCCATCCCCCAGTGTATTGTCCCCTCTAACATCAATGACAGCTTGAAGTCTTTTGCGGTAGTTGTGGATGAGGCTCTTTATTTTCTCAGATGGTAAAACTGCCCATTCTTCTTGGCAAAAAGTCTCCATTTCCTGTAAATTCCTGGGCTGTCTTGCATGTCCTGCGCGCTTGAGATCTCCTCAGAGTGGCTCAATGATATTGAGATCAGGAGACTGAGATGGCCACTCCAGAACCTTCACTTTCTTCTGCTGTAGCCAATGACAGGTCGACTTGGCCTTGTGTTTTGGATCGTTGTCATGTTGGAACGTCCAAGTACGTCCCATGGGCAGCTTCCTGGCTGATGAGGGCAGATTTGCCTCCAGTATTTGCTGATAACGTGCTGCATTCATCTTTCCTTCAGCTTTGACCAAGTTTCCTGAGCCTTTGAAGCTCACACATCCCAACATCATCAGTGATCCACCTCCGTGCTTTACAGTAGGAATGGTGTTCCTTTCATCATAGGCCTTGTTGACACCTCCCCAAATGTAACGACTATGGCTGTGGCCAAAAAGTTTGATTTTTGTCTCATCCCTCCAAATGACCTTGTTCCAGAAGTTTTGCGGCTTGTCTCTGTGCTGTTTGGCGTATTGAAGGTGAGATTCTTTGTGGCATTTCGCAGTAATGGCTTTCTTCTGGCAACTCGACCATGCAGCCCATTTTTCTTCAAGTGCCTCCTTATTGTGCATCTTGAAACAGCCGCACCAATAGTTTTCAGAGAGTCCTGTATTTCAGCTGATGTTATGTGTGGGGGTTTTCATTGCATCCCGAATAATATTCCGGGCAGTTGTGGCCGAAATTTTGGTCGGTCTACCTGACCGTGGTTTGGTTTTTACAGAGCCCCTGAGTTTCCATTTGTTAATCACAGTTTGAACACTTCTGACTGGCATTATCAATTCCTTGGATATCTTTTTGTATCCCTTTCCTGTTTTATACAGTTCAACTACCTTTTCCCGTAGATCCGTGGACAACTCTTTTGCAAAAAATCTGCCAGGGTATGTAAACTTTTCAGTACAACTGTATATATGAGTATGTGAGTATCCTACAAGATGAGTTACTTCATACACTCGAGTAATGGCTCAATGACAATGAAGTAGAGGTGCTGGATTGTCCCCCAAAGTCCCCAGACCTCAACCCAATCCAACACTTGTGGGTAGAGTTGAAGAAAAAGCTATATTTACATCAAAGTGAGTCACCGGTATGTACCAAGATTGGGAACGTGTAGAAGAGATCTGGGATCAGATTTCGGTAGAGAGCTACAAAATACTAACAAAATAATAAAAAAATTAAAATTTAGATTGTTAGGAGCAAAACGGTAACAATGAGAAGAATCTGCAGAACTGACCATATGCTAAATAGTTAGAAGTCACATTTATGTATGAGACAGCCAAGAGGATTGTCTATAACATGATGGGGGTCTCACGTTCCAAGCTGTAGTGGATGGCGAGATCTGGAGCCTGAAAGTCACAAGGTCAGACCATTGTTACCCTTTTTCTTGTCAGTGTATATAAATATAGATGTCTCTCCTTACCATGTGATGTCCGGGGGGCCGGTATATATACAGTATACAGTCTCTCCTTACCATGTGATGTCCGGGGGGGCCGGTGATCCTCCATCATGACCTCCTTGTACCGATCCTTGTGTCCTTCTAAATACTCCCACTCCTCCATGGAGAAATAGACAGCGACATCCTGACACCTTATAGGAACCTGACAACACAATGATACAGTCATCACCCAGACCCCTCCAGTGCTGTTACTGGAGAATTTCCCAGCATTCCCAGCAGTGTCACCTCTCCAGTCAGCAGCTCAATCATCTTGTTGGTGAGTTCTAGAATCTTCTGCTCATGTATCAGGGAGAGAGGGGGAGGCTCTGTGATGGGGCCCCGGCTCCTGCTCCATCCTCCTCCTGGCTCTGTGATGGGGCCCCGGCTCCTGCTCCATCCTCCTCCTGGCTCTGTGATGGGGCCCCGGCTCCTGCTCCATCCTCCTCCTGGCTCTGTGATGGGGCCCCGGCTCCTGCTCCATCCTCCTCCTGGCTCTGTGATGGGGCCCCGGCTCCTGCTCCACCCTCCTGACTCCTGGAGATGGCTGCTGGGGACCACACAGTCCCCCGATGTCTTCTTCACTACTGAGTATTCCTGTGTATGGAGAGACAATGAGGGGTATAAATCCTTCCTGACTCCAAATCTGACAATCATAATAAATCCCTGGATCATCGCCCGATCTCCAATAATCTACTGACTATAACCTGGAATATTATTACTCTCCAGAAATCCAGAACACTTCTGGACTCCTATATTAAATTCACCATGTCAACTTCCTCTAACACAGTGCTCCTTAGTCTCACTGCTCTTACAGTAAAGAATCCCTTCTATGTTGTGTATAAACCTTCTTTCCTCTAGATGTAGTGGACGTCTCCTTGTTATAGGTACAGTCCATAGTCTCACTGCTCTTACAGTAAAGAATCCCTTCTATGTTGGTGGAGATGATAGAAATGTAGTACACTTACCTCTCCGCTCAGCAGGTAGATGATCTCCAAGGTGAAGTCTAATATTCTTCTGGTGATCTCATTCCTGTCCTTGTCCATCCTTGGTGGGTCATTCAGGAGAAGGAGCGTTCTGGAGGAGAAGAGGAGGAAACTGGATGAGCTGGAGGATCTAGTACTGAGGAGGGGCCCCTCTACATTATAGCTGTGACCAGGCCCTCTTCATTCACCACTGCCCGCACCAGACCCCTGCCCCCAGTCTGACTCCTGTTACTGTCTGTAGTCAGGGACGCTTTAACCATAGGATAAATGGTGCCCCTACACCGGGCCCTATGGCAGCAGGGGCCCCTCTCAGCCTTCCTGGATTCAGCAGGGCAGGCCACATTTCAGGTGTTCTCCCACTATCCCCAGTGTAACTCTATGTCCTCAGGAAGCAGATAGAGCTGTATACAATGGTGGGCACAGAGCGATCATCTCCAGGCTCCACCATCAGGGCTCGTCTAGTGATGTCTGAGGCAGGAGGAGCGATGAGCCCCGAACCAGAGGCAGCGCCAGAGCCTGCAGGAAGCTCCATGGGAACGGGCGAGGCCAGGAAGATTATGTTATATGTTTAGTATTGTGTGATGGACCAGAAGGGGGCAATATATTATAGGGGGGTCACTGAGGGGGTATTATATTATATGGGGGTAACTGAGGGGGGTATTATATTATATGGGGGCTACTGAGGGGATATTATATTATATGGGGGTCACTGAGGGGGTATTATATTATATGGGGGCTACTGAGGGGATATTATATTATATGGGGGTCACTGAGGGGGTATTATATTGTATGGGGGTCACTGAGGGGGTATTATATTATATGGAGGTCACTGAGGGGGTATTATATTATATGGGGGTCACTGAGGAGATATTATATTATATGGTGGTCACTGAGGGGGTATTATATTATATGGGGGCTACTGAGGGGGTATTATATTATATGGGGGTAACTGAGGAGGTATTATATTATATTGTATATATTGATGTCATCTTACCTTATAGCGGGAGTTTTCTCCTAAATCCCCAGGTGTGAACGTGTCCTGAGAGCAGCCAGCGAGCCCCTGCTGTATATACAGTATATATATATCTATAGCCTGTGATAATGGCTGATAACAGAGAGGACAACACAACAGCAGTGACTCCCGACCAGGACCTGCTCTGTATCTGCTACACTGCAAGAGCTGAAGGACCTGTGATGATGTCACCATCATGTCACCAGTACATGGGGGGAGGAGCTCAGGAGAGGAGAAGTGCTGGAAGGACCTGTGATGATGTCACCATCATGTCACCAGTACATGGGGGGAGGAGCTCAGGAGAGGAGAAGTGCTGGATGAAGGACCTGTGATGATGTCACCATCATGTGACTAGTACATGAGGGGGTGGGTTTTTTCTTTGTCAGGAACTATCATAGATATCGAAGGAATAAAGCACCCAAGCAGCTCTGTCAAAAGAAATAGAATAATATTTTTCCCTCTCAAAAGATGCAATGCAAAAATAATTTATTTTTTTCCCAAAATGAATTTTTACTCTACAAATTTAGTAACACTTACAAAAACTATACAAATTAAGTATTGCCGTAATCGTGCTGTCCCCTAGAGTAAAGATAAAATATTACTTATGTTTTATAGAGAAGGGAAAAACATGTGTAGGGAATTGCCATTTCTACTAGTATATAATGTGTCTCGCTTCTCTGCCCCTGCAGTTTGGCTTCAGAGACCCCAGGCATTTAGTGCAAGTTTTGTTTTGTAAATACAGTGAGTCAGACACATGTGAGGCAGAGCTGCTGGGGGGAGAGATGTGAGCAGAGCTGCTGAGACAGACATGTTATGTCTGGGGGAGTCTAAGAGCCACTTGTTCCTCTTTACTTCACAGTATATAGTTAGGTATGTGTTACCCCCTATATACTCACAGGACCTAGCTAGTAACCGTAGTTAGGGATCCATATATATATACAGTTCAGGGCAGTGATAGGTTAGGCTTCCGAAGGCCAACTAGCTAGTTAGAGGCCCGGTGGCACTAGTAGTTTAGCTGGCAGGTTAAGGACTCAGTGTTAGGGTAGTCAGGCCTGCATCTACTGCCGTCACCGTCGCCCTGTTTGCTGCCTGTGAAGAATCTCACCATCATCATCATCATCTCCTGATCGGCTGTCTGTCATCTCCTGGAAGAATCCGAGGATCCACAGTCATCCACAGGGGCCCCTGCATCTCTTCTGTTGCCTGGAGGTATTGTGCACTGGACTCTTGCTATATATCTATATATATACCCGGGTATATAACCTAAGACGGTTGAGGACTTGCTGGTTGTTGTAGTACTGCTGTGTTCTGAGTATATTTTATGTATGTATTATTACCCTGTTGATACTTATAAAGCTACTGTTATAACCTTATGTGGTATCTGTATGTATTCTTCAGACTGTGAGATTAGTACAGTGATCCTTGTTAAGGCTACTAACTGTACTTCATGGGTAAGTCCCAGGAAGAGATCCTCCCTGTAATACAGAGGCTCTATCCTGGGTGGAGGCACTGATATATTTCATATATGTTCCCACTCTTCCCTTCAGCGAAGGCTTCAGGTCCCATTATACACACAGGTCAGCGCCAGAGTCTGTTGCGGGAGGGATAATACTCATACCCCCCCCAAATAGGGCTACACAGACTATACAGGACTATACAGAGTATACAATGACCATATAGTGGTATATACAGACTACACAGGACTCTACAGAGTATACAGTGACCATATAGTGGTATATACAGACTACACAGGACTCTACAGAGTATACAGTGACCATATAGTGGTATATACAGACTACACAGGACACTACAGAGTATACAGTGACCATATAGTGGTATATACAGACTACACAGGACTGTACAGAGTATACAGTGACCATATAGTGGTATATACAGACTACACAGGACTCTACAGAGTATACAGTGACCATATAGTGGTATATACAGACTACACAGGACTCTACAGAGTATACAGTGACCATATAGTGGTATATACAGACTACACAGGACTCTACAGAGTATACAGTGACCATATAGTGGTATATACAGACTACACAGAACACTACAGAGTATACAGTGACCATATAGTGGTATATACAGACTACACAGGACACTACAGAGTATACAGTGACCATATAGTGGTATATACAGACTACACAGGACTGTACAGAGTATACAGTGACCATATAGTGGTATATACAGACTACACAGGACTCTACAGAGTATACAGTGACCATATAGTGGTATATACAGACTACACAGGACTCTACAGAGTATACAGTGACCATATAGTGATATATACAGACTACACAGGACTCTACAGAGTATACAGTGACCATATAGTGGTATATACAGACTACACAGGACTGTACAGAGTATACAGTGACCATATAGTGGTATATACAGACTACACAGGACTATACAGAGTATACAGTGACCATATAGTGGTATATACAGACTACACAGGACTGTACAGAGTATACAGTGACCATATAGTGGTATATACAGACTACACAGGACTCTACAGAGTATACAGTGACCATATAGTGGTATATACAGACTACACAGGACACTACAGAGTATACAGTGACCATATATTGGTATATACAGACTACACAGGACACTACAGAGTATACAGTGACCATATAGTAGTATATACAGACTACACAGGACTCTACAGAGTATACAGTGACCTTATAGTGGTATATACAGACTACACAGGACACTACAGAGTATACAGTGACCATATAGTGGTATATACAGACTACACAGGACTCTACAGAGTATACTGTGACCATATAGTGGTACAGTTGAAACCAGAAGTTTACATACACTATATAAAGACACATATGGATGTTTTTCTCATTTAGAGAGATTGGTTCTCACACATCTCCGCCCTCTAGTGAGCCCCGCTATGGACCCACTCCAGTTTGCTTATCGGCCGGGCATTGGGGTAGATGATGCCATCATCCACCTTCTGCACAGGGCTCTGTCTCACCTGGAGAAACCAGGGAACACAGTGAGAATAATGTTCTTTGACTTCTCCAGTGCTTTTACCACCATACAGCCCAGGTTATTGAGGGACAAGCTGGGCCTTGCTGGAGTGGACCACCACCTCTCCAACTGGATCCTAGACTACCTCACAAACCGACCTCAATACGTGAGAGCCCGAGACTGTGTGTCAGGTACCGTGATCTGTAATACGGGGGCACCTCAGGGTACGGTTCTCGCCCCTTTCCTCTTCACACTGTACACTGCAGATTTTAGGTGCAACTCATCCAGCTGCTACCTACAGAAGTATTCTGACGACTGCAATAGTGGGTCTCATCACAGACGATGATGACAGGGAGTACAGAGAACTGAACCAGGATTTTGTGGACTGGGAAGACCAAGGAGATGGTGGTGGACTTCCATAAATGCAGATACCCTCCTAAACCAGTGGACATCCTGGAGACAGGCATCGAGATTGTGAACACCTATAAGTACCTGGGTCTGCTCCTTAATAATAAGCTGGACTGGGCAGATCATATGGAGGTCCTGTACAGGAAGGGCTACAGCAGGCTCTACCTGCTTAGGAGGCTGAAAGCCTTTGGAGTTCAGGGGGCACTTCTTAGGGGCTTTTTCAACTCTGTAGTGGCATCAGCCATCTTCTTTGGAGTGGCCTGCTGGGGGAGCAGTATATCAACCAGGGATAGGAATAGACTCGACAAGCTGATTAGAAGGGCCTGCTCTGTCCTGGGGAGCCCCCTGGACCCAGTGCAGGTGGTGGGTGACAGAAGGATACTGTCCGTGGTGAGCTCCATGCAGAAGAAGAAGTCCCATCCCATGCATAAGACTGTGATCACGCTGAGCAGTACTGTCAGTGACCGACTGCTCCACCCTAGGTGTGAGAAGGAGCGCTATCGGAAGTCTTTCCTCCCCACCGCGGTTAGGCTGTACAACCAACACCGACCTAAGTGGTGATCATTACACACAGAGAACTGAAATATCTTTAAGTTGTGATTAGAGATGAGCAAATCGAAGCTGACGAAGTGGAATTCGATCTGAATTTCAGGATATCTTTGATTTGCGTCAATTTCGGATTTCCTCACATTTCGATGTATGTAATAGCATTTTGTCCTAAAATGGCTGCTGCACATGTTAGGACATGGGGCAAGAGACTCTGGGAATGCGGGATCACCCACAATACCCTGCGTGCAGCCAATCAGCAGCCAGCCAGCCCTGTGATGTCACAGCCCTATAAATACCCTCTGCCATTTTAGGTTCAGTCATTTCACATCGTACATAGTGCAGGAAGAGACGTTGGCAGGCGCTAGGGAAAGTGGTAGAAAACAATTCAAAACTGATTTTTTGCCCATTTGCAGTTCAGGGAAAGAGCATTAGAAATGTAGGGAAAGGATGGGGAGCAATTTATACAGAGTATTGAAGCAGATCAGGGCTCATTTGGGGTGTTTGCAGCCTGGGTAATAGGAACAATCCTACTACACCTTCCTGCACTGACTGCCATTATACTGCTGCTCATTGCAGGTTTGTAATAGATCATACCTGTGTACAAGGGAGAAAATTACAGGCCTTTTTGCTGTGAAGTAGTGGCAAAAAAAAGAATTCTTATCTATTAATCTCAGCAGTTATCTGTTATAAGGCCTTTTCTTGGCGTTTATTAGTGGTGAAAAAATAAGGGGCTTATTCAACCGTTGTCATGAGGGTAGAAAATTACAGGCCTTTTTGCCCTGTATTATTTTCCTTTTCATTTACTTATTTGATGTAACAGTATGTCAGACAGAGAAGCGACAGGCCCTGCACAGGGAAGGGCCACAGGCCTAAATTTTTCTGGTACAGGTCGCAGCAGAGTAAGGGGCGTGACAGCAGGGGTCACTTACAGAGGCCAGAGCTCCCAATGTCAGTTAGCGATTGTGTCTTGACCAGCAACCCAACGGTTGTAGACTAGTTGACTCGGTCATCCACTTCATCCCAAGTCACATCAGACACCCCCAGCCAAGAGTCGGTGGGTTAGTCAGACACAACCCTTAGTTGGCATGGCCCGGCAGCAGGCCCTGTGCCCTCACCTGTCCTCAGCCTGCCTCTATCTTGTTCTGTTCCCTCAGCTAGAGAAGTATTCTATGCTGTGAGCTCAGATCCACTGTACAGTGAGGAGGAGGTACTAGAGGACAGTCAGCAGCTACTGCTCAGCCAAGATCTGGAGGAGACATCCGCCGCTTCCTCCATTAGGCGGACAAGTAGTGATGAGGAGAGTGGCATGGGAGCTGGTGTTGCGAGCGGTCAGGCTCCTGGCTCAGAGACCATTGAGGAGGACATCAGTGACCTGCAGACAGTACTCAATGATGATGCAGCCAGTCGCAACTGGCAGTCGGGTGACAAAGGGGCTACATCATCATCAGGAGAAGAGGGTGACAGCTTGCACATGAGGCAGCGGCGGAGTCAACAAGTCGGAAGCGTGGCCGGGAGTCAGTAGGGTGGCAGCAGTGGGAGGTTGGGAACCAAACGTGCCCGGGGTAGACCACCCGCATCACAGATACCTACCTGCCCAGAAAGCAGTGGTGCAGGGGTTCATGGAGGTAGTAGCAGTCAGTTAGTGCGGAGAGTTGGGGTTAAAATCATCTACTCAGCGGTGTGGCAATTTTTTGTTAAGCCGCCGGGGGAGTTGAACATGGTGTGGGGAAGGTAGATTGGTAGCAGCAATGGTGCGGACCCAACCAGTCAGAGACAAGGACACAAAACTGTAGGAAAACAGGTTTATTTAAAAAAACAAACAAACAAAAAAAACAGCAAAACAAATAAACCTTCACTTCAGGCACAAGATAAAATACAGCCTTAACTTCAGGCAAAGGAAAGAGAACAAAACTCCTGCTCGCCCGAGCTCTAAACTAAACGATACAAAACTAACTGTACGTGTGGCTTACTATCAGCACAAAATAGTCTCACCAGACTTAGTGTAGCAGGACAGAGCCAGACACCTTCTCAGAAACCATCTCCATTCAAGATTTGGCTTGCTTAACATCCCTCTATTCCACCAACGCTATCAGTCACCCCTCTGGACCACCTATGGCATGTACAACACTCCCTCATTCATCCTGCATAATATACAGTATAAAGTATACTTGCAGCCAGGGCCGGTTTTAGACAAAGTGGGGCCCTGGGCAAAATTAAAAGCTGGGCCCCAAATGCTGATATGCAAACAACACCATCGTCTTCCAGTGACAACCGCTATAATAACGCTTCCTTTCTGCCAACAAAAAAGTAATAAGCCCCATTTACTACACACAATTCAAATGAGCACCTTTGTACCACCTAATAGATTTTTGCACCGTCATCAGTTATTATAGCGCCTCCTTATAAATAATATATTACATCTTTATCAGTAATAGCGCCCTTATAAATGATAAATAGTGCCCTGTATCAGTAATATCCCCCTTATCTGTAACAGTCACCCTGTAAAAATAATACTGCTCCCTCATAAATAATAGTTACCCTTATAAATAATAGTCCCCATTATCACTAATAGCCCCCTTTATAAATAAGCCCACTTAACAATTACACCCCCCTTATAAACAGTTCCCCTCTTATAAATAATAGCTCCCCCTTATAATGGATGCCTTATATATAATAGTTCCACCCTTATAAATAATAGCACATCTTATAAATAATAGTTCCCCCTTATAATAGCCCCCTCATACTTAAGTTTCCCAATTATATATAGTAACCCACCCTTAAATATAATAGTTCTCTGTTATACAGTGTCGGACTGAAGGGCCTTAGGCCCACCAGAGTATCTTGTTCTGGGGCCCCACCCAACAGCTTCCTGCTAATAGCCTACACCCCGGCTCCTTCACTGAAGTCTTACATATGTGCTGACTATCTGGTGTTACTGAGTATGTTCCCCGTATAGTCAACCCCTATAGTACTGTGCAGGCCCCAATAACTCCATGGCGAGCTCATGCACAGTACTGCATGAGGAATGACATGGCCATGGAGCACTACACGTATGTGCAAGATTATAGTGAGGGAGCTGTGATGCAGACATAGCACACAGGACTGCCAGCAGGAATTGTGAGCCCCCACAGTATAATGCTCCACATGGTATATAATGCTCCACAGTATAAAATGCTCTCCTTAGCTCTCCAGTTTTCCCACATGGTATATAATGCTCCACAGTGACCCCACACAGTATAAAATGCTCCCCTGAGTCCCCCATAGTGGCCCCACATGATATGTAAGGCTCCACACAGTATAATACTCCACAGTGGCCCACACAGTATACTACCCCTTAGTGGCCCCAGACAGTGCAATATGCTCCCCAGCAGCCCCACACAATATAATATGCTCCATACAGTATAATATGCAACCCACAATGCCTCCCCAGTATAATGCTCCAGTGGCCTAACACAGTATAACATGCTCCATAATGACCTCCACACAGTATAATATACTCCCAGGAGGGGTTCCCCCAGTATAATGCTCCACAGTGGTCCCCCACAGTATAATATGTTCCCCACAGTCCCCCCAGTATAATGCTCTACAATGGCCCCACAGAGTATCATATGCTCCCGAAAAGCCCCACACAATATAATACACTCCACAGTGGCCCCACACAGTATAACAGGCTCCTCACACTGTCCCTTCCCCCAGTATAAAGCTCCACAGTGGCCCATAGTATAATATGCTCCCCAGAGGGCCCCCACTGGTATAATGCTCCACAGTGCCCCTCCAGTATTTTGCTCCACAGTGGCCCCATGCAATATATTATGCTCCCCAGAGCGTCCAACCCAGTATAACGTTCCACAGTAGGCCCCACGCAGTATAATATGCTCCCCAGAGGGCCCCCTAGTATAATGCTCATTAGTCCCCCCCGAATAATGCCCCACAATGGCGCCACGCAATATAATATGCTCTGCTGATTGCCCCCCCAGAATAATGCTCCACAGCAGCCCAAAACAGTATAATATGCTCTCCAGAGCCCCCCCCCCAGTATAATGCTCCACAGTGGCCCAAAACAGTATAACATGTTCTCCAGAGCCCCCCCCCCCAGTATAATGCTCCACATTGGCCCCGTACAGTATAATATACTGGGGGCCCCTCTGGAGAGCATATTATACTGTGTGGGGAAACTGTGGCGCATTATACTGGGGGGGGGGCTCTGGAGAGCATGTTATATTCTGTGGGGCCTCTATTGAGTATTATAAAGTGGGGGGCTCTGGAGAGCATGTTATATTCTGTGGGGCCACTTTGGAGCATTATACTGGGGGGCCCCTCTGGAGAGCATATTATACTGTGTGGGGCCACTGTGGAGCATTATACTGGGGGGCCCCTCTGGAGAGCATAATGCTCCAAAGTGGCCCCACATAATATAACATTATCTCCAGAGCCCCCCCCACCTTATAATTTTCCACAGAGGCCCCACAGAATATAACATGCTATCCAGGGGGCCCCTTCCCCAGTATAATATGCTATCCAGAGGGGCCCCCCAGTATAATGCTCCACAGGGGCCCTACAGTGCTATTATTATATTATATTCTGGGGTCTCTTCAGACTAATAATCGAAGGCCCGGGGGAGTTAAGGGAAAATAACAAACAGTTATACTCACCTTGTCTTACCTCTGCTGTGCCTCCTCGCGCTGCTCCGCTATCCCCGCCGGCTGCTTCTTCTCTGCGGCTGACGTCACGCGTTGTGGACGTCACCGCTGAGGCCTGTGATTGGGCCTCAGCGATTACGTGAGGCACGCTGTCAGCACGCCCCACGTGATCGCTAAGGCTGAGGCCTGGCCTCAGCGGTGATGTCCAGAACGCCAGAAGATGACGTCGGACACCAGGACAGGTGAGTAAAAATGTTTGTTATTTTTACTCACCACGGAAATGGGCCCTGCCTTTCCGTTATTGATTTGTCCGGGCCTGACTCCGGGATCCGGAACCTCATGACTTTGGGGACGGGGCCCTGGGCAATTGCCCAGTTTTCCCCCCCCTAACGCCGGCCCTGCTTGCAGCATCCCAGAGTGCTTCTGCATTTATATGTTTGTCTTGTGTGCCTCTGGGTTTTATGGCTGTAAGTTCTGCTCTGTGTTAAGTGTATTTTTGTGCAGCTTTTCCTTTATATTTTTCCCCCTGCAGTGTTCAAACCCAGACTGGGTTCAGCCCTGGCCTATCACAGGCCACTGGGCGGGGTTGTGAGGAGATATTATCTCCCCGGCGACGGTTGGGAGTTAGTTCAGTGCATGCTGTAGGCCAGACAAGGTGTGCAGAGCTGACCTGCGACCAGACTGGACTGAAGGCCAACCGCCGCTACCACAGCCTCAGGAGGGATAACATCAGCCCCAGGCTCATCTCAAGACAGCTCAGAGCTAGAGAGTAGAGATTTCCGAGTGGCTGGACTTGATTCGAGTCGTGCCCGGAGGAGCAGGAGAGGACCCTGACAGGAGAGTCGCATTCGGGCCTAGTATCCAGGTAACCAGTTCCCTGTCAGGACTCCCTGTAACTCTATCCCCAGTATAGCAAGCTGGGAGAGGTACAGAGGTGGAGTAGAGGAAGCCATCTTGTGGAGCCGATACTGTCTTTGGGCGCCCTCCTAGAACCAAGGCTGTGGTTAGGACACTGCAGGACTACTACCCCCATCTGGAGGCTGCCGTTGACTTTTTGTTCCAGTTGCCTAAATAAAAGGCTGTTTGATTTACCTGCATCGCTGACCCCTGAGTCGTGCCTGCTTTACCATCAGGGCTCTTCCGACCAACACCACACCGGCTCAGGTAGGAGAGATTCCTCTGCAACTGGAAGTGTCCCGGGGGAAAGAACTACTACCACCACCATCCGGTAGTGCTGCAGGACCCCCCTCGACTTTGTCCGGCCTAGGAGTGGGACTGGAGCGGTTTGGGAGCATGCTCGGCCTGCTAGGTGGCACAGCATCCGCCACTTCTACTCCCATCCTCTGGTCTCATCCGACTGGGTTGCGGCAAGGCGATTTTTGGCGTAGTCTGCAGGATCGTGACTCCCGTGTCCTTATACCATCACAGACTACGGTGTCAAGATCCTAATTTCATCATCTCTACAACGGGTGAGCTGAAAACCTTTATTGGCTGTGTGAGAGACTTATCCCTGTGGATTTATACTGAGGACTCTGTTTGTGTGCCCGGAGCTGTTTGTCGCTATCTTCCTGGATTATTTTTGCAAAGACTGTGGACTGTTGCAACTGTTTGCGTGTTTGAGCCACTTTATTGCATGCCAGTCCGTTACCGGACTGTATCTACTGTGCTGCGACATCACCGGTGCACGTGAGCCGAGCCCACGAGGGGTTAACTCCAGCCTCAGACGGAGCTGCATCATTCAAAATTCTGCAGCTCCGCAGAGGTTAACCGCCAGCCCGCCAAAACCAGCGCTCAGGCGGGAAAGACTGACGTCAGAAGTGCATCAGCCAAGCTCCACCCTCCTGTTTTGAAAAGGACGAATCAGCAGCCGCTGACGTCAGCGGGACAGTCCCTCTCTACAGGACAGCGTCATCGGAGCCTCCTGGGCGCCGCCATCTTGGGTGAGTCCAACCCTAGACCTGTCCTATGCGTAGTAGCACCGCCTACCAGCATCCATTTTGAGCAGAAGTCCTGGAAAGTTCCAGAGAGTGTGCGTTAGTCGGCTCTTGTGCACGCAGAGTAGTTTTGTCCTGCTGCATCATGTCACGTCCCCCATCTGTCCGAGGTATCAACCCCGATCCTAGAGCCTGGACCTGGGGAGAAGAGATGGACGCTGAGGAGATTATGGAGGAGATTCCAGTGGCGGCGGTGCTGACTACTTCGGGGACTCTGGCCGGAGCCCCCGTTTCACCTGTTGCTGTCCCGCCAACTGCTGTTCGCGCCCGAAGGCCTACTACTATCGCCGGGTGCCAACAACTTAAAGTGGAGGAAGAGAAGGTGTATTCTCGTCGACGAGCTGGCCTAGAACCACCTGTCTACAAAAGCAGCATGAATCCAGCCACTGTCACCGCCTTCGACAAAGCAATGGAGAAGAAGGGCATGGACTTCCGACACCTGTCCAGGATGCCTGAGGCTGTACCCCTGACATCTGCACCAGCTTCACGTCCCAAGACATCGGGATTTTCTTCCACAGAAGCTGAGGATTAAAAGGTTGCCACCCGTAAGGTTGCCACACCTGACTGGGGAGATCAAGTGTCTTCGCCCTCCAGGATGCCCCCTGGAGTGATTTCCTTGGACTCCTACATTTGTGCATAGTCCCAAGTTTTTGCCCCTCTACAATTCTGTGCCGAACTTTTGGACACTGCCCCAGTTATCCATATTTATTCACCTGTCCCCATGCTCCAGGATGGACACTACCGCACCTGTGCCCTGGAATTCCTATTCATCTAAATTGAGGCCCTGGGAGTGGACACTACTACGAATGTGCCTCAGGGACCTTTATCTATGTTCCCCTTTTCCCTTGGAGTTTTGCTGGTACCTGAGAAGGGACACTCTTAATTTTGTGCCTCAGGTACCAGGTGTAAATGTGGACTTTTGTGTTGAGACGAAACAACATGGCAAATAATATATGCATTGTATATAACTTATGTGTTTATCTGTCCTGTTGTCTGTCCGCTGTATTGCCTTCCCTAGCCTGGGCAAAGATTCGCCGAGGGCGGCTCAGGTAAAAATAGGGGTGTGTGCAGCATCCCAGAGTGCTACTGCATTTATGTGTTTGTCCTGTGTGCCTCTGGGTTTTATGGCTGTAAGTTCTGCTCTGTGTTAAGTGTATTTTTGTGCAGCTTTCCCTTTGTATGTTTCCCCCTGCAGTGTTCAAACCCAGACTGGGTTCAGCCCTGGCCTATCACAGGCCACTGGGCGGGGTTGTGAGGAGATATTATCTCCCCGGCGACGGTTGAGGTTCAGTTCAGTGCATGCTGTAAGCCAGACTAGGTGTGCAGAGCTGACCTGCCACCAGACTGGACTGAAGGCCAACCGCCGCTACCACAGCCTCAGGAGGGATAACATCAGGCCCAGGCTCATCTCAAGACAGCTCAGAGCTAGAGAGTGGAGATTTCCAAGTGGCTGAACTTGATTCGTGTCGTGCCCAGAGGAGCAGGAGAGGACTCTGACAGGAGAGTCGCATTCGGGCCTAGCATACAGGTATCCAGTTCCCTGTCAGGACTCCCTGTAACTCTATCCCCAGTATAGCAAGCTGGGAGAGGTACAGAGGTGGAGTAGAGGAAGCCATCTTGTGGAGCCGATACTGTCTTTGGGCGCCCTCCTAGAACCAAGGCTGGGGTTAGGACACTGCAGGACTACTACCCCATCAGGAAGCTGCTGTCCTTTTGTTCAAGTTGCCTTAATAAATGGCTGTTTGGTTTACCTGCAACGCTGACTCCTGAGTCGTGCCTGCTTTACCATCAGGGCTCTTCCGACCAACACCACACCGGCTCAGGTAGGAGAGATTCCTCTGCAACTGGAAGTGCCCCGGGGGAAAGGACTACTACCACCACCATCCGGTAGTGCTGCAGGACCCCCCTCGACTTTGACCGGCCTAGGAGTGGGACTGGAGCGGTTTGGGAGCGTGCTCGGCCTGCTAGGTGGCACAGCATCCGCCACTACTACTCCCATCCTCCGGTCTCATCCGACTGGGTTGCGGCATACTTATTATACTAAAGTCCTTTTACTACACCACCTTTTTATGTACTCTGCAGTAAACTTCTCAGTCATACCGCTTTACCATTTTATATATACTTTGCATTATATGTTTCATTTATACCGTAGGATTTCCGAACTCTATGGCCCCATAAAACTGCCCTCTACTTCTACTTTGGCCCCTGTTGCCACCTACTTTCTTCTTCTTATTCCATCTTTTCATCTATATATCCTATTCAACATTCTAGCTTTGTTATATACCTCTGTCCATAGTTTCTGCCTTATACACTGACAGTCTTAACCCCCCTCCCTTTTTCTTTCCCCAATGTTCTCCTTATTTATTCTATGTCAAGATTATGTTGTCCTTTTAATAAATATGCTGAGTTTTACCATATATCCACTATTGTATATTAATTACAATTGAAATGAAATTGCAAATTCTTATGGCTATTTTATGATTGTACCTAGGATCACACCTGATGAAGTTCGCTGTTTAGAACGAAACGTCGCACGTTTTTTCTGATCCTGCTGTAATCTATGTCCTATACTACATGGCGTTGTGATATATGGAATGGAATATATAGCATATCCCACTTACACTGTGTGAAAATAAATGTTACTCCTTTCACCTGAATATCTACGGTGTGTGCAGTGATTTGGAAATACTGAAGTATGTCTCAAGGGTACGGCCTCAGGGTATCGTGTAGCATAATCTAACACCACTAGTATATACTGATGCCCCCTAGCAGACTGTCAGGGGCAAGTCCCCCGGGATGAATGTCACCGTAATCCTAATTAGGTGGAGAACAGGTATCGAGCTCGGGAAACAAACGTACAGACACACCCAGGTATCTAGTAAGAATGGTTTTAATTTATTGCATAGTTCATACAGTATTTAAAGACAAGCTGGTTACACAACAATCCTGTGACCAATGTACATATTTGGTCCTTCCGGTTTCGCTACTAGGCAGATTTACTCAGTTACTCATAACAACATCTGTTTCTTCTCCTTGATTATGTGGATGTTCTCCCTTATCTTTCCTGAGAACAGCAGAACTCTCGGGTGCTGTCCCAGACTTAGTGTCTGCTTCCTATCTCTAAACTATGCAGGCTATCTGCAGACTATTTCACTCCCTGTGTATACAGTGTATAGGATATAGTACAAATTATATTTTAACCCTTACAAGACTTTACAACAAGACCTACCAAGTGCATGGCCAATCTTTCAAAGGGTACCTCTATAATAGGTAGTGGTACCAAAGGACTCCTGAAGTGTGACACAGGAGCGGTTAGCTGACACTCTGGGCAGGACTTACAATACTCTTGAATGTGCTTATCAATTCCCGGCCAATAGAAACGCTGTAGAAGGCGCTTTTTGGTCTTTTCGTACCCCAGGTGTCCTCCTAACACATGCTTATGTGCCAGATCTAAAACTACCCTTTGATAGGGCCGGGTCACCACCAATTGTTCAACAATTTCTCCCTGTATCTGGTTTACCCTATACAGTAGGTCCTGATTCATGGACATATAGGGGAACTCCTTGTCAGCCCCGGGATACTGAGGTTCCCCATTTACCACCTTTACATTTTCCCTGGCATTAGACAGATTAGGATCTCTAATTTGAGCAGTCCCAAAATTGTCACAGGACACCTCGAGCTCAGGGATCTCAGCAACTCCCTCCTGACCTTCAGTATCACCAGCTAACACAGACAGGGGAACATCATTACCATCTTGGGTCCCCCCTACAGCTGGTGTTTCCCTGTCAGGATCAAAGGGTTCAGGGTTAAACATCACCAATAATAACATTTTAGGACATGGCAGCCTCAGCTTTTTCCACATATCCCAAAACAAAGGAAAATCCCTCCCGGTGATCACACTATGGAAGAGGCATTTAACCACGCCCACTTTGTGAGAGGCGGTGCCAGAGGCAGTGTGTATGGTGACCTCTGCAATAGGATACTCTCTAGTTTCACCATGTATACATAAGACCCCAATAGTCTGTCCACTGTACAGTGCAGGGTCGACCACATCATGGTGCACCAGGGTTACCAGGCTCCCAGAGTCCAGGAGAGCCAGTACAGCACGCCCTGCCACAGTCACCGTGCACATCTGCGGTTCAGTCGCGGTTTCTGTTGAACAAGTGGGTTTTACAAACAGGGACACCTGCCTAGAACTGCTGCACTCCATGGGCTCAATCGTCAGGGGACAGTATGCAGCAACATGACCCAGTTCATGGCACCGCCAACACCTGAGGCGGTATGGGTCTCCATTTTGAGACCTGGGCTTAACACTTTCAGTCCCAGCTGCCTTTTCCCCCTCTGAGCGTCCTCCCTTTACAATCTTCCTCACCCCCACAGTAGTTGGTACAGTCTTACCCGTCTTGGGGGTAACAGGTCTGGGAGCCGTCTGCAGTAGCTCCTCAGTGGCTCGGTACCGTTCCACCAAACACACAAGCTGGTCAGCCGTTGTAGGTCCCGTTTGTCCAACCCAGCACTGGATCTGAGGTGGCAGCGATCTGGTGTACTTGTCAAGTACCACTCTCTCCACCATCTGTGCCAGAGTGACCTCAGTCCTGAAGATGTTCCAAGATGATGCCGATTGTTTTCTATTTGGACTGGCCTTGGTTCACACACATGATGGTGGAATTACCTGTTCAGGAGTTCCCCACTAGACATGGTTGGTAGCACATGGAGGCACTGCGGGTACTCCCTGAAGTATACGCACCAAGCCCAGCAATTCACTACATATAATGCACTGGAAATGGTGCACGCGCTCGTCCAGAAACGATGCATGTTGCTCCAGGACTGGCATCCATCAACAGTGTGGGCAAACCACCAGAAATGAGGTAATGGCGGAAGTGAGGTAACAGCACACAGGAAGTGAGGTAACGGCACACAGGAAGTGAGGTAATGGCACACAGGAAGTGAGGTAACGACACACAGGAAGTGATGCGGCGCACTGGAGTGAGGCGCATTGTTTACTTCCTAGAAATGGAGCCAGTAACCGGCAGCATGGCGCACTCGCCTCCTGCTCCGCCCTCTGCTTGCTGAGGTAAGTAAAGCTGAATGTCCTGAGCAGCTCCATTTTGTTTGCCCTGCTGTGTTTCGCTCTGCTCTGTTTCCTCTATGCACTTTAACTCTTCACATGCTGGAGCACTGATATGTGTTTGTGTTCTGTTTAGATGTCTGCGGGATAGCAGAGAGAGGAGCCATAAGTCCAGACACAGGGGTCGCAGTAGATGCAGCAGCCCCTGCCTGAGGACCTGTTAGCAGATACCTGTGTGGATTGTTCCTCACCTGAGGCCTCCTCTCCAGGAGACCATCCTAAAGCCTGTATGGAGTGGTTTAAGGAGCAGCTTACTGAGGTGTTTCAGGAGGAAAAGTCTGCTCACTCCTCTAAAAGGGCCAGAAGCAGGGGTGTAACTACCTGTGCTTCCCATTCTGCGGAGGCGGAGGTGACTGCGAGCAGGAGCGGGGATGGGTAAGTAAGACTGCGGGCCTGCGAACTCCACAAACACAGCTATCATTATAACCCCCGAGTATAATGATTGGAGAGCCAGGGGAGGTGAGGGAACACAAAAAAAAAACACTGTAACTTACCTCTCCTACGCTCCGCAGGCTCCGGGCCTGTTTGGTGATGTCACGTGAGCCGAGCCTACATCATTATGCATCGCGATGGCGACCAGGCTCACGCGAGATCTGGTCCAACATTGAAGATGGCCGAAGTAGCGGGGAGTGTGCCGGAGCCAGGGACAGGTAAGTACCATTGTTTTTTATGTTTGTATCCTCCCCTGATTCTCCGTTCATTATATAGAGTATAATAATTGTTCATGGGTGGTCCACAATGGGGCATAATACTGTGCGCAGGGGCCACTATGGGGCATAATACTGTGCGCAGGGGCCACTATGGGGCATAATACTGTGCGCAGGGGCCACTATGGGGCATAATACTGTGCGCAGGGGCCACTATGGGGCATAATACTGTGCGCAGGGGCCACTATGGGGCATAATACTGTGCGCAGGGGCCACTATGGGGCATAATACTGTGCGCAGGGGCCACTATGGGGCATAATAGTGTGTGTAGGGGCCAGGTTTGTGCGGGGGGGGTTTGGGGGCAGCAGTTCGGGGAGGCCCCCATGTCAAATGTTCGCCTTGGGGCCCAGCCATTCCTAGTTATGCCACTGGCCAGAAGGTCTCCCTCACCTCAGGGACCTGCACTAAGCTCCTCCAGCTCTGACTCACATGAGGGGTTAATCTCAGATTCAGATGACCCAGAAGAGTTTTATGTTTTCTACAAGGACAAAATTCATGATTTGCTTAAAATCACAGAAGAATTTGCTAAGGAGGTGGAACCAGGGCGGCTTTATCATAGAGAGAAAGGTGCATCTGCAGCGCCCCCTTCTGGCCCATCACATGAGGAGGCTGAGAGTGTGCAGTAGATCATGCAGTGCTGCAGAGCGCCCCCTCTAGGTCCCAGTGAGAGCTCCTCCTCCTGCGTTAGGAGAAGGCCTGAGATACTGCCCAGTGGAGGTGTCTGAAGATGGATCTTATCTCTATTTCTTATCCTAGCATGCAGTGTCGGACTGGGATGTGTAGGGCTTATCAGTGGAATTGTTTCTAGGGGCCTACCACCAGGACCCCTGCAGATCAGCTGTACCGAGACAGGGCAGCTAAATGAAATAACATATTAGGAGCTATACTGCTCACCCATCATACGACTAAACTAAACTACAACTAAACTAAGTTGCACCCTGTATGGCAAGTGAACAGCGTGGCTCCTAGAATTGTTACTATTACCTGTAGCCACATTGTCCTGGAATAGCTGATCTGCAGAGGTCCTGGCTGTTGTACCCGTGCAGATGTAATATAGATGGCCTATCCTAAGGACAATCAATATTAGAAAGATGGATAAATCCTTTAAAGAGGTTGTCCAGGAATTGGAGCAATCCATGTGGCGAGCAGGAGGTGTAAAATAAAAAAATTAGATAGATAAAAAAAAGCATACTCCGTTGTCCGCTGCCAGTGTCCATTCAGTCTCGTGCCGGCGCCTTCTTGCTGGGAGTCCTCATGTGACCGCTGAGACCAATTAGGTACAGGATTTCTAGAAATGAGGAATCGCTATGAGACCGAACAGACACAGGCAGGGGACAACGGGGTGCTGGGACAGGTGAGTATGCTTTTTTTTTTTTTTTTTTTTTTTTTTTTTTTTATATCTCCCTGGTGGCCAACACGGTGGTCTCTCCAATTTATGCACAACCTCTTTAAGGGGTTGTCTGGGCCAAATTTTTTTTAATGGCTCCCAATACAGTGGTCTCTGCACTGGTCCCCTATACTGTATGGGGAACAGTGATGGGGCCATGATACTGTGTGGGGAACAGTGATGGGGTCATTATTTTGTGTGGGCCAGTGATGGGGCCATTATATTGTGTGGGCCAGTGATGGGGCCATTATTTTGTGTGGGCCAGTGATGGGGCCATTATATTGTGTGGGCCAGTGATGGGGCCATTATATTGTGTGGGCCAGTGATGGGGCCATTATATTGTGTGGGCCAGTGATGGGGTCATTATATTGTGTGGGCCAGTGATGGGGCCATTATATTGTGTGGGAGCAGTGATGGGGCCATTATATTGTGTGGGCCAGTGATGGGGTCATTATATTGTGTGGGCCAGTGATGGGGCCATTATATTGTGTGGGAGCAGTGATGGGGCCATTATATTGTGTGGGCCAGTGATGGGGCCATTATATTGTGTGGGAGCAGTGATGGGGCCATTATATTGTGTGGGCCAGTGATGGGGCCATTATATTGTGTGGGCCAGTGATGGGGTCATTATATTGTGTGGGCCAGTGATGGGGCCATTATATTGTGTGGGCCAGTGATGGGGTCATTATATTGTGTGGGCCAGTGATGGGGCCATTATATTGTGTGGGAGCAGTGATGGGGCCATTATATTGTGTGGGCCAGTGATGGGGCCATTATATTGTGTGGGCCAGTGATGGGGTCATTATATTGTGTGGGCCAGTGATGGAGCCATTATATTGTGTGGGCCAGTGATGGGGTCATTATATTGTGTGGGCCAGTGATGGGGCCATTATATTGTGTGGGCCAGTGATGGGGCCATTATATTGAGTGGGCCAGTGATGGGGCCATTATATTGAGTGGGCCAGTGATGGGGCCATTATATTGTGTGGGCCAGTGATGGGGCCATTATATTGTGTGGGAGCAGTGATGGGGCCATTATATTGTGTGGGAGCAGTGATGGGGCCATTATATTGTGTGGGCCAGTGATGGGGCCATTATATTGTGTGGGCCAGTGATGGGGCCATTATATTGTGTGGGCCAGTGATGGGGTCATTATATTGTGTGGGCCAGTGATGGGGCCATTATATTGTGTGGGCCAGTGATGGGGCCATTATATTGAGTGGGCCAGTGATGGGGCCATTATATTGAGTGGGCCAGTGATGGGGCCATTATATTGTGTGGGCCAGTGATGGGGCCATTATATTGTGTGGGAGCAGTGATGGGGCCATTATATTGTGTGGGAGCAGTGATGGGGCCATTATATTGTGTGGGCCAGTGATGGGGCCATTATATTGTGTGGGCCAGTGATGGGGCCATTATATTGTGTGGGCCAGTGATGGGGCCATTGTATAGGGAGGAATAGTGCAGGGGCCAATATGGGGGGAATAGTGCAGGGGCCACTATAGCGGGGGAAGAATAGTGCAGGGGCCACTATAGCGGGGAAGAATAGTGCAGGGGCCACTATATGGGGGGAAATAGTGCAGGGGTCACTATATGGGTGGAATAGTGCAGGGGCCACTATATGGGGGGGACAGTGCAGGGGCCACTATAGAGAGGAGAATAGTGCAGGGGCCACTATAGCGGGGTAAGAATAGTGCAGGGGCCACTATAGCGGGGTAAGAATAGTGCAGGGGCCACTATAGCGGGGTAAGAATAGTGCAGGGTGCACTATATGGGGGGAGAATAGTGCAGGGGCCACTATATGGGGGGAGAATAGTGCAGGGGCCACTATAGCGGGGTAAGAATAGTGCAGGGTGCACTATATGGGGGGAGAATAGTGCAGGGGCCACTATATGGGGGGAGAATAGTGCAGGGGCCACTATATGGGGGGAGAATAGTGCAGGGGCCACTATATGGGGGGAGAATAGTGCAGGGGCCACTATAGCGGGGTAAGAATAGTGCAGGGGCCACTATAGCGGGGTAAGAATAGTGCAGGGGCCACTATAGCGGGGTAAGAATAGTGCAGGGGCCACTATAGTGGGGTAAGAATAGTGCAGGGGCCACTATAGCGGGGTAAGAATAGTGCAGGGGCCACTATAGTGGGGTAAGAATAGTGCAGGGGCCACTATATGGGGGGAGAATAGTGCCTGGGCCACTATATGGCCCCTTCACTGGTCTCCCCTATAGCAGTTTTGGATGATTACTTACCTGTCTGCTCCTCGGTCTCGCATCTTCTTGCTCCGGGCGCACTGATATGACGTCATGTGCGCCCGGAGCTGGAAGAAGCAGGAGGCGCCAGAGAACAGTTAGGTAAGTATTGGAGCTTAGCTTGTAGGCCACAGGCTCAATGGGGCCCGTGGCCTACAAGTCTGTGAGGAGTAGAGCAGGGAGTCGGTGGCTTTCTGCTCTACTAGTATCAGAACCGGTTTGGCGGCACCTCTTCTCCCAGGTTTTGCGATCCGGTTATTAAAACTGTATTGCAAAACTGGGGAGAACCTGTCAGCATCACTTACCTCACCTGCTCCTGCTCATGGCCTGTCCTCTTCCCGCAGCCTGGGCCCTGTGTATCGCACATTACGTCATCACGACGCACACTGAGCCCTGGCCTGGAGCGGGGAGAGGTAAGTGAATGGGGGCCTAACCGCACCTCCACTAGCTATCATAAAAAAAAAGGCAGCAGAGGTCCGGTAGTGCCCCCTAAAGGCACGGGGGCCCACCGCGGGATTCACCGGTCCAACCCTACTAGCATGGAGAGTCCAGTAGTGGTGATGTCTTAACCCTCTAGTAACCTTTCTCAGGCACTCCTTTAGGTGGCGGAGCAGGGAAGGAGCCCCTAATGATTTATGTCATGTATATCCGGCTCCTGCTCATACAATACTCCTCTATGTCCCACATAAAGCAGATTGTCTTACGGGACACATTTCCTGTCCTTGTCTTCAGGGAATGGACATGTTTTGTGGCACAAACCATTGAATCTGTTTCCTAGAGCCTGAATGGCTAGGAACATAATAATGCATCCCCATGACCACTATATATACAGTATATGGTGCAGCCTGACTCTGGGAAAGCTGGGTTACAGTATACAAGGAGAAATGACATCATTGCAGCATTCACGTTTTGTCACCCAGCTTTCCAGGGTTATGTGTGGCTTGTTGTGCCGCAGTCATGCGGATATGGTGGCAGTGTGCAATGTAAGCTGTAGTGACAAATAGGGCCAAATACAGCTTTCCCATAATAATCCCCTAATAAATGTATTAAGACTGTTGTATCACCTGTGCCGGGGCTCTCCCCAAACCCTGCACCGCCCAAATTTGCAGAATGTGGCGGGTAAGGCGCAGATCAGGGCTTGAGGCGCACATCTGGCTGATTTTTCTGAGGCGCCATGTTGGGGGCCGGTCACACGACTCTTCATTTTCCAGCCGTCACCTCCCTGCGGGGAATGTCTCTGCAGACCATTGGAATCCGTTGCGATTTTTCCGCCTCTAATTAATCCTAATCAGCGCGGAGTCTCCAACAGGACACTTATTTTCCAGCGTCCTGCTGCGATCTCTGCCTCACATTGAAAACAAAAGGCAGAAACTGGGTGAAATCTGTTACTGATTTAGGGGAGTCAAATTCCTCCGTGTGAACATCTCCTTACACCACCTTAAACTTGGTCCAGTTTGCGCAAGAAAATCTGCGCCATATCCGCACTTTTCTGTTACATAAATATGTGGTAAATGTAACCAGAAAGGTGTCAGACTAATGATAGATCTGCCCCGCTGCAGCAGCTGACGTTACTATTATGAGGCGCTGCAGCAGCTGACGTTACTATTATGAGGCGCTGCAGCAGCTGACGTTACTATTATGAGGCGCTGCAGCAGCTGACGTTACTATTATGAGGTGCTGCAGCAGCTGACGTTACTATTATGAGGCGCTGCAGCAGCTGACGTTACTATTATGAGGTGCTGCAGCAGCTGACGTTTCTATTATGAGGTGCAGCAGCTGACGTTACTATTATGAGGTGCTGCAGCAGCTGACGTTACTATTATGAGGTGCTGCAGCAGCTGACGGTACTATTATGAGGTGCTGCAGCAGCTGACGTTACTATTATGAGGTGCTGCAGCAGCTGACGTTACTATTATGAGGTGCTGCAGCAGCTGACGTTACTATTATGAGGCGCTGCAGCAGCTGACGTTACTAATATGAGGTGCTGCAGCAGCTGACATTACTATTATGAGGTGCTGCAGCAGCTGACGTTACTATTATGAGGTGCTGCAGCAGCTGACGTTTCTATTATGAGGTGTTGCAGCAGCTGACGTTACTATTATGAGGTGCTGCAGCAGCTGACCTTACTATTATGAGGTGCTGCAGCAGCTGACGTTACTATTATGAGGCGCTGCAGCAGCTGACGTTACTATTATGAGGCGCTGCAGCAGCTGACGTTACTATTATGAGGCGCTGCAGCAGCTGACGTTTCTATTATGAGGTGCTGCAGCAGCTGATGTTACTATTATGAGGCGCTGCAGCAGCTGACGTTTCTATTATGAGGTGCTGCAGCAGCTTAGGGGGCCCAATCCTAAAAGTCTTGCACTGGGCCCACTAATGGGTTAAAACTGCCTTGGGTGGAACATAAGAGAGAAACTCCAGTGTTTTCCTGGAACTAAAGGCGAGGTTTGTCCAAGTCATCCAGTCCTGCAGGAACGACTGAAACGTCACCGGGATAAACAGGAAAAAAAAGCGGACGTTACTATTATGAGGCGCTGCAGCAGCTGACGTTACTAATATGAGGTGCTGCAGCAGCTGACATTACTATTATGAGGTGCTGCAGCAGCTGACGTTACTATTATGAGGTGCTGCAGCAGCTGACGTTTCTATTATGAGGTGTTGCAGCAGCTGACGTTACTATTATGAGGTGCTGCAGCAGCTGACCTTACTATTATGAGGTGCTGCAGCAGCTGACGTTACTATTATGAGGCGCTGCAGCAGCTGACGTTACTATTATGAGGCGCTGCAGCAGCTGACGTTACTATTATGAGGCGCTGCAGCAGCTGACGTACTATTATGAGGCGCTGCAGCAGCTGACGTTACTATTATGAGGTGCTGCAGCAGCTGATGTTTCTATTATGAGGTGCTGCAGCAGCTGACGTTACTATTATGAGGTGCTGCAGCAGCTGTTACTATTATGAGGTGCTGCAGCAGCTGACGTTACTATTATGAGGTGCTGCAGCAGCTGACGTTTCTATTATGAGGTGCTGCAGCAGCTGACGTTACTATTATGAGGTGCTGCAGCAGCTGACGTTACTATTATGAGGCGCTGCAGCAGCTGACGTTTCTATTATGAGGTGCTACAGCAGCTGACGTCACTATTATGAGGTGCTGCAGCAGATGACGTTACTATTATGAGGTGCTGCAGCAGCTGACGTTACTATTATGAGGTGCTGCAGCAGCTGACGTTACTATTATGAGGCGCTGCAGCAGCTGACTTTTCTATTATGAGGTGCTGCAGCAGCTGATGTTACTATTATGAGGCGCTGCAGCAGCTGACGGGCTTCTATTATGAGGTGCTGCAGCAGCTTAGGGGGGCCCAATCCTAAAAGTCTTGCACTGGGCCCACTAATGGGTTAAAACTGCCTTGGGTGGAACATAAGAGAGAAACTCCAGTGTTTTCCTGGAACTAAAGGCGAGGTTTGTCCAAGTCATCCAGTCCTGCAGGAACGACTGAAACGTCACCGGGATAAACAGGAAAAAAAAGCGGATCTGGGATCTAGAGTTACACCATGTATAGGCCGGATAACTCTTCCTGTCATGAGTGGGAATCTGGGCCTAAGGTAGATCTTCCTGTCACTTAAAAGCAATCCTTCTATCTGAAGATACTACGCTGGACCGAGAGGCAGATTCAATCTTGAAAAAAGCCTCATCTGTAGGAGCCTGCGAAGCCGCTCTGTCAGCTATTCCAGCAGCCGGGTCACTCCACGTATATGGCCCAGACATCTCACCAGAGACTTAGAAGGAGGAGTCCATAGGTCAGAAATCCTCAGGTCTCTGACACAGATGGAGGACGCTTCACAATCTCTGCCATGCTCATTCAGATACAATAAAATCTGCATCCAGAGGCCGAGAACATATCTATTGTACATACTCATATACTCTATTGTATATACTCTACTCTATTGTGTATATACTCATATACTGTATTATATATACTCATATACTCTATTGTATATACTCTACTCTATTGTGTATATACTCATATACTCTATTGTGTATATACTCATATACTGTATTATATATACTCATATACTCTATTGTGTATACTCATATACTGTACTATATATACTCATATACTCTATTATATATACTCATATACTGTATTATATATACTCATATACTCTATTGTATATACTCATATACTGTATTATATATACTCATATACTGTATTATATATACTAATATACTCTATTGTATATACTCATATACTGTATTATATATACTCATATACTGTATTATATATACTCTACTCTATTGTGTAATAATAATAATAATAATAATAATAGTCCTTTAATAGTCCCACAATGGGGAAATTCAGTGTGTTACAGCAGCAAAGATAAGATAAGATAAGCAGATACAAATACAAATACAACATGTACAGGAATGTTCCAAGGTGAGAGGCATTACATTAATAGCAGACAGACAGATAGGACGTAGCAGAGGGGGGGGGAGGATATAACAGGCAGAGAGATATTTCAGTTCTCTGTATGTAATGATCTCCGCTTAGGTCGGTGTTGGTTGTACAGCCTAACCGCGGTGGGGAGGGAAAGACTTCCGATAGCGCTCCTTCTCACACCTAGGGTGGAGCAGTCGGTCACTGACAGTACTGCCCAGCGCGATCACAGTCTCATGCATGGGATGGGACTTCTTCTTCTGCATGGAGCTCACCACGGACAGTATCCTTCTGTCACCCACCACCTGCACTGGGTCCAGTGGGCTCCCCAGGACAGAGCTGGCCCTTCTAATCAGCTTGTCAAGTTTATTTCTGTCCCTGGTTGATATACTGCTCCCCCAGCAGGCCACTCCAAAGAAGATGGCTGATGCCACTACCGAGTTGAAGAAAGTCCTAAGAAGGTGCCCCCCGGATTCCAAAGGCTCTCAGTTTCCTAAGCAGGTAGAGCCTGCTGTGGCCCTTCCTGTACAGGGCCTCCATATGATCTGCCCAGTCCAGCTTATTATTAAGGAGCAAACCCAGGTACTTATAGGTGTTCACAATCTCGATGCCCGTCCCCAGGATGTCCACTGGTTTTGGAGGGCATCTGGCTTTGCGGAAGTCCACCACCATCTCCTTGGTCTTCCCCGCGTTAATCTTCAGGTGGTTCCGGTGGCACCAGTCCACAAAATCCTGGTTCAGTTCTCTGTACTCCCTGTCATCATCATCTGTGATGAGACCCACTATTGTAGAGTCGTCAGAATACTTCTGTAGGTAGCAGCTGGATGATTTGCACCTAAAATCTGCAGTGTACAGTGTGAAGAGGAAAGGGGGCGAGAACCGTACCCTGAGGTGCCCCCCGTTACAGATCACTGTACCTGACACACAGTCTCGGGCTCTCACGTATTGAGGTCGGTTTGTGAGGTAGTCTAGGATCCAGTTGGAGAGGTGGTGGTCCACTCCAGCAAGGCCCAGCTTGTCCCTCAATAACCTGGGCTGTATGGTGTTAAAAGCACTGGAGAAGTCAAAGAACATTATTCTCACTGTGTTCCCTGGTTTCTCCAGGTGAGACAGAGCCCTGTGCAGAAGATGGATGATGGCATACTCATATGAGTGTATACTCATATACTGTATTATATATACTCATATACTCTATGGTATATACTCATATACTCTATGGTATATACTCATATACTCTATTATATATACTCATATACTGTATTATATATACTCATATACTCTATTATATATACTCATATACTGTATTATATATACTCATATACTCTATTGTACATACCCATATACTCTATTGTATATACTCTACTCTATTGTGTATATACTCATATACTCTATTGTATATACTCTACTCTATTGTGTATACTCATATACTGTATTATATATACTCATATACTCTATGGTATATACTCATATACTCTATTGTATATACTCATATACTGTATTATATATACTCATATACTCTATTATATATACTCATATACTGTATTATATATACTCATATACTCTATTGTACATACCCATATACTCTATTGTATATACTCTACTCTATTGTGTATATACTCATATACTCTATTGTATATACTCTACTCTATTGTGTATACTCATATACTGTATTATATATACTCATATACTCTATGGTATATACTCATATACTCTATTGTATATACTCATATACTCTATTATATATACTCATATACTGTATTATATATACTAATATACTCTATTATATATATTCATATACTCTATTATATATACTCATATACTCTATTGTGTATACTCATATACTGTATTATATATACTCATATACTCTATTATATATACTCATATACTGTATTATATATACTCATATACTGTATTATATATACTCATATACTCTATTGTATATACTCATATACTCTATTATATATACTCATATACTGTATTATATATACTAATATACTCTATTATATATATTCATATACTCTATTATATATACTCATATACTCTATTGTATATACTCTACTCTATTGTGCATACTCATATACTGTATTATATATACTCATATACTCTATTATATATACTCATATACTCTATTATATATACTCATATACTGTATTATATATACTCATATACTGTATTATATATACTAATATACTCTATTATATATATTCATATACTCTATTATATATACTCATATACTCTATTGTGTATACTCATATACTCTATTATATATACTCTATTGTGTATACTCATATACTCTATTATATATACTCATATACTGTATTATATATAGTCATATACTGTATTATATATACTCATATACTGTATTATATATACTCATATACTGTATTATATATACTCATATACTCTATTGTATATACTCACATATACTGTATTTATATATACTCATATACTCTATTGTATATACCCATATACTGTATTATATATATTCTCATATACTGTATTATATATACTCATATACTCTATTATATATACTCATATACTCTATTATACATACTCATATACTCTATGGTATATACTCTACTCTATTGTGTATATACTCATATACTGTATTATATATACTCATATACTGTATTATATATACTCATATACTCTATTATATATACTCATATACTCTATGGTATATACTCTAACTCTATTGTGTATACTCATATACTGTATTATATATACTCATATACTGTATTATATATACTCATATACTGTATTATATATACTCATATACTCTATTACATATACTCATATACTCTATGGTATATACTCTACTCTATTGTGTATACTCATATACTGTATTATATATACTCACATACTGTATTATATATACTCATATACTCTATTATATATACTCATATACTCTATTATATATACTCATATACTCTATGGTATATACTCTATTCTATTGTGTATATCTCACATACTGTATTATATATACTCATATACTGTATTATATATACTCATTATACTCTATTATATATACTCATATACTGTATTATATATACTCATATACTCTATTATATATACTCATATACTCTATTGTACATACTCATATACTCTATTATATATACTCATATACTGTATTATATATACTCACATACTGTATTATATATACTCATATACTCTATTGTACATACTCATATACTGTATTATATATACTCATATACTCTATTGTATATACTCATATACTGTATTATATATACTCATATACTGTATTATATATACTCATATATTCTATTGTATATACTCATATACTGTATTGTATATACTCATATACTCTATTGTATATACTCATATACTGTATTATATATACTCATATACTGTATTATATATACTCACATACTCTATGGTATATACTCATATACTCTATTATATATACTCATATACTCTATTGTGTATACTCATATACTGTATTATATATACTCATATACTCTATTATATATACTCATATACTCTATTGTATATACTCATATACTGTATTATATATACTCATATACTGTATTATATATACTCATATACTCTATTGTGTATACTCATATACTCTATTATATATACTCATATACTGTATTATATATACTCATATACTCTATTGTATATACTCATATACTGTATTATATATACTCATATACTCTATTGTGTATACTCATATACTGTATTATATATACTCATATACTCTATTATATATACTCATATACTCTATTATATATACTCATATACTCTATTGTATATACTCATATACTGTATTATATATACTCATATACTCTATTGTATATACTCATATACTGTATTATATATACTCATATACTCTATTGTGTATACTCATATACTGTATTATATATACTCATATACTATATGGTATATACTCATATACTCTATTATATATACTCATATACTCTATTGTGTATACTCATATACTCTATTATATATATATCTCATATACTCTATTGTATATACTCATATACTGTATTATATATACTCATATACTGTATTATATATACTCATACTCTATTGTGTATACTCATATACTGTATTATATATACTCATATACTGTATTATATATACTCATATACTCTATTGTATATACCCATATACTCTATTATATATACTCATATACTCTATGGTATATACCCATATACTCTATTGTGTATACTCATATACTCTATTGTATATACTCATATACTCTATTGTGTATACTCATATACTGTATTATATATACTCATATACTGTATTATATATACTCATATACTCTATTGTATATACTCATATACTGTATTATATATACTCATATACTGTATGGTATATACTCATATATACTCTATTATATATACTCATATACTCTATTGTATATACTCATATACTGTATTATATATACTCATATACTCTATGGTATATACTCACATATACTCTATTATATATACTCTATTGTATATACTCTACTCTATTGTGTATATACTCATATACTCTATTGTGTATACTCTATGGTATATACTCATATACTTTATTGTGTATACTCTATGGTATATACTCCCATATACTCTATTGTGTATACTCTATTGTATATACTCCCATATACTCTATTGTGTATACTCTATTGTATATACTCTATTGTGTATACTCTATTGTGTATATACTTCCATATACTCTATGGTATATACTTTATGGTCTCCATCTCATAAGAAACTTTTTTTTCAAAGCATTGAAAAATCTAAGTCCTCTGTCACAGAAACCGTCTCCTTTATGGGACCTGCAGTGGTCATTAATGTGCTGATGGAATCGCCATTTGAGCCTCTTCTAGAAGCTTCAATAAGATTGCTAATCTTCAAAGTTGTCTTCTTGGTCGCCATAACATCTGCCAGGCACATGAGCGACTTACAGGCTCTCTCTTGCAAAGAGCCCTATCGGAGGGTCCTGGAAGATTGTCTCCTCTTGAGAACGTTGTCAGGGTTCCTTCCCAAGGAAATTGCCTTGCCAGTGCTTTTCCCTCAACCTCAGGGCGAGGAGTAACTAAGGTGGCACTCTGTACATGTTTAAAGAGGACTCCTTACCTGTTTGCAGAGAACCAACAGTTTCAGAAAAGCGGAAAATTTGTTCCTGCAACATTATGGCCCAAAAAAGGGGCAGAAGGCAAGTAAAGCCTCACTGGCAAGATGGATCAGGGCTGCAGTAGAAATGTGCTACCAACTGAGTGGTCTACAATGTCCTCTCAAAGTCACAGCTCATTCCACTCGGTCCACATCATGGGAAGAAGTGGGACATACTACACTAGAACAAATCTGCAGGGCCGCAGCCTGGTCCTCTTCATCCACATTTATCAAGCACTACAGACTCGATTCGCTAACAGCAGAGGGATCCTTGTTTGGCAAAAGAGAGCTTGTAGTGTCGGCCGGCATCCCTCCCTATTATCTCATTGCTTTACAAGTCCCTTGTGTAATTGTGCTGCCGTAGGATGTCCAGGAAAGACTAAAATTTTCATTTCCTGGAGTCCGTAGGTAGCACAAGCTACCCTCCCTATTACATTTCTAATGCTTCTTAAAAAATACAAGGAGTCCGGCCTACTTCCTTAGCTTTATAGGACAGGTCCTTGTTAATTGATTGATTGTTTGTTTGCTATGGCTGACTAACCTGTCTCTCTGGTTGTACCTCGGGGGGGCTAAAACCCTTGTGTAATTATGTAATTGTGCTGCCTACGGACTCCAGGAAATGAAAATTTTGGTGAGTACCCCCCATTTCCCCTAAGGACTATTAAAGGATTATCTTTATCTTATCTTATCTATCTGACATGAAATCAGAATAAACCTTTTCTGTTTTTGGTCAATTAGGATTACCAAAATTATTTATATTTGCCAAATGCCAGAATAATGAGAGAGAATTTTTAAGGCGTTTTATTACTTTCTGCAAAATCAAAAGTTTCCATCCATTTCATTAGTATTTGGTCCCATTGCCCTTACACTGTATGACTTGGGTCACACGTTTGGGATCTCCTTCCAGAAGCTTCTCACAATAGTTGGTAGGCATTGGGGCCCTTCATCCTGACAGAACTGGTGTCACTGAGCCATGTTCGGAGGCCGCCTTGCTCGCACCTGCCTTTTCAGCTTTGCCCATAAATTTTCAATGGGATTGAGATCAGGGCTTTGTGATGGCTGCTCCAAAACATTGACTTTGTTATCCTTAAGCCACTTTGTAACCAGTTTGGCAGTTGCTTCGGGTCATTGTCCATTTGGAAGACCCATTTGAGCCCTAGCTGTAACCTCCTGGCTGATGTCTTGAGATGTTGCTTCAGTATTGCCACATAATGTTCTTTCCTCATGATGTCATCTATTTTGTGAAGTGCACCAGTCCCTCCTGCAGCAAAACACCCCCCACAACATGACGCTGCCGCCCCCGGGGGTCACAGTTGGGATTTACAGAGAGAGAAAAAATAACTTTATTCCACCACAAGATTACACGTCATGTCCAGACCCGGATGATGAGAGTCATTGTGCAGTTCACATAAATCCCTGTTATGTGAATGGTAACACAACTAGAAGGATTTTCATGTGCAGCAATGTGGTGTTAGGTTTACTTGTAATCCTTCTCCATCCCTTCATAATGTGTGGCCTGCAGTGACTACGACTAGTCATGTAGAAGTGGACGGACACCCCATGGAGAGAGTCATTCTAGAACATATGTGGACTTATCAATATCTGATCTTCATTCATACAGTAGAAGAGATAAAGAGGATGGAAGGAAATCACCAACAACCCGACTGCAGCCATTTATTATAGGAGAGATCTACAGAAGGAAATGTCAGCTGTGTAAGCTTTTTCCGTCATTGCTCACATGACTCTGAAGTCTAACCAGGTGACCACATATGGATGAAGAGGATACTTTACTACAAGTCAATGTCTAATACATTCCTGCCCACAATCAGAGTGTATTGGATTGCTCTAGAAACATGACATGTTGTACCTTGACTTGGAGTAAAGTATCCTCTTCATCCATCTATACATGGTCTTCTGGTTCTACTTTGAATGGATAAGAAGTTCCTGTTGAGAATAAACCTGCTCGTCTGTATTACCAAAACCCCATTATCTACACATAAACATCAATATGGCTTCTCTCCTGTGTGACTTCTCTGATGTTTGTTAAGATTTGATTTCCGAGTAAAACATTTCCCACATTCTGCACATGAATATGGCTTCTCTCTTGTGTGTATTTCGGGGGCCCCCCTCTCATGTGAAACGAGATGTGTTTTTTTAATAAAACATTTCCCACATTCTGAACATGAATACGGCTTCTCTCCTGTGTGAATTCTCAAATGCCTATCAAGACTAGATTTAGCTGTAAAACATTTTCCACATTTTGCACATGAATATAGCTTCTCTCCTGTGTGAATTCTCAAATGCTTATCACAATTTGATTTAGCTGTAAAACATTTTCCACAATTTGCACATGAATATGGCCTTTCTCCTGTGTGACATCTCTCGTGTATATAAAGAATTGATTTCAGAGTAAAACATTTCCCACATTCTGCACATGAATATGGCTTCTCTCCTGTGTGAGTTCTCTTGTGTGTAACAAAATGACCTCTATCTGTAAAACCCTTTCCACATTCTGCACATGAATATGCCTTCACTCCAGTGTGAATTCTTTCATGTACAACAAGACATGATTTGTAAGCAAAACATTTCCCACATTCTGCACATGAATATGCCTTCACTCCAGTGTGAATTATCTGATGAATTTTTAGATGAGCTTTATCTATAAAACATTTACCACATTCTGAACATGGATACGGCTTCTCTCCAGTGTGAGTTCTCTTATGTACTGCAAGAACTGATTTATCTATAAAACATTTCCCACATTCTGAACAAGAGAATGCCTTCTCTCCTGTGTGAATTCTTCTTTTATGTTTAATAACACTTGCTTTCTCAGTAAAACATTTCCCACATTCTGAGCATTCATATGGCTTCTCTGCTTTGTGAGTTCTTTGATGAGAATTAAGATTTGACTTATATGTAAAACATTTCCCACATTCTAGACATGAATATGGCTTCTCTCCTGTGTGAATTCTCTCATGTGTAACAAGTTTTGACTTATCTTTAAAGCATTTCCCACATTCTGAACATGAATATGGCTTCTCTCCTGTGTGAATTCTCTCATGTGTAACAAGTTTTGACTTATCTTTAAAGCATTTCCCACATTCTGCACATGAATATGGCTTCTCTCCTGTGTGAATTCTCTCATGTGCAACAAGACTTGATTTCTGAATAAAACATTTCCCACATTCTGAACATGAATATGGTTTCTCTCCTGTGTGAATTTTCCTGTGTGTATAAAGATTTGAACTTTGTGTAAACTCTTTTCCACATTCACCACACTGAAAGCTTTTTCCCTCTTTCTTCCTGGTACTTGTGGTCACAATCTGTGCTTGGTCAGAAGGTTCCTCACGATTCGGGGGATTATATGATGGATCTGTACTGTGATGTCCTGGATGTACATTAGGGGTAATGAGGTTTTCTCCTGAGCAGCGCTCCATCATATCTTCATCTTCTCCTTTATCACTTACTGACGACATGACGTTTCCCTCAGAGTTCTAACTGGGATTTTCTGTAGGATTAAAAATGGATTTTGTGATTTATTTCAAACAACAAAGAGGAGAAATTTATAACCTTCCTATTAGGCTGGAAACACACAGGCAGTATTTGAGGCAGTTTCTTTAACCCAAAGTAAATTCAGCAAAAAGAAGTAGACGTCCTTCCTTTCCTGTACAATAAGCAGATGATTGCCGTTATGTACAGATATTGTGACCTGCCACAGGCCGATCTATTTCTACAAGAGAGAATCCATAGAGCCTATCCACAAAAGAACCCTGAACAGGGAATAAGGGAGAAACAGGAGCAGTATTAGGAGGAGGTCACCATGACGTACATACCGATGTTTGAGGGGTTTATGGTGATGAGATAGTCCAGAGAACGATTAAAGTGCCCCAGATGGAGGATAAGTATGAGCTGACAGTAGAGCATGACCATCATATGTCATATATATGTCACAAATGGAGATGGAAACCCTCTGACCGTTTGTTTGATTTTGGGTTCAGGCGGTTAAGTCCAAAGATTCTTTTAGGATCAAATAAGATTGTCACAAACCAGAGCTTAAATTGGCTTGAAACATATGACATGA